>JAASFF010000449.1:109044-671771 GCA_013365195.1 Cercospora citrullina | reverse complement strand
GGGGGGGTTGATGACTCTGGATGATCTTACCTATCTGTGAAGAAGGGTGATGTCCAAGTGGTGTGGAAGGTAGAGCATGCTCGGTGGGTAGATGTGGGTGGTCGTTGACTGTGGAAGAGAATGTTCGAGTAAGCGAGTTCAGTAAGAAGTGCACATGTAAAGGCAAGCTTGGGGTGCCACCAACAAGCACTGCCCAAATGAGAAGTGAGAAGTCGAAGTGAGTTGAGGTTTGTTGGAAAATCAACCGCACTCACCTTTTCGAGTTGCCCCCCTGCCAACGCAGAAAGTGAAGCTCAACCGTTAGTGGCACAGGCGGGCGAGCAAGCAAACAACCCGCCCAACGTAAATCTCGCGCGCACATGTGAGAACGATTTCAAGTATTCCAGAAAAACATTGCAATCAACCTGCCAATGCCTTGAGGCCTGCAACATCTCTATGTGACTGCTGCGCGATCGAATAAAGCAGCGCCCGTGGCCCCTTTGGCCCCTCGACGCTTGTGACCGCCCCTCGTTCTCTCTCCATCTGCTCGCCATTGGCCATCATCACCGCGAAATGCTTCCCTCCAAACACGATTAGAGCTACACATTGCTAGAACACACAAAAAGCCACGAATCATCAGATCCTTCAACTACGCTTTCATGCCGCAGTCGTCCACTCCAGTCCGGAGAGAAAATGCTTCGCATACAGGTCGGAAGATTGAGTGAGAAAGGGGTTTGTTTTTTTGCTTTGATGTTACGCCGCCCAGTCCAGTTCAGCCTGATAGCATTGCGGCGTTTGGTTCGATCTTCTTCGCACACAAGTAAAAAAGGTTCAGTCGGATTTCTCGCGAATGGCCTGCAGTCATCATCGCGGCGCCGAAGTTCTGCCGTCGCTGTGTCCATCGGAGGCTTCGCCCTTCAGTCGTAGTGGGATAAATATGCCCTTGATGCCTTCCCCATGAATCGAACTCGCTATGCCAATAAAAGTTGTTGGATTTGTACTCGCTTCTGCTGCATCGGATGTCTCGCATCCCAAAGGTACGACGTCTCTCTGCGTCGCCGATGCCCAAGCTGTTGGGTATCACAAGAATGGTATGCTTGAATCAGATATCCTCTCTGCCCTTACAACATCAAGTTATGCAGGTTGCGTTGCACAATCATATCTTGGACACTCTTCATCGTCTTGTCGAGGAGGTTCGTATCGGTGGCGTTTGTAAAGTGTACATATGCATCCTTCTCGGGATCTCGGACCAGGTTCCTGAACTTGGTTGCGAAGAATTGTTGGCCGGCGTCGACGTCGCGGTCTCCTCCTGTATAGTCTGGGAAGTGGTCCTTGATGCGTGCCTTGCCTGACTGCACTTTTTCTCTGAACAGATCGATCTTGTTCAAAAACAAGATAAGCGCAGACTTTTCGAAGTATTTGCTGTTGGCGATGCTCTCGAAAAGCATCAGTGCTTCATGCATTTGGTTCTGGATTCAGTTAGCTCTTACCCCGCCACGTCAGGTATGCTGTCACTTACGCCATTTCGGTCTTCGACCAAGACATGGTCGAAACCGCTGATTGCGACCAAGAAGAGCACCACTTGCACGTTGTCGAAGACATGGATCCACTTCTTTCGTTCTGATCTCTGTCCACCGACATCGAACATGCGGTACGTGAGGTTGCCGGTTTCGAAGATCGTCTCGCTGATGCCGGTCGTTCGTAGACGTGCTCGCAAAATGTCCTGATCTGATGGGAGGAAGTCTTTGGCGAACAGCTTTTCAATGTCTGCAAAGTAATATGTCAAATTGTCGTGCAGTGCGTATTCGTTGCCCTTCTTAATGGCAGTTTGCACGCCTGCATCGCGCCACAAGCTGGTGAAAGCCTTCAGGCAGTCCAAAGGCATTGGGTCTTCAGGGCCAATGTCCGGATCCGCGGCAACAATCTCGGCGTATCGCTGGCAGATGTCAGTCCATGCATGCTCACCAAATGGGGAATCTGTGGCATACGATATTGCTTGGGTCGGCGAAATCGACCTCCTGCTCTTCCATAGCGCCAAACACGACCTGGAAAGCGTGCAGCAGGTTTTGGAAAATGGTGACTTTCCATTGTTTTCGCTCTTCCTTGGAGAAGCCTTTGGTGTGGATCAAGCGCATTTGCTTCAGCACTGTAGACTTGCCCGATTCTCCCGCACCTGTACATAGCCCGTCAGCAGTCGCCCCGCGGATTCTCGCCGTATTGTGATGCGTGCTCACCCAACAGCAGCAGCTTCACCTCCTTGGCGAGGCGCTTCTGATCCTCCCGCAGCTGCTTCTCGATCTCCCTGCTCTTCTTCGCGTCGGGATCATCTTTGCTGCTGCTTCCGAAGCACATGATGCTTCCAAATGCCATCAATGACTCTGCGGTAGTGTTCGGGTCGCAAGATTGGCGCGGCTGGTCTGTCGGGGGAGCGGGCAGCAGGGTGGGCTGCTGGGGTCGGCCGCGTGGAGATGATGGCGTTTCGGGTGGTGGTGCGTGGGCGCAGCTGTGCCTGTCTGTGTGCTGCGCAGAGGGGGGCAGGCTGTGCAACGCGCGCGGAGAGTACGCAGCAAGCAGAGCTGTGCGTGCGAGCGGGCTCGGTGAGGTATAGATGCAGCGCCCGGAAGATTGGACTGACACTAGCGGAGGAGGAGAGTTCTATCGCCAAGCGGCGCTGGGGGCTTGCAGCAGCGGCGGCAAGCACGGCCAAGTCTGGCACAGCGATGCCCTCCATCCCAATCATGCACGCCCCCCGTCGCTCTACATACGTCAATCGCCCGGTCTTTTCACCAGCGCACCAGAGCAGAGTCACACGCTGCGCTGCTGCTGCGCGAACGCCTCCTCGCCCGAGTCTTTGCCGTGGCCGAGCGTCGGCAGCGTGGCGGCGGTGATGCCGCTCCTGCACTCCTCTCATGGCACAATCACACCCTCAGCAACGCGCGAGGTGTGCGCTCACGCCCGGCATTGGGCCCTGCAGCGCAGCACAGCGTCAGCGCAAGTGGCGGGAGTGTCGCCTCCGCCCACGGAACACATGCGCGCGGTCTGAAGCGAGTCGACGTGCACCCGCTCATGGAACCGTTGGCGACGCGGCCATGGCACTCGCGATATAGCCGGGAAGATGGCGAAGTTTGCTGCTATTCTGGAAGGCCAACCTGACACGCCCGCGACTCACGACGGCAATCTCTTTCGCGTGCGCGGCGCGTGGGAAACAGAAGTCTGCTTGCCTGACTCTTCCTCTGCCTTCGGCGTTTGACTACTGCATGCAACGCAAGATGAGCCGGCCGTGCCAGCCCGCGTCGTCCGTCTGCATGCTCTGTGCGTCCATACCCTCTGCAAGTCTGCAACTACCGGCTCTCGATTGCAGTCTGAAATCACAGGACCGTATCATCGCTCAAACGACCCAGTTTTCAGCCCTATGCACGGCCCGTGCCAGCTCATCAGCACATATCAGCGCTACTGTCACAGCCAGACAATCATAGCCTTGAAATTGAAGGCAACATAGAACTCGTAGAAGCTCCACCCTTGAAGATCAGCCCAGTGCCGCCCCAATCCATTCCTGTGGAACATCTCACAAACACCGACCCGCGAGCAAAGGAGCTGCAGCACTCGCAAAGCACAAAAAGGAAGAAATTCTCCGAAACCCACGAGCTGTCGTGCATCAGTGTCACACTCTAGCTGTGCTAGTACCACTCCCTACCACGCTTCGAAACCTGTGAAATGTAACCCAAACGCGAACACGTTGCGCAAAAGGGAAAACGCACGCGAAAGCAGAAAAGAAGTCGAAGCAGCCCCAACGTAACATGACAAGGATATAGCATCCATCCTTGCTCGGCCACGTGTTCTGCATCATCCGGGGTGTCCACAGTCGGCAGTTTCTGCCGTAAAGATGACAAGAAAAATGGGAGAGGTTCCATTGTATCTTTTCAGCTGACGAGAGTCCGCAGGATCCGGATTAGAATGCCGCCATCTGATGCACCTATGATGATGTTTTCATCAATCCTTAGAGTAGAACTTCCAACTGCCGATTTCGCGCAGGCTTCACGATCCCCACTTCTCCTCAGCACACCACGCACGAACCACAAGTGACCAGAAGCCTTCCGTGCAGCAATCGTCCCCCTCTAGCTATGAAACACGGCGGGTCGTACAGTTTACTTCCAATTGGCCGAGTCTCACTTGTACAACTGTGCCGAACTCCAGCGGGGCGGAGAGAAACACCAGTTCTATACGAAAAATAGTATCAAGCCAAGGCGTGACTACGGAGAGCTTGTTTTGTCGTCTCAAGGCTCAGTCATCGAAATTCGCCGAAAGTACTCCCACCGCTACTCGTCATTGCCATGGACAGGATGTCTGCGTCACAGCGCTCCATCCGCAAGACTGGTGAAGACCACTGACGCAGGCATGGTGAAGAGCAGCCACCCTCAGTTTTCCGCCACATCTCCAAGTCTCGAAGACCCAGCCTCTCCATCGCTTCGTCGGTTTCGAAGTCTCGGGTCTCTGGAAATCGGCGGAGATACATGAGGATTGGGTCCGGATGGCCCATTTTGTGGCGCATCCCAAATGGCCCAAGGCTGGATAAAGGCGGAGTCTCTGGATTTCCTTTTCATGCCCGCGCGGGCGATCTCTCGCACGCTTATGATGCCCGAGTTCTGCGGTATTGTGCCAAACCTACCGAATCTGTTCATGACCAACAAAGTATTTCCACTACCCTTTGCATCGTCTTGAACGGTCAAAAACTGGCTGGGCTCGACTCGGAAGGTGTTGTGAGAATTGGCGGTGTCAGCGGCGTCCATTAGGGTTCCAGTAATGGCCTCCGTTGCAATAATGACTCGACCGTTTTCGATAGCGCCAATGGTGGCCAGGTCTTTTTCAATTTGTCCCCAGTCCACATTGGTCGTGGGACCACGATTCAGGCCTGTCTCATTGCCATTTCCGTTGCTGTTCTCCTTCGCAGCTTCTGGATTGAGCATGTTCACGAGCAGAAGTACAATTTCTGAACTTTGATCGTAGAGTTTCTCCATCAGAGTCCTCCAAGGTATCCCTAGGACTTGCTCCGCCACCGTACGACAAGCTGGTTCGACATTAACAATGCCACACAGCATCTGGCGATCATCGGTATCGTTGAACTGGTCTTTTGCCTCCAAGAGTCGTTCACTGAGGCAGTGCGCAAGGCCTAAATCGCGGTTGGCAAGGTCGTGTAGTTCGTCTCGCTTGAACGACGACAAAACATGCCGGATCTCTTCAATGAAGATGGGAAAGTGGCCGATCAGTCGTTGGCGTGCATATGATTGTAAGTCAGCCATATCATAGTCACGGGCGTACCTGTACACCAGGAGCTCGTCTTTGAACATCTCGTGCGTCGTCCGAACGCTTTGATAATGGCAGCCGCTCCGACGATTTCCATTGTCCTCTCTGAAGGGATAGCTCTCATCGTTGCCTCGGTGTCGCCTCCTTTTGACTGAGAGCTTCTGCGCAAGGCTGCCCACTTCGGGCGAGTACTCGCCACTTGAAGCCCATTGTAGCATCCGGAGGATGATTGGGTACTAGATCTCTTCCTCTTTCCGGATGTCAACAAGGGTCAAGTTTGGTCCGCGTGTCGATTTGAGCCCTAATCTGCAGATTTTCTCGAACGCTGATTTAGATAGTTTCGTGGTCTGGTTCGGCAACAATGCTGGCGGTGGACGATGGCTGGCGTCGTATCTCGGAAAATCGACACTGAACATGACGCTGGGTCTGCACAATTAGTACCATAGATTTGGAGCTTTTGTCAGAGTCAACTTACGCATGATCGGTACTGTTCGTAACTGCTTGTGAACGCACTGAACTCTCGTTCTCGGCGATGACTGTGTCGGTCGAGCCGCCCTGCATGGTGCCTGATAGTGATGCGGTGTAGATGGTTGCGCAGAGTCGGTGGAAATGGTTTGTTGTGTGCTGCCTCCAGACTGTGTTGGATCAGCGAGAGCAGTCAGTCACAGCTTTCAAATGCTTCAGTTGGCAGCCGCCATGAGCTGCAGGCACGAATGGTGCGCGTAGAGGGTACTCGCAGCCGGGAAAGCGCATTTCGCGATGCGGCAAGCGCCACCGTCTGCGGCTCGTGTTTGTCCTGATGTTCCAGCCTGAGGGTCCCAGAAGCAAAAGATCAATACTCACCCCAGGGACTTGGACGCGAGGTGATTTGCTGTCTGCAGGATGTCTCACTCGCAAAAGTGCTCACTCGATAGCACATGGAATCATTCGATCTTTCTGACAAGCGGTCTGAGGTCGCCGCCCTCAACGAGCTCCTCTCCTTCACCACCGCCAATTGGCTGACCCCAGCCATCACCGACTTCCCCAATGATGCGTGCAGGCCGACCCGCAACAATACAGCCTGGTGGTACAATCATGTTTGGCGGAACAACAGTGTTGGGCAACACCTTGCAGCTTTCCTTGAGCATGCTAAAGGGACCCAACACGCAGTTCTCGCCAACGTGCACATGAGAAGAGATCACGGCCGAGGAAACGTGCGTTTCAGCTCCGATGAAGACGTTGTCGCCGATGCGCATGGGATAGAATGTCATCTCGCCGTGATGTAATCGCATTGGAGGTTGCAAGATGCAGTTGGTAGATATTATGCTGGCTCTGCACACGTCTTAGTCTAGGGCAACACTGTGTACACACTGGGACAGCACATACTTTCCAATGCTGATGGCTGTTCGTGGAGCTCTTGGCTTCTCGCCCTCAGCTGGTGGCTTTTCGATCAAGTGCAAGTCGCCTCGCATGTGCACGCCTGCCATCACGACAGACTTGCCACCGAGCATGATGTTTTGCTTCCCTTCAATGAACGAGCGTCTTGAGATCTTGTTGCCAGTGTCCTACGCGGGTCAGTTCGTGCTCAGCAATCTGCATTTCGTTTTGGGCTCACTGTTGTGATGTATTCAGTCTTCGTCGAGCGACGCGTTCCGGCAGTCGGTCGCGTCGCCATCTTGACGGCGTTTCCTGGAGCACGCGAGCTGATTGAAGCTCTTCGTACAAAGTTGTGCTTTGCTCAAGTCGGTCAACAGGATCAGGCTCGTGTCTGTGCCTTTGGAGATCGCTATCGTTGCCAAGCACGAGCGCCACAGGCACAGCCACTTTCGCCGTTCACTGATGACTGTTCCTGCGTCAAACAGCTTTGACGCCCGCCTCCAAACTCTCACCTTCACCTGCCTCGCGATTGCGGCAACGTTTTTGGCCTAAAGCAGCGGCGGTGTCTTGATCCCGTGGAAGTGACTCAGGTTGGTGGCCTCAGGAGCGCTTTCATAAACAAGTGGCGCTTCCTTCTCGACGTTCCTTACAACCACACTTCCAAATTTTGAGCAACAGCTTTTTCGCGCATCTTGAGCTCGCACGTCGTGAATTCCGGGACCAAAGGTTGAGTTCAGACGATTGACTACCACCGCTTCACGAAGGTGTCCAGGTGGGTTTCTCCGGCTGGCGCTGAACAGCCACGGCACCGAAGGCGACATCAGGTGCACGGATCCTCAGGCCACATCGCAAGGTTCCACGAACATCGCAATCATGGCGCTCTACGAGGGCGCGCCATACCGGGCGCAGGATCCTCATGAGATCGCTGTGATGGTGCGAGGCTTCGAAGACAACAAGGGCAAAGGCAAAGGTAAAGGTGGTTTCTCATGCAAGAAGGCCACCTTCGCCGTCAATGGCACTAATATCCAAGTCGACTCATGGCGCATGCAAGATTGGGATTACAAGAAGCCCAACTTACCAAGCTACGCCAGAGGTCTGTTTACTACGAGAACATCAAAAGGCACGCCCGAAATCGTCGTGCGAGGATACGACAAGTTCTTCAACCATGGAGAAGTGTCCGAAACCGAGTGGAAGAATGTCACAGTCAACACGCGTGGACCATATGAGTTAAGCGTAAAAGAGAATGGTTGCATCATCTTCATTGCCGGGCTCGAAGATGGTACTTTGATCGTATGCAGCAAGCACTCTACTGGTGACCGAGGCGATGTCGAAACTAGCCACGCATCCGCAGGAGAGAGGTGGGTGGATAGGCACCTTGCGACAGTTGGAAAGACCAGACAGCAGCTTGCGGCACAACTTCGAGCAATGAACGCCACAGCTGTTGCAGAGCTGTGCGACGACGAATTCGAGGAGCACGTGCTGGCATACACGCCAGAGGTAAGTCTTACTATCCTCAAAAGATCGTGACGATAACGGCGATGGCGCTCGTGATCGATCTATCTTGAAACTACACCATGGCTGACGATTTACGCAGGCCGCTGGGCTTTATCTGCACGGCATCAACCTCAACCTGCCTGAGTTCGCCACGTACCCTCATCATCTGGTGGACCGATTTGCGGACGATTGGGGTTTCAAGAAGACAACGTACCTCGTCAAAGACGATATCAACGAGGTCAAGTCATTTCTCGATAAGGTGGCGGAGACTGGCAATTTTGAGGGCCGAGATACAGAAGGCTTTGTCATTCGATGCCAGTCGAAGGCCAATACCCACGTGTGGCATGATTGGTTCTTCAAGTACAAGTTCGAGGTATTTCTAAGTGCCCATTGTTGACACGGCATGTGCTGATCTTACTGAAAAGGAACCTTATCTGATGTACCGACAATGGCGCGAATGTACGAAAGCGATCATCTCTGGAAAGGAACCCAAATATAAGAAGCACAAAGAAATTACAGCAGAGTACATCGCCTTCGCTAGGAAGAAGCTACACGGTAACCCAGCACTCGCAAAAGCGTACCAGCACAACCACGGGATCATTCAAATGCGCGACGAATTTCTGGCCCAACGAGGTCTCACAGGTGCAGAGATCATTCGCCTCGAGGCTCAGCAAGGTCAAGTGTCAAATGATGCAGTGACTGGAGATGTGATTCTTGTTCCTGTAGCCACTATTGGATGCGGCAAGACCACTATCGCTTTGGCTTTGTGCAAGCTGTTTGGATGGGGACACATACAAAACGACAACATCACAGTGAAGCGCGGGAAGCCCCAGGCATTCGCTAATGCATGCTGTGCGGAGCTGGAGAAATACGACGCCATGATCGCTGATCGCAATAATCACCAACGACGCGAGCGCCAGCAGCTGATCCAAGATGTCCAGCGAGTTGTGCCCAACACACGTTTCGTGGCGCTACACTTCGTACATGACCGTGGAAACTATGAGCATATCAGAACCGCGCTGCGAGACAGAGTTCTATCGCGTGGCGACAACCACCAGACGATACATACCAGCAAGGGCGCAGACGAGATCATTGGCATCATGGAGGGGTTCTTGCATCGATTCGAGCCAGTCAACAGCGAAGCACCTCCTGATGATGGTTTCGATCTCGTCATCAACCTCGATCCTGTTCTTGAGTCTCGTCAGAACCTCGAGACAGTCATCACCACGCTTTATACTGAGTATCCAGCTCTGTTCCACAATCGAGAGATGCCCACGTCGGACGACATGGACGAAGCCGTTCAGTGGGCACTGAGCGACTACACGGTTGACATCAAGCACGAAATCAAAGGCTTTGAAAACAAGAAGCCCAAGGGCAACAGTGCACCAAAGGCACAGCAAAACGGCCAGGCTCGCCCGAAAGAGAAGAAGATCGAGTATTTCTGTGTGCAAGTACCCGCTGGACGTGTGGTTCCAACTCTCAACGCCATGTTCGCTGACGCTCCAGCCGAGACCGCGCGAATGTACAACACCCTTCGCCATCAACGCCGCATCCAGAGCGAATTCCACGTTACTCTCATCCATCGCGCGAACGCCGCCGAGCATCAAGAAGTTTGGACACGGCTTGCCGGGTTGCACGCTCAAGCTGCAGCTCCTACCGAAGAGCGCGCCTACGCATTGAACGACCCCAAGATTGGCATGGCGAGAGTACGGCTCGAACGTCTGGTGTGGAACCATCGGGTCATGGCGTTTGTCGTGAGGCTGTCCCCATTTGAGGGAAGCAACGAGCAATTCCAGACCACCAACTCCACTGCGCATATCACTGTAGGCACAGCTTCCGCGGACATCAAGCCGAAGGAGTCGAATGACCTCTTGGCGATGTGGTTGCAGCAGGGTGCTAGCGGTGCAAAGGGTAATGGCATCTATGAGATGGCTGTGAAGGGTAACGTCGAATTGGAGGGTGTGGTGAAGGGTGTTCTGTCGAGGTAGAGGGAGGCCTACAGTCTGGAAATGAGGCACGAAAAGCTCGCATGGCGGTTATGAAACAGATGAAGAGTCATAAAATGGTGGCATTGTGCACTTGCATGGCCAATATTAGTGATAGCGTCGAGCATCAGTCGTTACGCTACCTACCTTTCCCGAACCTTTCCTCATAGTCATGTCGTTACAACCGTTCATGCCCACTGCACCACACCCGTTGAGACTTTTCGTCCAATGACTGCCCAAGTCCATATACAGTCATGTGGCTGTCTATTTGAAATGTGAGAGAAGAATGAGAAATCAAGGATGCATACATGGTCATTTTGGCTTTGCAGTACAAACTTGCGATTCAAAACGCCTCGTCCCATCGCTCTCAAACAATTTTAAGTTCCATTTCTCATATTTCTCCTTCACATCTCATCAAAGTCACAACACAAAGCGGTGACCAGCACACGCTTCCAAAATCAAATTGCTGTCTGCCTTTTCTCCTTAGACGCGAGAAGGTCCATTCAGTCTGAGCCTATCCTTGGTCTTCTGGCCGAGCATCACTTTGCTCAAATCTGGCTTCCACGCAGGAGTGCTTTTGCCCGGCTTGAGCTTAGATGCCATTTTGGCGATTGCGCCGAAGAGGTTGGGGTCTGCTTCGCGGGCTTGGAGGAGTTGGATCTGTAGGTTTTTGAAATGGTTAGTTTGGTTTGATTAAAGGAAAGGATAATGGTTGTGGGTGGGTTTGGGCTTACCTCGCGGGCATCGAGAGTGGGATCGACTGGGATGGCGTTGGTGATTGCGAAGAAAGCCAATGCGCTGGCGAGGAGGCTTGTGACTTGCATCTTAATAGTTTGAGAAGGTAAGGTTGTTTTGAAATAGGTGAATGAGAATAGAATTGTGTTGTTCTGTTGCTGTGTTCGTTGCTGGTCTGATGATCGCTCATCGGTGGCTTCGAGCTCTCCTTTTATATGATCTACTTCCATGTCTGATCTCGGTACAATGCAGGAATGGTATTGTACCCATGCTCATCGTCGCTGTGAAAGAAGGCAATTCTCACCGGTTCAGCCTGATCCCTTCTGAAGGTCCCAAGACACCATTCTCAGGAAGAAGGACTTGAGTGTTTCGGCGTTTGGAACACTCTCGCGGTACAATCCTCAGTATCGTGTTATCTCTTACCGAAAGCCCATGTTCGTTGTCCCTTTGGTATGTGCGGTTGTCTGACGTCGTGGGAGGGTTCAGCCTGATCTCCCTGTGAACTGGCCAAGACTCCGTCCGCGATAGAGTCGACTGCACTATCATGGTACTGTATGTAGCATAGTGTCCTAGAATCCGTCATGTGACCAAGCGTGAGGCCCTAGGGGACCCCTGCGATCCGGAGTGAAGAAAGTAAGTCATCGACCATAGGCCCAGAATTGATCTGAAACAGTTTAGTCATGCCAATTCTCAGCCTCTCCTGCAGAAAGAGCTTAGAATCAGTTGAGTTCACTATGTTTGTTCCAAAATCCCGGGCAAAATTGCTCGAGCATATGGTTTGCTCTGTCTAGACTGCGAAATACCGAACACGCCGAGGTCATAGACACCCGTAAGTGTCTTCGAAACGCCGAATCATGATTTGCACATAGCACTCGCGGCCTTGACGGCGTAGAGTTTGGTGATACACTGGTGAGGTAGTGCTTGCATAGAATAGTGGAATTCTTGCCGCCAAGCAATGAAGGCTATGCTGCGATTTATCCCGCGGTGCGCCGGAATCGCCCCCAATGTCACAGCGCTTCCATCCGCAAAAGAGAGCCGTATAGCGGCCTTCCTGCCGGCCTTCGCCTTGACGGGGAACACGGGTCTCACGACCTTTCGTTCGGGGAGATGCTGCAGATGCATGGAGCTTGAGTGATGACAAGATATGTCGAAGGAGTTCAACCGATCATGTACAAGCAGCCACGCCGGTGATGGTCATTTTGGGGCTGTGGACAGATTTGCTGCGCATATATTCGGAGGACAGCATGAACTGTCCGAAGCAGCTGAGTAGTGACACATTTCGCCAATTTTCAGCTGTGTAGAATGTAGCCACTCCATCAACTGGCTTGAAGGGGAGCGTAGCACAACGATCTTGAACGCACCAGAGTGGCGAGATCGAAATACTTCCGTTAGCAAGTGGGCTTTAGCAGGTGCGTGAAGACATTTACATCTTATGTTCGGCCGCTGCGGCCGCAGTTCAAGCGTGTTAGAGGTGGGTGTGTGACTTCGGTTCACCTGGTAAGGGAAAAAAAAAGGGAAGAAGGTAGAAGCTGTCCCGGGAGCGAGCCCACTGATGTAGCTCGCTGCGGATAGCTGAGGCAAATCATCAGTCGGAGATTGAACATCAAAACGGCAAAGAAAAAGCTTCGGAGTCATCATACACTTGGTGGACCAAGTATATGAGGGTACAACAATAGCTGTAGCGTGCTACACCATCACCCTACGTGGGACTCGAACCCACAACCTCAAGATATCGTAATAGAAGTCTTGCGCGCTACCATTGCGCCAGCACTTTGAAGCTGTCAGCATTGGTTGCAGTGAACGTGTTGTGGTGAAGTGAACTTACGGGCCACGAGAATCATGGTGAGATGATTGGTCACCAGAATGTACGGGTCAATATGGTAGCTGCCACTGCAGCCATCCATCGAACGTCGATGGGCAAAGCAGCGGGGTGGGCAGTGAAGATGATTTGTTGAGGTCGACAGGTGAGAAAAACTCTGTGAGTGGTGGGGTGAACTTGCCAAGCTTCCGGCGTGAAACTTGCTGCCTCAAATTTCGGCTCTTTTGCTCAAGGCTTCCGGAACTTGGCATATCGTACATACGGTCGTGCATAATGCTCTTCTCGACGGGAGTCGTGGTGTGGCTGGAGTTTCCAATATTCTGCAGCAGCCAGGACCTTAGTCGCTGTCGGATTGATCCAGAGCTTCGTCTCGGATCCCTCCTGCGTCTTCCACTTGCTCCTCCAGTGCATCTTCCATTGGCTGATCATCTTCAGACTCTTCTTCGTCAGGAACTTCGCCTTCTGCTCCCTCGTCATCATCTTCTTCCTCGTCGTCCTGGTCATTGGCGTCCTGTTCGTCGTCTCCGTCGTCATCGCCCATGTCCTCATCACCGCCCGGAGTTACTGCTGCACCATTTTCAGCCTTGAGTTTCTTGGCTGGTCTGTCAGTTTCGTCTTCAGCGTCAGCATTGCTAGCGCCATTTGTCGTCGCCGCTGTGGCTTCTACGTCTTTGGCGATCTCTGATGTTTCACCTTCGCCTGTGGGCTTGTCGGTGGCAGCGTCTTTGTCTGCTTTCACTTTCCGTCGGTAGGTATTGCGCTTATCACATTGGGTATCATTATATTCTGTGCCATGTTAGTGGAAGATCTTGGAGGCTGGCAGTACATGGCTGAGGTCTGGCACCTACTCTTCAACTCAGCTTCCAAACGAGGAATGAACATCTCGTATTCTGAGTCTTTGAGGGCAGCCATTACGTCTTGCGGCGCTACCGTCTTCTTTCCTGCGGCTTGTGCGTTGTCGTTGGAGCTGATGGCGAATTAGTCCCCCTGGTATCCGTAGCTACTAAATCTTGCCTTGAAAGGTTGATCTTGACTCACTTGGAAGCGATGAAGTTCACAAACACTGTCGCACTCTTATGCAGCGCCAGTAATGCATCCTTGTGTATTTGTGTGTTTGGCGGTAGGACTCCTTTTGCCTGAAGAAGAGGCGTCAGTCCACAGCGTGCTCGCACGAGGCCACAGCAACATACTAATCTCGCGACCATCGACTTCGGCAGTGACAAGTCTTCCACGCTGAGGCCATCCTTGTCCTTGCTGGCTTTCGACTGTGCTGCTGGTGTGCCTTCTGGGATCTCTTCTGGTCCATTCGAGGTGGTTGACACGTTCGACTTCCGCCCGGGCATGATGTGTGATTTTCGTGGAGTCCTTGCAGATGTGACGCGTCGGTTTGTCTGGTCAAACGGGTGCTGATGGACTTGATTCTCGATGGTGCTAGTCAATCTTCGCCGTGATGCTTGCTCCAGCACGAGGACGTGACAGTTTCGCGTTTGTGTTTAACCGGATCTGCAGCTCGGCACGTGCCGGCTCCCGAATTTGACACCAAGCTCGACTTCCTCTTCTATTCCTCTGTTCTCCAAAAAAGGACCAACACGAGCCATTGATGCAAAAGAGCTTACATGCATGTGACAGCTACGAAACACGTCGACCGGACTCTCCGATGGCAGACTTCGCATATGTGGACATCCGCAGCGAACGCAACCACCGCTCACTGCTTCACACCAGGGTCGATGGTGTAGCAAATTGCACGAAGTCTTTTACTGGCAAATTGGCAGAATGGTTCGCTGTACTGGTACATGGCATCGAGATGGTGCACATGCTCTGCAAACACCTGGCTGATGTTATCTGGTCATGAAATGAGCTATCCATGCCAAAACCGTAAGCAGCTTGTCCTCCATAAAGTCTAATCTATATTTTTGGTCCGGTGATGTACCCAAGCATCACGCTATATTCTACTCAATGCCACTTGTCCGAGTAGCTGCTTACTTTCCACTCGCAAGACTCACTTTGACAGTGAGGTCATGGAGGAACTGGAGTTAACAGAGCGAGTTGTGCTCCGCAGAAAACGCATCAATCTACACAGCCACATCAGAAGCAAGGGCCACTACAGCCTAGGTGCCCATGTCACCAAAATGGACATTCGCTCTATCGAGCAGCCCACAGCAGAGCTTCGCACCACGCTGGCGACTACATATTGGTTACAAAGAGCACTGACAGATTTGCCCCTTTCTCCCACAAGTCAAGCATCTTTAGAGGAAAGACTTCGCAGAGAGTCCGAATCATCGCCAAGTACATCTACAAGATCAGCTCCGTCAACTTGCAATAGCAAAGGCCCCAGCTTAGTCGACATACCAAGAGAAGTGCGAGCAGCAATCTACGAATACTGTGTTGTGGGACAAGGGCCAATCTGCCCTCGGCTACGACTCTCCGACGACTCTTGTTCGAACAAGGAGCATTTCTCCAAGACTGGCCTCCCAGCATTAGCTGAAGCTCTACCGGTTTTGCGCAATGAACTGAGTACAATGTTGCCAGCCTTCTACAGATCGAACACTTTTCGATTCGACGTGCGCGATGACCACGGCATGGAAACACTCTACCGATGGATCGAAGAGAATGAGGAGGAGAGCTCAGCAGCAAGGACGGTCAGCATCAGGCACTGGACCTGGTGGCGGACACCTTCTGGACAACGGGAACATGCCGCTGATGAGACTGTGTTATCGCTATTGCCAACTGGGCTGATACGACTCACCCGGAGAGGCGGAAAATTCGATCCTGCGGTATGCAATTGCGATATTGAGGACTTCATGTACATGCACTGCCCACGCTGGAACCTCAACAAGCCATGGTCCGTAGCCGAGTTCGTCCACGCCCTGCGCCAGGAAGACGAGTTGCTTATACAGGCGGTCACCAAGTTCGTCGAGTTTATACAGCGGCAGAGTGACTGCTCACATGAGTGGCGCAATAGGCCAAAGTCGTGCAGCTCATGTGGAAAAGAAGTAATGCTGCTTAGTTCGACGGACGACATATGAGGTGGCAGAATCCTGAAGAACTGTGATTGTCCCGCTCCCGGATCGGTAATGCCTAGGCTCATCTCCTCATATGTGGCACTTCTGGACTTGCTTCGGGAGTGAGTGCATTGTTGACTGTCCAGAGATGGACCAAGCCTGTTGTACACGCAACAGACTGGCATATGACACTGAGAACATTTGCTGCTTGTCGCTCTTGCCGGTCTCTGCCGTGGACGAGCGGCGCACTATCGGTGCCAGATTTACGCTCACTTTCTGTTCACCTGTTGCCTGCAGTTCACTTAGCCAAGCTCCGCTACTGCAGCAAACACTTCTCAACTTGTGATTCCGACACCGCTGTTTTCATGCAAGTACAACACGGAACATACATCGCAACGACTTGAACAACGCTATTGTCTCTTCGAGCAGCATCCCAGCTTCATTTCCTCAAACACCAAGAACATACTCGTCGCCGACATCACTAATTCAACTCCATCGTCAACGCCGTCACTCACGGTGCTCCGTTCCAACCGCATTGACCACCAGCGGCATCGATGGCCGTCTTGCCACACGATCGCGAGAGCTTTCTCTCCACACAGCTCAAGAGCGCCACTGTGGAGGACAATGAAGAGTGCGGCATCTGCCAGGACATCTTCAGAGACCCTGTCGAGCTCCCATGCGGCCACATCTTCTGCAGAGATTGCATCTGTTTGTGGCTCGCGGGCAAGAAGAGTTGCCCACTTGATCGAGTCGTCCTGTTCGAAGCTGAGGATGTGTCCGATGTCGATGAGCAGGGACCCCCTTCGGTCGAAGAGCTTACTGAGATGGCCACCGAGCGCATCAGATTCTTGGATGCAAATATTGCGAGCGTTCAAGAGACATTTCGCGTAATGCGTCGCCTACACGAGAAGAGTTACTACAATCTTTTCACTGCCACGATCAAGGAGGCCAAGTCACAGGCCGAATTTGAGGAGGCGTGCGAGGGCCTAAAAGTCTATCGCCAAGTCCATCAGCTCTTTCGCACTAACGAGCAGACTCAGTGGAGTGCATTTGCATCAAAGTACCTGGCCAGCGCTGCTGAATTCTACGGTCGAGAGGCAGACAGTATCGATCCTAGTCAGTTTCCCGATGTGCTCATCGTCGCCCAGGCCAAGACGATGCAGTTCCGAGCGGCTGAATCCGACTTCATATGGCTGGTCAAGACTGCCCTCGAATGGGGAGAGATGGGCGTGTACGACACGCTTCGAGAACTGGACATGGAGGATATGCTTCAGAACTTGCGTCTGGACGAGGATGGTGAGCACGAGGGTGATGAGCACGGGGATGATGATCACGAGGATGATCTGGAAGACCATGATGAGTTGGCATAGCACTGCGACGCACAGATCATTGCAAAGAGCACATCACCCCAAAGTTCACCCGCCTTCACAATCGAGACACTTCCGCAACTGGACTGCAAGATCACATTCACGAAGCAGTAGAAATTTAATGCTACTGACGCCCTAGCCATTCTAAGACGACGCAAGACGGCGGGCTACAGAGGCGGCAAAGAGGTGTCGTAGACGACGGTTTGAGACTGTCATTCTGCATCTGGGACATTTGACCCTGGTGGAAATTGGAAGTTACGACATAATAGCTTCATGAACTCGCACTTCACACTTACCATCCTTCATACAAACACTCTCAATCTCTACAGTGCCTATTCGCTCGCTTCTTGTTAGCAGGCTGAGCTCTAATAAACTTATTCACCGATCGGTCACATGAACCAGCGCCCAAGCTTCATATTCATTCACCTCGTTCAACCTCCCCAAGGCCCCAATACACTTAAATCCAAACCATCAACATGCACAAACTCCCCATCCCATCACTTGATAACATGGCCACCGCCCTCCCAAGCAAGCGCGACTTCCTT
This sequence comes from Cercospora citrullina, assembly GCA_013365195.1. Lineage (NCBI taxonomy): Eukaryota > Fungi > Ascomycota > Dothideomycetes > Mycosphaerellales > Mycosphaerellaceae > Cercospora > Cercospora citrullina. The sequence continues at coordinate 654,188 of JAASFF010000449.1, read as the reverse complement.
GCAACAGGCCTAACACCAATTCCCGACACCCATTCCACCGGCTCATGCCCCCTCTGCCACAAACCCATCACCGATACAGTAGCAATCCCCTGCTCAAACCAACACGCCTTCTGCAAATCCTGCATCATCGTCTGGACGACCGTGAACAAGAAGTGCCCTATAGACGGCGAAGTCCTCTACCAAGGCCCGGATCGTCGCACCAATGTATTCTATCTGCTGGAGGTGACTATGTTTGATGATGGTGGTGGTGCGACTGGCGGAGGTAAGTAGACGTTCTGTGCGTGTGCTCGAGATTCATATTTGCTGACAACTTGATTTGAGTAGTTTCTGGTCAGGAGACCCAGCGAGGTCGGGAATCCAGTGGCGATGATCAGGAGAGAAACCGCGGACGTGGTCAGTGAACTCGAATTGATGGGTTGTCAGCAGCGAGGTTTAGCAGTCAGCATACGCAAAGTTGTCGTTGAATAGGAAGTGTTGACTCTGGGTCCAAATTTCGAGTCTCGGAAGAGAGATGCAGAAACGCTCAAAAGCAATAAAGATCGCAATTGCGTCCTTCTGGAAGATCATCACTGCGAGACAGGGGTCAGCGCATTGAAAAGTTCAGAGCTCCAGGTAGCAGGTTCGGAAATATGAATCGATTCCTTCGCTTTCGACCTCATGCCTTTGCGATATACGAGCACTTCCTCAGTGCTGTGAAGTATCTCCTGCCTGCATGCTCAGTCCTGCTCCAGGCTTGTTCGGATCCTCTCTAACTAGTCCTCTATTTATTCTCCACAGAGGACTCCCACCATTCTTCGCATTTATGCCTCGAGCCCTTTCCTCCGTTCCTCATCTACACATGTTTCGTCCCCCCAATCTCCGCTCCTTTAACCTTCGTCCAATCAATCTTCCCATCCAACTCCTCATCCACCAACCCACAAACCACCACATTATCCCCTCTCACCATGAACAACCCTCTGGCTTCCTCTTCACTCTCCTCATCATCATCCGGACTCTTAATAATCCTTTCCACGCAATTCTCCAGTGCCAAGTTCGTGACTTGATCGCATGAGATGAGATTGCCAACCATACAGCGGCCGTCGACGAGGATGAGGCAGACTTTTTCTGTTTGGTGAAAGAAGACAGAATTGTTAGAAAGAGGTTCGATCTGTGGGCTTTTGCGACTCTGCGACTTTCTGCGGGGTTTTGGGTAGGTGGGGCTAGCGCTCTGCGAAAAGATTTCGTGTGAGCGAGCAGTAGGAAGCAAGGGCTGGTTTGGGTAGGCAGGATGTGTAGTGTACGGCAGGAAACGGGTTTGCAAAGGGTGAGGCTTACTGTTGAGGTAGCTGTTTAAAGACATGGCTGTCTATGTGCTGCGCTGCCAAAGCTGGCGCGCGCAAACACGATTTTGGGTGTGTTACTTTGTCGTCGACGCGAATTGGCCCAGCTTGAATTGAGGGCGAGCGCAAGGACAGGGAGCGGGTCGTGTCACATGAAGAATTGTTGGTGATGTGAAGTTCGTGAAGTTGGAGAAGTTCGGAGCTCAAGAGCTGCGCGAGTCATGCAATCAGACAATCGATATGGAATCAGCTCCAATGAACGCCGCATCAAAGAATCGCAACATGTCCAAGATATTTTCAGTATCGTTTGCAGCACAGCCTCTGATGGCACTCTGCTAAGTATCTAGTACAAGTACATCTGTACGGAGCGTTTCGTACATTTATGCTCTCTTTCAGCTCTCATAGCTTTTGCGCGCTCATCACAGCGAGCGTCGAATCACAAACTCCATACAGAGACGGACGCGTCGCCGGCGTCGTCTGACTGTGCATGCAACTCGAATCTCAATATAATAGAATAACACATCCGCCAGCGCCAACGCTTTTCCCGTACAGAGCCGCCAAAGCTATCTCTGTGTATGCATGAACCCGCAGTAATAATCTCTTGCACTTTATCGCTTTCTGTACGCCGTTCTGAGACATCGTGTCCAGTATCCGTCATGAGTAGCAATGCTGTAATCCTCCAGTTGACCGAGTTGCACAAAATTCGAGGCGCACCGCTCCTAGTCGTCGACAGCAGCATTTTCTTGCTTCGTTTCCGAGGCGAGAACCTCAGCCCTGGGCTCATGATCCGACTCTGGCTTGCCGCTCTCTGCCTTCGACGAAGGCTCTTTTTCGACCTTGCTTTCCGTCTTAGTCTTTTCGTCGTCCTCGGCCTTTTCGTCAACCTTCGGCTCTTCCTTGGGCTCTACCTTCGCTTCCGCTTTTGATTCCGCCTTTGACTCGACCTTTTGCTCTGCCTTGGGCTCCTCCACCTTCGAGGTGCCATTGGTACTAGCAGAAGGCTTGGGCTTGACGGGGTTGTTCTTGGTCGCGGTATCCTTGCCTGCAAGTTTCGTGTACATGTCACGCAGCTTGTTTCCAGGGACACGTTTCTCCACTGCTTTGGACTGTGGCCAGTGATGCTCACTCACATAATCCCACAGTGGATCAACAATGTCTTTGCCATATTGTGGGATCTGGGCATTGATGTGATTGCCAATGGCGACGATGCCTGCCTTGATAAGCTTGAGTCGAGCCTCGTCGTCGGGCATGCGTTTCTTCGTGGCGCCGGAGACCTTCAGAAGCGTTGGGCTCACAGCATCAAGGATACGACGCGCCTTCTGTTCTGATTCGGTCAATGGCTTGGGCACGCCATTTGCATGGGAGCTGCCGTTGCGATGATGGCCAGGTCGTCGATCCTCAGAACCGCGTGGCCGATGGCCATTCGGCGAACCGGCATACGGTGTACGCCGATCCATGCTGTTGCGAATATCAGATTGGTGGAGTCTTCGTCCATCGCTTGAATGCTTGTTACGCATGGGGCCAGGACTTCCGGACTGTCCAGGCGTGTTCATGCGGCCATGGAATTGACCAAGATGCTTCCTGTTGTTGCGATGGTGATTCTCAAGGGCTTTCTTAGCGGCCTGGTTTGTCCCATTGCTCATCTTGTCTTTGAGCACGCTGAGCAAGTAGTTGGCCCGACGGACAAGATGCACCGCACCGGGAGATTTGGCAATTGTCTTCTCGTCGCCGGCCTTGCTGCGCTCTTCCTTGGCTCCGACGCGATGTTCCTCGAGGAAGAATTTTTCGCCCAAGCCCAATTCGGTGTCATCGCGAATGGGAACCCAGGCTCCATAGCCATGGCGGGCAATACCGACACAAAGCATGCCATCTTCTTTCGCGCCCCATTCGCTGGTGTATGTGGCGGGCTTCGAAGCTTCGGGTACGCGGAAATTTCGCCAGTCAGCACACTGCTCGACGCAGGTGCGAATCATGCGCATCTCTTCTGGGCGTTCGGTGAGCGTTTCGGCGTTGAGTCGCTTGACCCCGCGGAAGTCGAAAAGCACCGCCTTCTTCTCTTTCTTGGTGACAGGCTTGCCAGTTGTCCTCTCGATCTCATTCTGGCGATCGACTTCTTCTTGTTGCAATCTAATGGCGGTGTCAATTACTTCTTTAAGGGTATCCCGAACCACATTGACGTCGCGTCCTAGTAGCCGTGCTGCCTTGATGATTTCGTCCTGCTTCTCATCCATCGCGCCATAGCGTTCGTAAGCGCGAATGAGGTGGCGACACTCTTTCTCACCTAGTGCACGTTTCGGATCCAAGCCATTGTCGGAGTCATCGTCGGGACCGGAACCTTCGTCGTCGATGTGTTGCATGTTGGCCTCGCGAGCTCGCTTCTTTGCCGCACGTTGGTCACGACCATCCTCCATCGCAGACTTACGTTTTCTCGGCTGATTCTGCTCAATGACAGACTCAAGGTACTCAGCTTCCTGCTTCTTCCGCTCTTCTTCCTTGAGCTTGTCCAGCTCGGCCTTGGGAATGATGTCGTCCCATTCCAGATCGATCTTGACATCGGTGTACTCAAAGCTGCGCAGGAATTCTTCTCCACCATCTGTGGTCATGCCTTGAGGCTGTTCAGTCTGGTGCTCCTCGGCATTTTCAAGGACGGCATCGATATCAAGCTCCTCCAGCTTCTTTTGGTTGCCAGATTGCTCGAACATCTTCTGTCCTCGCTTTTTGAGGATGTTGGAGATGTCGTCAGAAGATGTGGGCTCAGCAGTGCTTGCACCAATGCGTTGCATGCGATCGCCAAGATCCCGTGCATCTTTGTCGGTGACACCACGTTGGATGGTGATGAACTCCAACATCAGCTTGTTGCGAGCACGCTCAAGGACTTCCTCCTCAACGGTGTCCTTGGACACAAATCGATAGATGGTGACTGGCTTCTTCTGGCCGATGCGGTGTGCACGAGCCATAGCTTGCAAATCTGCTTGTGGGTTCCAGTCGGAGTCAAACAGAATGACTGTGTCAGCGGTCATCAGATTGATTCCGAGACCACCAGCTCGAGTAGACAGCAGAAAGCAGAAATCCTGGCTGTCCGGGGCGTTGAAGTGGTCGATTGCCATGCGACGTGGACCCGCTGCGATAGTGCCGTCCAGTCGTTGGAACTGATATCCTCGAAGCTGGAGGTAGTCACCGAGCAAATCAAGCATCTTGACCATCTGACTGAAGATAAGCACTCGATGGCCATCCTTTTTCATCTTCGTGAGCAGCTGATCTAGCAGCATCATCTTGCCGCTGGATGTGATGAGAGCTTTGAGCTGGTCCTCGCGGGAGTCGCTACCTGCAAGTATCCGTTCTTCTGCGTTCGGGAACATGAAGGGGTGATTCGAGGCTTTCTTGAGCTCCATCATGATATTCAGCAGCGACGTCTTCTGCGCCTTGGAGCCAGCGTTCAGGGCGGCGTAGTTGCGAGTAAGAATGTTCTTGTAGTACTCGAGCTGAACATCAGACAACTCAACACGGATGATCTTCTCGGTCTTTGGCGGCAAATCGTTCTCGACCTTCTGCTTCGTCCGCCGGATCATGTAGGGTGAGATAGCATCAGTCAGTTCGGCGAGCTTCTTGCTGGCGTCTTCTGACATCAGGTCAATGTTCTCGTCGACTTGTACTTTGCCAGGCATGAGGAAGTCCATGAGCGCAGAAAGCTCGCCCAGAGTATTTTGCATAGGTGTACCCGTGATCAGCAACCTGCTGGCAGCTCCAAAGTCCATCAGCTTGGCGTATAGTTGAGATTCGCGGTTCTTCAGGCGATGAGCTTCGTCGACTGCCATGAACTGCCACTTCAGCTGCGAGAGGAAAGAAGCGTCTGCGAGAATGTACTCGTATGTGGTAAGAAGCACATTGAACTTGGCCTTCTTCGGGGTGCCATCAACGAGAAGTTCGTACTCGCGGATGATCTTTCGAGCAGCTTCATTGCCGTTGTAGACAACGTAGTTCAAGTCAGGCGTCCAGTTGTTGAAAGTGTCGGCCCAAGCTGGCATAGTCGATAGAGGTACAACCACAATGAATGGTCCTTGCTGACGCCGATCGTGTCGAAGCCAGTTCATGAACGATACCGTCTGCACGGTCTTGCCGAGACCCATCTCATCTGCTAGAATGACGTTGTTGCCTCTGCACCAGTGATGAGCCAAGAAGTTCAGGCCATGTATCTGGAACTCCCGCAGCTCGCCACCCTTGATGTAGGAGGGCTGCACTCGGAATGGTTTGTACGGCGAGCGGGTGCTGAGGCTTTGCTCGGACTTGTCCGACACTGGGAGCTTAGCAGAGCGATCGAGGTACCGATCAATCTCCGTCTGCGCTATGCTGCTGACCAGCTCGGCAGTCTCCCATGTGCATGCATCGTAGAACAAGCTCTTCCACTTGACGAAGTATTCGATACCATCGTCACCCTCTCTTGAACCAATGACGCGCTCGACTTGCACGTAGTCATTGAGAGAGTCCAGGTATGATTCGCGGTCGAGGTTCCATCGCTCCTTGTCTTCGGCAGCCACATCGGGATCTGTCTTGACCTGCTGTTCGATCTTGACAATCTTGCGGAAATAGTTCTCTAGTCGACGGAAGCCTTTGTACCCAGAGTCGGCAAGCTCTTTCCATGTATGCCACGTTGCATGGTAATGTGCTTTGCCTTGCCATTTGATCTGTGATCGCGTCAGTGCACGTCACATGTTTGATCGGTGTCAGTGCACACTCACATAGAATTCGTAGTCGTGCTTGTCAGGAAGCTCAGTCTCTGCAGATACGCGTTAACTCTGTCCCGGCATGGCGTTGAGAGATTTACGCACCAACTCCCTCTATCACACGATGATTGAGGATGGCATCGATCGCCGGTGTGTTATCCTCTTCTGCGTAAGTCCAGTAGTTCGGCGTCAAGTTCTCCGTATCATCCTCTTCGAACTCATCGAAATTCTCGTCCTCGTTGTAGGTTGTGACTTTTGCTGCGCGACGTGACGAGAAGCGCACCTCGCCTAGGTTAGGTGTACCTGAGCCAGAGGCGATGTCCTGCATCTTTTGCCTGTGCTTTTTCGCAAACGTGCGGCCGCGCTGACCGCCATAGGTGTCCTGATCTGAGTCTGAGACGTCTGATGTAGCGGCACGCGATGATTCCCGAATGGAAGCTATGACAAGGAACGTCAGCATTCTCCTCGGTGGTATAGTATATGTTGCAGGCAGGACAACATACATGGTCTGGCGGGGGCGGTCTTTTGGCGCTTTCGCCGGCTGCCGGTGTTGACGGCATCTTCATCGTCGTCATCCTCTTCCTCATCAGAGCTGTCAACCTGGAAAACAAATCAGTGATGCATATAAGGCATATAAGTGCAAGGCATCCCCACCACACGTCTAGCTGGTCGAGCTCGGCCCTATCGATGGACTGTCAGCAGGAGTGATGGGGAAGTGAGGAGGAAGCGGCGCCTACGCTGCGTCGAAGCCCATAGAGCTCGGGATTCTGTTTCATGTATTCCTCGTCGTCCACGTCCGCTTTCCGTTTCCGAGGTCTCGAAGAGGGTTCGGACGATGATCTATCGTGTGCATGCGCGTCGTCTTGCCTGGGCCGAAGACTCTCCATGTCAAAATCTGCGTCTTCTTCCCCAGGCGCGTCCTCATCTTCGTCGAGTTCTGAAGTAGCCATATCGTGCACAGCATCATCATCCGAGAACATGCCCTCGTTCGCGGCGTCGGGTGAGTCCATGGCGGTGGGAAAGTGATTCGTGTCGGAAATTTCGCTCTCGCTTCGGCGTGGCTGGGCAGGTGGTTTCAAGAGGTCTCCATCAACATTATCTGAGTGCCCATTCGCCATGGAGATATCTTGAGAGGGCTTTGGATGTGTAGGAACATGAATGGAAGCCGCTGGGAGATGAAGGTGTTAGCGCGATATCTCAAGACTGAGCAGCTCCCACGAGCTGAAAATTTGCACATCCGTCGACCAGTACTACGCGACCCGTTTCCCCGCTCGAACGTCGCTAGATTAGACAGCAATTCCATATGGCACATGTCCGACCGCGATAGGTGCCCTCGTGATGAGATGGATATGATGACTCGGTCGGATGGCTGGCGGTCTCCGGCGGCAGGAGGTGACTTGTGGGCGTTGCGCTGGGTCACAGAGTATGTAGCGCGCGTGGTATCGGCGTCTCAAAACGTCTCGAGGTGTTCTGGCGATGGGATATATCGGTTGCGATGGTCCTTCGATGGCAGACTTGGGAGATGGCCTCGGTCGCTCCAGGCGGATACAGAACGCGAAAACTGCGAATCAAAGGGGAGAGGAGGACTACTTACAGGCCATGGCTGCACTGGCCTCGGCGGCAGCAATAACAGGGAGGGAGTGTGGGAGGTCGTCAGGTCTGGGTGAAGTGAATGTGTGCACGCTCGTTCTGAAGACCGAGAACGCTGGACGGAGCGGATGCCTGAGCCGGGAGTCGGGGCGTCAGGCCAACAATTGGGAGCCGATCGTGTGACAATGGAAAATGACGGCCGGCCTCCAGCCAAGAACGGCGTCGCACTGCTGTTTGCGGTTGCGAAGTATGATGTTGTTCTGGTAGTCGTAGTGTACTTCTACTGCGTCGAGGAACCGCGTCTGCTCCGCCCGGATCGCACCTTCGCCGTCGCCAAAGTGTGGGAAAATCCACCGCTTCCTGTGTCGGCAGCCAGCCCAGCACGAGGACCCCTCCAAACCGCCCGTCGAGTGCCCACAGCAGCCCACCAACCAGAACACGCCTGAACTTCTTACTCGCCCCAGGAATTTCGCCAATTGCATACCGCGTCCGCTCCTCTGCTCGACTCATACTGCTTCAGTTGCGGCGGTCAACATCTGCGCGGCGCCCACCTCGTCCACTTCCCCGCCGTGCCACTCCTTCATATTGTTGAACGCACTCTGGGCGCAGCCTCGAGGCCTCCAGCAACATGTCGGACAAATTGACACGGTGCGTCCTGCCCCACCACACGGACTGATTCGCAGGAAACACAGTGCTGACAGTCGCTCACAGTATTGCAATTGTCAATTCGGACAAGTGCAAGCCGAAGAAATGTCGTCAAGAGTGCAAAAAGTCCTGTCCCGTGGTGCGGACGGGAAAGCTGTGCATCGAAGTCGACCCCGCCAGCAAAATCGCCTTCATCTCTGAGCGTCTCTGCATCGGATGCGGTATCTGCCCCAAAAAGTGCCCCTTCGACGCCATCAACATCATCAACTTGCCCACGAACCTCGAAACGCAAGTCTCGCACCGCTACAGCGCCAACAGCTTCAAGCTGCACAGACTGCCCCTGCCACGACCAGGACAAGTGTTGGGTTTGGTGGGAACCAACGGTATTGGAAAGAGTACGGCATTGAAGATTCTGGCTGGGAAGCTGAAGCCCAACTTGGGACGATACGATGATCCTCCGGATTGGGAAGAGATCCTGAAGTACTACAGAGGATCAGAATTGCAAAGTGAGAAACTACGAAACAAGTCGGGATGTGGAGGAGCATACACTGACGCCAGCCAGACTACTTCACCAAGATTCTTGAGGATGACCTGAAGGCTGTCACCAAGCCTCAGTATGTCGACCAAATCCCGAAGGCCGTGAAAGGCACCAATAGAACCGTTGGCCACTTGGTCACCGATCGTTCGCAAGTGAGCAAGGAGAGACTCGAAGAGATCACCGAAGCCCTAGGTGAGACATTGACGTACGCACGCTCTATCCAGTTTGGCTAACACTGCTGCAGAACTGATCCAAGTCTGGGACCGCGATATCGATCTCTTGTCCGGTGGTGAGTTGCAACGTTTCGCCATTGCCATGGTCTGCGTGCAAAAAGCCGATGTCTACATGTTCGACGAGCCTTCCTCGTTCTTGGATGTCAAGCAGCGTCTTGCCGCTGGTCGAATCATTCGCAGTCTTCTCCGCCCAGACTGCTACGTGATTGTCGTCGAGCACGATCTCTCCATTCTGGATTATCTTTCCGATTACATTTGTTGTCTCTACGGAAAGCCAGCCGTATACGGTGTGGTCACCGCCCCCTTCTCGGTCCGTGAAGGTATCAACATTTTCTTGGACGGCAACATCCCAACGGAGAACTTGCGCTTCAGAGAAGAATCGCTTCAGTTCCGTATCGGAGATGCCAGCGACGAATTCATGGCAGACAAAAACCGCGACTACGTATACCCAAATATGACCAAGACCATGGGTGGCTTCAACCTCACCATCGAGTCTGGTGAGTTCACCGACTCTGAGATCATTGTCATGATGGGTGAGAACGGTACCGGAAAGACGACTTTCTGTAAGATGCTAGCTGGAGCTTTGCCACCGGACGATGGCAAGAAGATCCCTCCTATGAACATCTCGATGAAGCCGCAGAAGATCACACCCAAATTCCAGGGTACTGTGCGTCAGCTCTTCTTCAAGAAGATTAAGGCCGCATTCCTCTCCCCACAATTCCAGACAGATGTCTACAAGCCATTGAAGATGGACGACTTCATCGATCAAGAGGTCCAGAACCTGTCTGGTGGTGAGTTGCAGCGTGTCGCTATTGTGTTGGCCCTCGGTATCCCGGCCGACATCTACCTCATCGACGAACCTTCGGCCTACTTGGACTCCGAACAACGTATTGTCGCAGCACGCGTCATCAAGCGTTTCATCATGCACGCCAAAAAGACAGCCTTCATCGTCGAGCACGATTTCATCATGGCCACCTACCTCGCCGACCGCGTCATCGTCTTCGATGGCCAGCCATCCGTCAAGTCTCGCGCCAACAGGCCACAATCTCTCTTGACAGGTTGCAACACCTTCTTGAAGAACTTGGACGTCACTTTCCGTCGTGATCCAAACACTTACCGCCCACGTATCAACAAGCTGAACTCGCAGCTCGATACAGACCAAAAGTCTTCGGGCAACTACTTCTTCTTGGAAGACGATTCTTGAAGGGCACCGTTGCAGGAGGCAACTTTGAAGAATTCAACGCCAACGGCCTTCTTTTGAAGGGCCTGTTGAAGAAGTCCCGTGTCGGCACCAAGCGTAGAGCTTTTGTCAAGAGCGGCGCCGATGAGGCCCTCGAGCAGGGCGATGACGGCGACGACGATGATGACATTGACGAAGAGATGATTTCCGACTTACCAGGATGCGCTCACCTTCGTGCTCCTTCGATCTGCATCAGCTTCAGCATACTCTGCTTCCAGGCTCGGCGGAAGATTTCTTACTTCGCAGGACGCTGCGGAGCGGGACATTGCCAACAACAATGTGATGGAAACGATAATGATTGACATGAACGAAGGAGCAGAGACGCGTGTTTCGCTAGAAAGGTCGTTAGAGCATGCCTGTCCGCCGGTGGGCAAAAGAGACGTACGAGTTCGATCAGTCCATTAGTCAGCTTGATGGAAAAGGCGAACGGGCTGCAGAGATTGAACAAGGGTGGAAGAGATGTCAGAATGTGCAGCACTGCTTACCGCCAGCGCTGACACAAGATGGTGGTCGAGGATAAAGATCAAAAAAGCAAGATTGAGGTTAACCACATTGCTTTGGTGCTTTTTATGACACGTACCGATGGAATCAAACAAGTCACTCGTTTTGCTTCCGGCTTCATATGCAACGCGTATGTTTTGAGTGTGTGCTGCAGTGAAAAGACATGCTTTAGTGTTACATCCTTCATACAATCCTCTCAAAAAGACAAGTTCCACAAAGGATCACGTACGTAAGTCGATGCAATTCCTTCCCAGCCATGCTCTTGACGTTGTCGTCGCAGTCGCTGTTCTTCGTAATTGGACTGGCTCGGCCAGTGAGGGCGTTGTTGCTCCATTGCTGCTGACACTGCCGAGGCATCTCAGAAGAACCATAGAGAGGAGTGCAGGACGTACGCTTTTCAGGCTCTTGCTCCTCTCTGCCGCTTCCGCCGTCTTCGCTCGTTCGGATCCAGTAGCATCGAGAACAGATCTCGTGCACGGAAAGTGCATGAAGAAGTCGACTAGATCTCTTCAATCTCACCTTCCTCCGAACCACTCTGGAGAGCAGGAGGCTCTTCCTTCAGCAAGCTGGTATCGGGTTCAGGAGAACGGGTCCGTCCGCCTTCGCGGCGCGGTCGCTGCAGTCGTCGTTAGCAAAAAGTTTGAAACAGTATCGATGTCAAGACTAACCTTGTTGTCGCGTCGACTCGCCATGCTGGCATCACTCTCTCGTCTCTTCCTCACACTCGGTGGCCGGCTACCGACCACGTCGTCATCACCATAATCAAGTGTTTTACCCTTGTCACGAGGATCAGCACGAGACATGTAGTTCCTCTCACGCTCAGCTTCGCGAGCACGGCGCTCGCTTTCGTACAGGTCATCTCTCGTTGGACGTCTGCGATCATCGCGTCGATCATCGCGACGGTCGCGTTCGTCATAGCGGTCGACACCACGAGGCGGAGGCGTGAGACCAAAGGACGCTTTTCTGTACTGTCTCTCGCGATCAGCTTGAGCTTTGCGTCTGTCGGCCTCGTAAGCATCAATCTCCGGTGTGCGGGTGCGATGACGGCGGTCGCGGTCTCTGCGATCATCACGATCGTCTCGACGAGATCCGTTGCGGTAATCTCTGCTGCGATCTCTCTCGCGGTCGCGACGGCGGTCGTCGTCCTTCTCTCTAAGACGGGCCATGTACTTATCATATGCCCGTCGTCGAACTTCATCTTCAGCTGTGTCCCAGTCACGAATGCCTGACAGCCTAGCGACCACATCCTCGTAGCTATCGTCCAAACGAATGGGAGGATGAACCTTCTTCATTGCCGCGCGGATGCTGTCGACAATGGCCTTTTGTTGTCGCTCGGCGCCGATCTGCTTCTCCTCTTCACGGCGCTTGACCTTTTGCAGAATCCTGTCGAAGATCATGCTCACTTCGTCCTGATTCAGATTTGCCGTCTTTGGGTGTGAGTGCATGATCTCTGTGAATTCGTTTAGTGACGTCTCAAGAGTTACCTCGAAGCGCTGCTCTTCAAGGACGTCCAGTGCATCGTTCCGCTTGGAGCGTAGCTTGCGTTCTTCATCCTCAACCACATCCCAAAAGAGCTCTCGGGCGTTCGAAGCTGTGGCACCCGGGTATGGTGGAACGGGAACTGTGAGATAGTTGAGGAAGCGGTCATCATCTTTGATCAAAGGGAAGAAGTCTGACCACTTCGAACCTGCCTTGATCTTGCCTTCTTGCAGCTTCTCATTGAGAAGCTGCTTGTAGGCATCGCGAGCCTGTCGCTGCTTTCGCTTCTTCAACTGCTTCTCCTTCTGCGTCGCCTCGTTGGCGGATCGCTCAAGCGCCTTCATGTGGTTCTCGAAAGCGAGGAAGATGTCGAGCTTGTGTACGCCTTTCAGCGTTTCGTTCGTCACGAATCGCTCGTTGTTGTCGATCTTCTCTTCTGCGTCGGTCCACGTTGTGTTTGGGTCAAGTATCAGCACTTCAAGAGTCTTTTGTAGCTCATTCATGGCATCCTTACGCCGCTTCGCCTCATTCTCTACGTGCTGCTTCTTAAGCTCAAGCACGTATTCGTCAAAGATGTTGCGACGTTCGTCCTCATCACCAACACTCTTGAACGCTGATTCGTGCTCGATGGTGGGTCGAGCCGTCTTCCAGCGCGTGTAGTGCTCGATGTTGTCGTGCGTGGACAGCATGCGGCGGAAGTCTTCACGCGCCCTCTCCTTGCGCTCCTTTTCCTTGCTCTTTTGCTCCGCACGCATCTCGGTGCAGTACTTCTCGAAAGCATTCTTGCGCTCCTTCGGATCCTTGATGGCGCGATACTCGCGATCGCGAATGACGAGACGTAGTGCATCCTGCCACTCAGTGTCAGGCGTGATGTTGTTGCGTTTTAGCAGCTTGAAGAAGGCTTCCTCAGCAGCCTCGGCCGTGCTATACTCTGGCTCATCTGTTTTGACGGGCATTGGACCGCCATACCCAACCTGCTCTCGACGCGCCTCCCATGGGTTTCCGCCCCGGTCTCCGCGATCCCCGCCTCGGTCGAACGAGGGCTTCTGTGGCAGGCCGTGGTCGCGATCATCGCGCCTACCGCGACCCCCGTGGTAGTCGTCGCGTCCGCCATAGCCGCCTCCACCGCCAGCCACGAATTCTGAACGTCCATTTTGCTGCTGCTGTTCCTGCTGCCTACGTACAGCGTCGGGAAGAGTCCAGCTGGTCTCCTTGGTCACTTTGTTGTAGTAATACGTCTTCCCGTCAGCCGCCTTCGCTTCAGCCCAGTCCGCAGCACTACCGGCTGGTCCTGTAGGAAGTGGAGGTTTGGCGACCTCGACATTCGGCGGTGGATCCCATCGAGTTTCCTTGGTAATTTTGTTGTAGTAGTACGTGCGGCCATCGGCAGCCTGCGCCGCCGCCCAGTCGCTCATCGTGCTGGGAATGCGCGAGACTCGTGATCCAGGTCTCGTCAGTGCGTCCGCATCGAGGTGGTGTCAATGGCTGATGGTTGCGGGCGATGGCGGAGGTGGTGTCGAAGCAGCAGCACCTGTCAAGCGCGGGAGCTTCAAAGTTTCTCCGCTGCAGTCGCGTCTGCTGGAGACTTGGCAACGGTTACGCTGTCCTACCCACCCAAATGCCGACCAGTCGCGACATCACCTCTAGCAAGCGGACATGTGCTTTGCAAGTGCCTGCTCATCGCTTACACCTATCTGCTGGCTCGCTAACGACCTTGGGTCGGTTGGATCGGCGCGAGGACGTACGCAATCGACCGCCCTTCCAAGCTCCGGCTCCTGCGTGAGCAGCCCTCAGCAGTGGGCACATGGCAATCTGTCTTGCTCCAGCCATCCCACTAGGTCGCTGTCGACATATGCACTATGCACGACATCTGCAATATCGGTTCATGTGGCCTCTCTACTCCGGCCGAATATGGTTCTCCGCCCTGAAGAACATGGTCTATCGCCCAGTTCACCCGCAGCGTTGGTGCATGATGGCTGTCGTCTGGTTGGGCTGCGAGGCGTTTTCGACCTATGAGAAGCGTGCTGCCAGGACATGGTGTGATATGCAACTCTGTCTGTCATCGCTCACCGCAGTCAGCTGGCGACCAACGGCCGTCTGCGTGGGTGCGTGGCTTGGTCTTCTCACCAAGTATTGCTGGTCTTGACCGGTGCCTTGTGACCAACCACGCGAAGCTTCTCTGTTGGAATGCGCAATCTGCTGTAAGTACTAGGCGATCCGCCGCGCCCTCTGCGCTGCTAGCTCTCATCCTTTCTCCGCAATAATGTCGAAATGAGCGCGATGAGCGCTGTCATGACTCGAGCAGCTATACCACAATTCAGATATCACGAATGGCCGGACGGAAAGGCTCCAGCACTGCAATTCACAGCGAAAGCACCGTCCACTCCAGGGATCGCACGTCAACTCAGTCCATGGTATGATCTGCCTTCGCCAAACCCGACTTCACTTTCGATTCCTTTCGTCAAGCACTGCACTGGAACTGCTCCTCTACCATTCGTATGGGATCCCGTCAACAGGGACTACTTCTGCTACGAGCCCGAGACGACCTGCTATGTATACGCAAGGCTTGGACGCATCCACTATGATTCAGTCAAGCGAGAACACTTCCGCCCGGACGGTGTACAGCGATTGACCTTTGCAACCACGTACCCCGAGCACCGAGTCTACCAAACCGGCGAGATCTTGTTCTGGGATTCGCGTCGAAAAGACTGGTATCAATACGACATGCAAACTCGCCGCATCCTGTGGCGCGATCACAGATGGTGGCCCTTCCCACCCAAATTCGAGCCTCCAAGTCTGAATAGCCCACCACGCTCTCCTACGCGATCCGCTCCAACAAGTAACGTGCAACACTCTCACTCCTCACTCTACCACGCGCTACCGATCAAAATGCGTACGGAACGAGCCAAAAAAGAGGAACCCCACTTCATCGAAGTCACTCCTTTCGATGCCTCGACAGTAGGAAGCGACTCAACTCACCACAGCTTACCGACTGTTATCGAAAGGCACACG
The DNA here is from genome assembly GCA_013365195.1 of Cercospora citrullina. Taxonomy (NCBI): domain Eukaryota; kingdom Fungi; phylum Ascomycota; class Dothideomycetes; order Mycosphaerellales; family Mycosphaerellaceae; genus Cercospora; species Cercospora citrullina. The sequence goes on along the minus strand of JAASFF010000449.1, from coordinate 638,910 downwards.
CACCTCCATCCCAAGCACGACCACGTCCATCTCAAGCACAAACACAAACACAGACACATGGACTCGGAGACTATCATCGTAACCGAAGAGAAAGACGACGACATATTATACGAAATCCCGCTCCATCATCATCGCGGCCGCAAAAAGCACCGCAGACACAGAGGCGGGATATACGACCTGCAGGATCTGGTCGACAAAAGTACGTCCACATCATCATTATTCACCCACTCGCGCCCTTCATCCTCTCGTCGTCATCGTCCTCCGTCAAAGGAAAAAAAAGAAGCTAACCATGTACGATTAGCCACGCGAAAGAAACGACGCTATTCATTTTTCTGAACTTCTCCCCTTGGGATCAAGATTCAATGTTAAAATTTCTTGTACCTTGTTATTACTCCTCTTCTTCTTCAACTCGAAACACGTAGTTTACAACAGTCTGCGTCTTTCCTTCGACATCACTAATATTACTTCGATGTCCATTTCACACGAATGGCAAGCAAAAGCTACGTAGCCACCTTTAGTTCTTGTTGTCTGCCGTAAAAGGTTAGATAGTAAATCGCTTTACAAGAGTGTTGCTCACATCCATCGCTCCAAACGCAGAAGATCACCATATTCTCGATCCGATCTTTATCTCATACGGCGAGGGGGCAGCGATAAGATTTCACACTACCTTGTTGGATCTTTGCCGCAGGCTCGCTCACCACATCAAAAGCCTTAAACCGAAAAGAGAGCAGAAAGCATGAAGTATGCAAATATCACACCATCATACACATACATGTATATTTCACATGATGATATATCCTGTACAACTACCATCTCCATCTCGCGTCGTGTCGACCAAGCACGCACACGTAGGCGTAGGCTCATTAATAATTCCTCGCTTTGTCCTTCCTCTTTCTCTAAGTTATTGGTATCTCTAAGTAGTAAGCGGTAATAGTAAGTAGTAGTGATCCCAAATATTCCCATCTATGGTGTCATATGCCCCAACCCCGATAAGATGCCCAAAAGATGCCACACCAATAGTCCAGAGTTGTCAGTAGTAGTGTCCCAAAAAGTGATCCCAGTCGAATCGCAATCCAATGCGAAGCTTCGCTGCCTGTGAAGCCATCGAGATATGTGTATCATAGTAAAAGCCATGGCAAAGAAGCGTACAACAGCCTTGATCGAGGCCCCCGAATCCAATAATGCGGGTGAGTAGTGTCCAATATTTGTTTCGATCAGTCGTGCTTCATGAGTCGAGAAGAGTTCCAATACACGGAGAGGTCAAGTTCACTTCGTAAACTTCTCAGCCCTCTCCCTCTCTTCCACAATTTGCGCTTGCAGCTTGCGCATTTGCGTGAACGCCCCGTCACGTTCCGTCTGAAGCTCTGCGACTTCCATCTGGCTGGAGTTGACCCTCTCCACAACGTGCTGCACATCCTCTTCCGCTTCGCGCAGCAAGCCTTCCAATTCTCGGACCTTGCGCTCCAAGAGCTGGGTACGGCTCATCTCGAGGAGAGAAGTGTCGCTGAGTTTCTTGCTTCCCAGTTTGGGGCTGACCCGCAGGAGCGGCGAAACTGGCGAAAGTTTGCTCGAGTCAGGAATAGTGATGGTAAGCCGTGAAAGGGCTGGTGTATCAGCCTCGTCAATACGCTTGACTTGAGCATCGTGGTTGGCGAGCGTGGTCTCGGAGTGCTGTTGGGCTGCAAGGACGCTGTCTTCCATGCCAGCAAGACGCTTCTGCATCTCTTCTATCCTTTTCGTGGACAATTTCTGTTCCTTCTCACCCTTTGCAATGGCCGCTGCAAGTCGCTCACGCAGCTTGGTGTTGGCTTGAACTTGCGCCTCGAGTGCCACAGCAAGCTCATCCATTCGAGTAGCTGAGGCCATCAATTCTTTCGCAGTCTCGGGGTCCGCGCCCTTGGCCCTCTCGCGGTAGTCATTAGCAACCTGCTTGGCATGATCCCGTTCATTTTCCGCGCGCGAGATGGTCAACTTGAGCTGACTGTCATCTTCATTGCCTCCTGATGGACTGGAAGGGCCCAGATCGTCCCGATCAGATAGCATGTTTCGAAGGCCGCGAGTCTCTTGTTCGGCACGATCCAGGTCCATCTTCAGTCCACCCAGATTCTTCTCGTACTGCCATTTCTGCTCAAGAGCATCTTCAGTACGTTTTCGAAGTGTTGAGACTTCGGCCTTCAGGAAGGAAACCTCTTTTGCATACACCGCTCGCCTTGGCGTGGAGCTCTCAGCCTTGTCTTTCGCGGCAACGATCTTCTTCATGGCGCGCTCATGCTCCTTCTGTTGTCTGTCGTAACGCTTGATGAGAAGCTGCAGAGCCTTGTGCAGAGCGTCTCTCTGATCGATCGTGTCCTTGTCGCCATCGAGAGACCCAGCACGTTCTCGTGTAGCACCAGCACGTTCGTTCTTGATCGATCCGACGCGACGCAAACTGCCATTTCTGGCCAGCGAGCCAGATCGGTGCATGCTCATGCGACCAGCATTTGCAACTCCTTCCTCAGCGATGCTGTTGAATCGAGAGTGACGGCTGTCACCCTTCAGGTGAGCAAGCTCCTGCTGCAAGCGCGAGTTCTCGTAAACGACCGCCTGGTTGTCTGCAGCCTCTGCCTCGAGACCCTCCAAGCGGGACTTCAGTGACGGAACCACCTCGTTCCGTAGGTTCTCTGCCTCGTTGCGGAACCTCTTCAGCTCCTCCATTGTGGCACTGTAGAGATCTTCAAAGTTCTCCTTGGTCATCTTCTCCTGCCCCAGACGCCTCCTAGTCTCATCAAGGGTACTTTCCAGCTCGTTGACCTTAACCACTAAATCCTGTTGATTCTCTTTCTTGTCCAATTGATCTTCCAGATCCCTGACCAATTCTTCCAAGTCCCGTCTCCTGTTCAGCTCGATCTGCAGTTTCGAAGCCATTTCCAGTTTGATGTTCGCCTTCTCTTGCTCGACCCGGCGGACCTTCTTGTCCAATTGTTCAAGCCGTGCATCAACATCGGTGATTGGGAATTTCGTCGAGCTGGCACCACTGTCTGAGAAGTAGTCGCTACTTCGTCGTCCTCCAATCTCGGACTGTGGGATGATGGGCATCTCAGCCCGTACGTGATCGAGCTCATCCTCCAGTTCCATCTCCCGTCGTATCGAGTTCGCGAGCTCCTCGCTGATGTGCTTCAACTCTCGTTCCAGTTCGCGGACATGGGCGTTCGAGGCACTGTCACCGAGGAGCAAAGGGGTATCCGGATTGTGGAAGTAGGAGGCATTCGCTTTGTGCACGTCCAGGCCTGGCGGAGTCAGCCGAGCGTATACTCGCTCCCCCGCCATCTCAATGGGCAAGGTTTTAGCCACGCCGGGAGATGGTATGGGGGAAAGGGACCGATCTGAGAATGTAGTGGTGGGAGACGACGTGCCTTCAGTCCCTCCTGATCCATTCCACCCAAAAAATCTTCCCAGGCCTCCCGCGCCTGTGGGTGACTTGGGTCGCTTTATAGACCCAGTCGAGCCTTGCGAATAGGCTTCTAGCTCCTCATCTGTCAACCTCCTCTGTACGCCGTCCATTTGCAGAGTCATTGTGGGTGCTTTGCTTAGTGAAAGCATGGATGATCGCCTGCTTGCCCCCGAATCGGAAAATTGTTGTTCGTTACTATCAATACTGGCAATTGAATGCTTATGTGCGTGGAAAATCGTGTTATCATGCTTCGCGTGAAAGGGGGGACTGGAGGGCCGTGGGCTACTGTATGCCGAAGATGGTACAGTGCTGGCGACGTGCGAGTCTATTGACGCACTGCGGTCGTGGGTCGAGTACCCAGCGGGAATTGTGTACGACGACCTGTCAACTGTCAGCTTCTGACTGTCACCAACGGCTGTCTCATACGCGTCGGAGCTCCATACCTGTCAAGGTCGTCGCGCGCGTGGACTGCCTCGTGGCCAAACAGGGGTCCTGCGACCTCACTGCTTTGCCGCCGATGGGCGTGTGGAGTTGTCTGCACCGGCAGCGGGATATCGAGCGAGTATGGCCTCCAGTGTGGGTCGGCAAGCCGCGGGGATGCCTTCTCGGCTATGGAAAACGAGGCGGCACGAGGCGACTTGGCTTGCTGGAATGCTGCGAGATGGCCGTTCGGACGGACAGTGCTCGGGACTTGTGAGCGGAATGCGGAGAAGGAAGGCGCGTTGATGGCCGCGAGGGAAGTCTTCTTGCGCGCGGCGAGGCCTGTAGCTGGCGGAGCTCCTGTCGCGTGGGTGGCGGTAACGGTGGGCGAGGCGGCGCCGCTGGAGTCGTAGTTGCTGGAGGAGTAGTGGAGAAGGGAGTCGCGCTCGAAGGGGGCGTGAGCGGAGGTGGTATGGAGGTGGTCGAGGTCGTGAGCAGCAGGAGGAGCAGGCGTGGCAGCAGGAGGGTGGAGGATGCGCGGCGTAGAGGTGGTGGTGATGCTAGGCCTCGTAGCGGAGGCGTGGTCTGCGTAGTGGTCCATGATCACCATCGAGGGCGTCCGCTCTCGACGGCTAGAGGGAGCGTGTCTAAATTGTGTGACTTGGACCGTCGGCCTCGACGTTTCCCAAAGCGTGCATGCAAGGCGCCAATCGCAAGCGCCAACGCTCACCCAGCAGATGCGGCGACGCTGTTTCGGGCATGGCCCGTTGCGCTGGTGGCTCAAGCAGACTGCGCGCTGTGGCGCCGCGGGAGATGGAGGGAGCAGTGCGCAATCAGTGCGGTGCTTGTGAGCAGTCCAGCAATCTGACGTCCAGACAGCAGCCAGCGCTTCCTCCGAGCAAATCACGGCAGCGCATTGCCCTTTCCTGCTGCACCCTCATACCGCCAGCATTCCTCCCTCACCACTCACCACCGCCCATCCCTCCACACCTTGCGCCCACCACCTGGTTCGCCGTCAACACCGTCCGCCTGTCAATCTCTCGGCGCGTGCATGCACAATTGCACGCCCCACTTAGCACTCGCCAGCCGCCAGGGGCACAAACTCAATCACGGATTTAGCCCAGGAACCCGCCCGCATCAGTCCCATCTCGGCTTTCGCGCAGAACCCTCACCTCATCCAACGGATAAGGGGTCCTCATACGCTTGTCTGCTCTCGTCCACCCCTTCACCTCCACCATTGGCACACCACTGCACACTTGACGCCTCGCAACAGCCACAATGTCGACAGAATTGCAGTGCAAAGCTCTCGATCTCTCCAGCATGTCCTGTCCAACTCTCTGAAACCTGTCTCAACGGTCATGACATCGCAGACATCGACCCAGGAACTGGCTGACAATTGTTTCAAACCTCAACGTGACCGATGATCGCAATCCAGCATAATTCTCCGTCTCCAGTAGACGCGCGCGGCTGCTGCACAACATCCGCAACTGTAACACGTGCTTGCAGAGCTGCCAGCAACTGCTATGTATCGGAGCTACCTTCATCAACTCTGCAACGAGCAATATATTTTACTCTCTCTTGCCGTGCCGTTCCATCGGTCTCATCGGTGACCATCTTCACAGCCCTCTCAGACATGTCTCTCCTCATCATCATCGCTTCCACTTCCTAACACTCAAGACCTTCATCTACACATATTTTCCACGCCTTCGCAAAATCCTTACGAATACGCACACGCACCCTTGGCACGCAGAAACCAACCAGCAACAGGCAACAAGCACATGTGAAATTATCCCTCCTCGTCGATCATTTTTGATTGGCAAGCCTAACCTAAGTCCACGGAAGTGGCGCCGTTGAGATAAAGACGTGCCCGCTCACGGCCCCACGGCAAAACTGAGCACCGTGCGGACAACGAAAGTTCACGCTCAACAGCGCCTATAAACGCCTCTTCGTAGAAAAGCAAAGCTGTGAGCTTATTTACCCTACTGCGTTCCATCTAATCCAAATGTGGCAAACACAAAATTTGTTTCGAGAAATACGAGATCTTGCGGAGTATACTCCAGGCGTTCTGTGGCAAAGTGGAGACTGGAGACTAGTAGCCAAGAACTAGACGGGATGAGGAAAGTAATGCGCATGCCTCCTAAGAGATTGATTCGTTGTTCGAGCATCAAAATGTTCATCAATGTGCATCAACGTCCATCGTCATACAACGACCAGGGTGACGGACTGTTATTCGTCCGAAACGTATCTTGCTGCTTCGACAACACTTCTGTCCTTACTGTAGTCTTGCTGTAGTACACATCACAACATTGCACACCCATCATCTCTCTACTTCTTCTTCCCCTCCAAATCCCCATAAAACTCCCACCCAAAATTCTTACTCGGATCATTAAACCTCAACTTCCTATCAATCCTCTCAATCCTCTCCAAATCCTCCTTCTCCAACACAAAATCCCCCTCCAAATTCTGTTTGATTCGTGCCTCCGTCTTACTCTTCGGAATAACACTCCTTCCCATCGTAACACCCCACGCCAGCGCAACTTGCGCTCCACTTTTGTTTCCATACTTCTTTCCAATCTCCACAAGTTCCGGATCTTCTATCAATTTCCCAATATTCTTCCCACTATCGTAGATTTCATTCGAGTTTCCAAAGGGCGAGTATTGTGTGACGTGGATGCCTTTTTCCTCGTGGAAGGAGTAGAAGGAGGTTTGTTGGAGGTAGGGGTGGCATTCGTATTGGTGGGCTGCGGGGACGATGGAGCAGTTTTGGAGGAGACGGGTCAGTTCGGATTGGGAGAAGTTTGAGATTCCGATTGCGCGGGTTTTGCCTTTCTTTTGGAGGGCTTCCATGGCTTTGTAGGTGTCGATGTAGTCGGCATCTCCGGTTAGGACTTTGTCGTTTTCTTTGGGGAACATGGAGTCGCCGTCTTTGAAGGCTGTGATTTTCATATTAGTGTGGGGCTTGGTGAGGGACAGGAAGAGGAGACTTACGTGACGGCCAGTGCATGAGGTAGAGGTCTACGTAGTCTGTGTCGAGATCCTTCAGACTTGCATCGAGAGCCTGCGAAGCGACCACGTCAGCGAATCCGCACATTGTCTTCCCAGCATTGCCGTTAATGTGATAAAACTCACCTTCTCCACACTCTCCGGGTTATGCGAGTTATTCCACAACTTGGTAGTAATAAAAATCTCCTCTCGCGGAACACCAGACTTCTTGATACCCTTCGCCACAGCAGGCTCAGTACCATAAATCCTCGCAGTATCAATATGTCTGTATCCAGCCTTCAAAGCCAAATACACAGCATCTTCCTGCGCATCTTTATCTTGCCAAGTTCCGAAGCCAATGGCCGGAATCGAAGCTCCGGTATTGAGCTTCAGCTGAGTAGTCGAAGCCATTCTGATTTGTTGTGTCGCTGTCTTGCTAAGATGAGATGTGACTTGTTGAGCTCTTCGAAGAGGATTTGTTGTGTTTGCGAGAAGTCTTGAAGCCATTGGGAAAGGTTGCACAAGAAAGAACAAAAGAGCTGCTTCTTGTAAAAACTATGTTGGGAGACTACTGTGTACTACGAAGTACGATGATGGCACACGGAGCTTGTGTGTTGACTGTGATGGCCTCACAGGGTTCTCTTCTTACCTCACACTCGGGCGAGATGGGAATTGTTCTTTCTGGCTTGTGCGACTTTGGTTGGTCCGTTGCGGATGGCCGAAGGGAGAGCTGCTTTCATCGTGACGTAGCTCGACTGCCGGCACGCGATCTATCTTGCGATGATGCTCAGAAGAATCAAGCATTGCCTTTGAGCCGCTCAGTCTCGGCACTTCGGCCTGGAAGATGGATGCTTCAAGACCTCATCGTGCGAGTGTCTCTCTCTCTCCAGCGTGTCGGGTGTGTCGTGTTGCTGTTGATGCCGACGACGCGTACGCGCTGTCCCGAGCACTGCTGCTTCGGCTGAAATTCGGCAGTCATGTTCACTGTCCACTGCATCTCTTCTTCCTCCTGACGTCCGTCACCCTCTCCAGACATCTCGTCACCCTGTCCCATGCAGCGGTATTCACGCAACCCGTCCTCCGAAATGAAAGTGCGGCCTAGGACAATTTACCCGTGAAGAAATTGTCAACGAGCGAGGAGAGGAGAAACGATGTGCCGACCGTTGAGCTTACCACGATTCGTGTGTTTCGTCTGAAGATCTACAATTGAGACATCGATATAGGAGAACCAAGTGTTCCAGAAGGAGCGAAAAGAGTGCTCGGCTAAGTGTGGATGTATCGACAATGAGCAGAGTGACTGACGCAGCAGACGATGAAGGAAGTCAGCCTGCAGCGAACACGTCGCAGACAAGAAGTCCTGCAGAGACGAAAATAGATGCTGGAGAAGGCCTGCGCATCTTGGTCGCCATACCGGTTTCTTCACATCGTCCAACTCCCAGGAAACGGAAAACGTGGCTGGACACGCATGCTCATCACGCGCGGCCACACTGCGACCATTGGACCAGTGCAGAATGACACTGCCTGCCTTGACCTGTCCCAAATGACGTCCATCTGGTAGCTGGAATGGCCAAAGGCCACGCGCGTGAAGGCCGAGCTTGAGTCGCACGATTCGCAATTGTGTCAGCTCGTCGTGCAGACAAGCCTCTCTCGCCAATTGCTTAGCAGCGACACGCGACTGCGGACATCACCTCTACAGGCTTCACGGAGCTGCGATTGCTCACACTGCATACTATTACGAGGTCGCAATAAGTCAGCATGATCCATGCGTGCAGCAGAACTCGTGATGCCGACTCGCATAATCGCTTCAGCTTCCCTGACTCTTCAAACCATTCGCCTGCTAAATTCGATCATAAAACACCACTTTCTCCAGTCTCAAACGTGCCTTCGAAACAGGCATCTTCCCTTCAGACACGCCACGCATTATGAAACCATCTAGAGCAACTTGGCACAGCAGGCTGGACCTCACGATGAAAGCACATTAGCTACAGACTTCGCTGCCTCACTGACAATTCAACCTTGCACTTGCACTTCCCATTCTTGCTCATCTACGCAACTTTCAACTCCTCTTCCGCGAAAATCATCACTTGCGAACGTCGCATTTCACACTTTAACTCAGCAAAGATGCTCCTCTCTACCCGTCTCCTTACAGCAACCGCTGCCCTCGCAGCCCTCACCTACGCTCAAGACCAAAATCAAAACCAACAAGCCGGCTCCGGATCCGAAACTCAAGATGCCGCAGAACTGTACGCTGCTGCTCCCTTCCTCCTCTCATCGCCACCTAGCTCAACCATCGCCTCTCCATCTCGCTAACCTGCTATTCGATAGCCTCTCCGTCGTCTCCGTCCTCCAAACCGCCCTCCCATCTTCCCTCCTCAACGAAGCCCTAACCAACTCCGCCGGCGTCTCCTCTCAAATCGCCTCGCAGTTCGCCGCAGGTGAAACTCCAGGCTGGTTTTCCAGTCTGCCGAATGAGGTCAAGACGTATCTTGTTCCGACTTTGACGGATTTGCCAACTCAGACTGGTATGTCTTCGATGACGACTGAGACGGGTAGTATGACTACGGGTACAGGTGAGATTCCAACTTTCCATTGGGGACTTGTGGTTGATAGGTGCTGATTATTGTGATGTAGATCGCTCGAGCAGTACACGTAGCAGTAGGACGAGTACTGCGACCGAGAGCTCAAGGACTAGTGAGGCGGGTGCGGGTGCTGCAGCTGCGACTGGTGCTGTGGTGGCTGGTATGGCCGGTCTTGCAGGCTTTGTTGGTGTTCTGGCTTTGTGAGTCCGATTGTGGTGACGAGGACGACGCGCATGGTGGAAACGGGCATTGCCGTTGGTCACTGGCTCACTCGTGGACGTGCCGAGAATATGCGCTTCGAATAGTCTGTATGTATCACGTGTATGGGACCGAATTATGTTTAGCGACCTGTGTTTACGATCAAGCTGTGACCCGTCAGGACCCTGCAGTGATCGCCCGTCTCTTAATCCAAGATTCAGCGCCCAGACAAAGCTCAGCCGATTGCTTGATCAATCTATCCATGAACTAGAGCGCTGTTTCTCGAATATTAGCTTTTTAGATGTCGTCACATAATCACAGAATGCCAGACGACATCCAGTCTAAGTCGCGAATGGCGATATGAAAGAAACTCGTGAGACGACTTTTCTGTAACACGAGCTAGTTAGCCTATCTGCTCGAACGATCATCGGATAAGTGCTTTTATAGCTGATTTCGCCGCTTTGCGTCTACCTTCGCCGATAAGGAGGTTGCTGGTGATCGTTTCCAAACCAGAGATGAATCGAAGGCGTTTGGGCACGCGTTCAGTCACAAAGGTTCTATCGTTTGTCTTGCCTAGAACTCCTCGCCCGTCCTCGCCCGACCGATACGCATCGTCAGAAGAGTCCCATGCATAGGCCATAACAAAGTCGCATTGGGGCAGTCTGAATGCATGACGCGCGTGCAGCAGATCATCGCGCCGCGGGATGACAAGCGGCATCATCTCTTCGACAGTAGCATCGAAATTAATATCAAAGCGTGGCCACCACAATTGATCGCGCCATCGCTGGCGCATTGTTGCACTGACGAGACCGCTCGCCGAGCCATGTATGTAAGTTGCAAGGCCTACCACTGTGCATGTTTCAGCAGTTGGACCGATCCGTGCAACAAGAGCGAGATCCTCCGTATCATTCGTCCAAGTCGATTCGGGCGTTTTTTCGAATGGCTTTTCCCGCCTTGTGGACAAGATGGTATCTCCAACCCTCGCAGTGACCGGCAATATCCATTCGTCTCGTGTGAACCTTGACCCTGCAATGCCTTTGACGACTCGCTTCTCGTGGAGTAATCGATCACATTCTATTGCGAAGCTTTGAAAATCGTCAGAGTTCGTGTCTTTTCTTGTTTTGTGCTTCCCTTGCGGCAAGTTGGGGTTAACGGGTACATGCGCTTTCGTAGCATCTTGCAACTCCAGCGCATCCAGAGAATCTATCATTCTCCAGACTGTGAAATAAAGATTCCAACTGCGCTTTTCTGCCAAGCTCGCCGAACGTGCTGCGTCGTGGCTTGCGAAATGTGGCGTCAAGCGGCTATGATGGAATCGGATCTCGAGTGCCTCTACGAAGGACTGCAATTCATAGAAATCATGCATGTCGGATCGTGACAAGTCAAGTGCAATTTCGAAAGCACTTTTGTTGTAGTCCGGAACGATTGTCGCCTCCCGTCCGTGCCCATAAATACCTAATGTCCCATACACTCTGTCGCGGGGGTCAGAACAAAGCAGGTACTGGGCAAGGCGGACGCATCGCTTCTTCTGTTGCATGTGCAGCATTTCCAACAGTAAGAACGCTGGCTTCTCGTGTTGCGGATCGGCATGATTGAATGCTGCAAGCGCAGCCTGACGGATCGTTTCTAAGTCCTCGCGCCAGAATGAACTCGCACCAACCAGGAATAGACAACCAACACCCCCAGCGTGAATCTCTTTGGCGACCCATAGCCGTTGGAAATATGGCCTCCGGAAGAGAGTGTTAAAGTCTTTGCAAAATTGAATGCGGACGTCTGTATACCCGTGGAGGGCGCTTTTATTCCTCACACATGTACCAGACTGATTCATAGACTGCATTCCATCCCAGAATAACGTCCACATACGATGGTGCAGTTCCGCCCACCCTGGGTCTGGCGATTTATCCGTATATCCTGGAAAGGACCATTGGTTCCCATTCACCAGTTCTTCAAAGAGCTGCGCGTCAAGAGGAGGAAACATTGGTATCTTCGCAAGAATACGATCGCTGACATCATCTGCTGGTCCAATGCAAGCAAGCACGCGGCGCGCCCCGCTGAATATAGAGTACATGATTTCCACCTGATGTCCCTTCTCGTCCACATCTTGTTGGTTGATGCATATTGCATCAATCCAGATGTATGATGTCCTCTGCAATCGCGCCTGCAGGAGACTGTAGTGGCAATTCTCCCCCACCTTTATTTTCACTCCGTTAACAGAAATCTCCCGTGTGGGAGCTGCTTCACCCCATGCGTAGGAAATGGCATCGTACGCTAGAGTGGACCACAAAGGGTACACTTCTAGTTCGAACTCCAGAGGTTCTGGATCGTCAAGTGATTTCTGCTGAACGACATTCGCTTCATAGTCGGGTAGACGCAGGAGACGAATTTGTTTGCGGTGGCCGTAGAATCGAAGGTCCTCGTAGATACTGCCGTGATCTTGAAGTGCGTTCATACCGAAGAACACGTGGAGTGCTTGCCGACTGAAACATCCTTATAGCCTTGATACTGGTCAACTGGATCACGAGACGGCCTGTTTAATAATTCATAACGGAGCACGACTCTCCATTATCAAGCTCTGAGGCGTTGACTGCGGTCGAGCTGCGCCCCACGAAAATGACCTCGGAGGCGTTGTGCCGCCCTCGAATCTGTGTGCACACTTGCATTGCTCAGCCCCAGACGTTCCTGCAGCGCATATTGCGCAAAAGCATTCGGTTTCATCTAGAATTGCATGGCTGGTGGCCTCAGTGGCAGGGTCACATTATGACTGAAGTTGGGGAAACTATCGTTCATGTTGTAGAGGAAAGTGCATTTGATCAATTGGCAGCTGCAGTCGGATTCGGACTGTAGAGGTCGTACACAAAGTACTTGGACGACTCTGTATTGACTGTTCTCAAACCACAATTGAGAGGCAATATCAGAACCTAAAGCCTGGCCGAGTGTGATTCCTATCATCGCAGAGGCAAAGAACGGCCTATCCCGGATGGGACAAGGAAGAATCCCCCAGCGCGCTGCCTCCGATGGAGGTCCGCCGAAGGCCCCAGAGAATACAGCTTGAGAAGTGGTACTGGGTGACTGAATTTGGATGTAGTTGTTTTCATCACAACTATAGCAAAAGGCTGTAGATATGTCGTGATATGGGAGTCTGTTTCGGTAGGATTACCCGGCCTCTGTCTGTAAGACGCTGGACCAAAACATGCCGTTTGTAAGGTCTCATCTCTTTCATGTACTTATGCCTCTGCGCATGCTCTCACAAGACACACCAGATTTTTCTCGTTCGTGGCCCAACTCTTTCTTGCGCTCATTGCGCGAAGAACTGCAATCAGTCTCGCAATATCTTGATCGACGCCAGCATCAACCCGATCCCAGTTCGGCCCCTGTCGAACGGGTGGTTCGAGCGGTGAGACTTGGACGCGACAATCGTGTCTTCGAGCGTTCGTTCACTCTGATCGGCCGAAAGTCGGTCAATGGTCTGGAGTGAGGTCCGAGACATTCGTCTGCGTTCCTGCAATGCGTCGTGTCTTCCATCACACCGGAATCGATCGAAAGTGTAGACGGAGAGGCCATTTGCGCAGTCCCGTAGAAGCGATCTCCACAACCTCATCTCACCTTCCTACCCAGTGTTCGCTTCGAAACACTTCCTTGCCTGTCGAGTAGCGTGATGGTGGATCTCCTAGATCCAGTGCCTCTGCGTGAACTTCGGATGACCTTGACGCGATTTCCAAATGCCACGGCAACACTCTGGGAATCGAGAGTCACCGCGGGTCCGGGATGGTCGACGTATAGTGAGCCGCTACCTTCTTGGCCTGATCCGGCCGCAAGAACGTCAAGGGTTTGCAGCTCGCCGTCTATGGACAGCTTGTATGCTTCCCACAAGTCTGCGGTATCCTCGGCGTTCGTGTTGTCGCGTGCATTGCGCTTTCTCTGGCGGATTTGTGACGCGGAGGGCTGTCTTCTGTGGCTACGGTCCGGTGGCTGTAGGAGTTCAGTCGATTGTTTTGGCGGTCTGCGCAAGCCCATAATAGCATGGCCGTTGGCCGTTGCCCAAGCACCCGACACAGCCAGACTATGAGCTTCGAAGTCAGCGGGGCTGAAAGATCGACAGGCGGCAGAGCGCTGTGCTAAACAAACGCAGCCTTCCGGAGTGTCGTTGATGGTCCACGAAGTCATGACACATTTGTTTGAGCCCATAGCCTCTCCAACCACCGCAATCCTTCTCAGCGCAAGGTTGCCGCAAGCTGGACACAATCTTGACGTCCCAATCAGCAACTTGTCGACATCTGGGCCTCCAGCGCTGATGTCAAATTTGGCAACGTGTGCAATGGTGCCACTATCCAGGAACACCACCGATTTTGGTGTGGCGACGACTAGGAGCTCCATATCCAGGTCGCGGTACGGTTGCATATCAACATGGCTTGTCAAATGGCCGCCGAGGTGTCCTTCTTCAAGCTCGAGCTGAAGCTGTGCGGTTCTGGTAGCAGTCCATTCGCAGACTGACCAGCCATGAGCAGTGATCATTGCCTCCATGCCAACAGTGTACAGTTGGCGCCCATGTGTAGTGTCTTGAATCGTTGCACCCATAAGAGGCAAACGCGAGAGTTCATCGCTGTACGAACTGTCATCCTCGATGTAACCCACGGCGATGCGCCCGGCGGAACTCAGCACCAAAAAGTGCAGTTTCACTCCATCCTCCGTTGGCAGTGAGACAAAAGTGAATATGGTAGCCGGGTGGTCATCTGGGTATTTCATCACGTCGGTCTTGAGAAGCCCACTGCTGGAATGGTATACCAAGACACGATCATCAGCGCAATGGCATGCGATCCATTCTCCTGTGTTGTCGATGGCGAGGTGCCGTATTGGCCATGCAATGTGCTTCAGAACGTGGTCTGGTACTGCGACAGTGTTATGTGCCTGAAGTATAGGGTTCTCCACAGCGATGGCAATGCTCCGATCGAGGCCGACAGTGACAAAATGCCCGGCTTCGTTGCTGGCGATCTTCACAATATCCAGCCTGTGTGGCAGTACCACTGTATTGCAGGTCAAGACATCTTCGATCTGTTCCAGCGCGAGGTCGTTGTCCTCGTCACCCACATCGCTATACAGCAGGAAATTCATTAACACTGCGACAAAAGCCACGATGAACACAATGGCTACCATGACCGGGTAGAAGTGGTGAACAGCAAAGCTGTGCAAAATGTGTGTCCAGGTGTGGTCGTTGACAGGGACTCCAGTGCGATCAGAGCCTCCCAGTACCACCACCAGGGGTGCAAAGAGGCGGATGACGAAGCTGTCCGCGCCCGGCTTCGCCAACCGCATCACCTCCTTAGCTGTATCGAAGTCTTGCATTCTCATCCAGTCCGCAGGTGTCAGCGTGGCGTTCATGGGCGGCGGTGCAAAGGTGTCAATGTCGTTTATTGGGCTAGCATCACTTCGGACGAGATTTAGGACATCTCGAATCGTGGCGCCGGCACCTTTGCGCTCGAAGAAGTGGTAGTTCAACGACAGAACAAACGTGGTAGTGACAGCTGTTCCGGCCATCCTTGTGCTCACTGGGAGCCTGCCCTGGAGAAGGGCATCTACCCATGTATGATGCACCGCAGGCGACTGTTTTCTTCGGCGAGGTCTGTTGTGCCTCGCTGCTAGTGCATCTTGCAGCTCAAGCCGCCTTATATCCACGCTCAGTACAGCGACGAAAAAGGTGAGCAAGAAGAAGGCGTCGAAGAGGGTTGCTATCGCTGCAAAAGCGCAGAATGCTGCGACACCAGGAGATACAACAGTTGAAAGCAGACCAAGGACTGTAACATTCTGTAGTGCTGCTGCCACGGACATGGGTCCGATGTCGCCCAGAGCATTGGCGATACGGAGCTCAGTTGCAATCGTAGGAGGGTAGGCGAGCACGGCGTTGATCGTTCTGAAGATATTCTCGATGCCAAGAACAAGCACAACGAATGGATAAGCGTTTTGCGGAATCATGGACAAGTTGATCTGGAAGCAGGTTGTCAACATCGATAAGCGTGCAGACAGAAGACGAGATTCCATCGCTTACCTGTAGAATGTGGCAGATGGTGAAGCTAGACAAGATAGAACAAGTCATCTGAGTAACAGCAGTCACGACCAGGCCGCCGCGCGAGTGGAACGCCTTCATCCTGCGAAAGCTCAAGATAACATAGATAGCCATAGCAGAATATGCCAATGTGAGAGCTAGATGCTCTGAAATGCTCAACGGCGTAAAGCTGAATTCGTACACCCGATGGCGAGTAACATGGCCATCCGACGGAAATAGCGTACACTCTGAGCAAGCACCATCTGCTAAGGTTTGCATTCTGTTGTGCCATCTGTCGCCAATTCCGCCACCACCTTTGTTGAGCAGGGTGATCACCAATGCATCGGCAGCCTTGAGCGTAGTTTTGTCGAACTGCTTGCCGGCAAAGACTGATGCTGGGCGAAGGACCACATTGAGCGAGGAGGAAGTGAATCTCTGTTCATTGATGGTGCCAATGATGTCGTCGTCTGCATCAATAAGATCTGCCGAATTGTTCCAGTACATCAGCGGAGAATGGAAGGCCCAGGGTACAGCACTTGATCGCAATTTGTCGTCCAAAGCGTGCATGATGTCGCCAAGACTCTCGTTTCCGACCAGCCTCTGCTGTACAGCAAGGCCACGTTTGAGCACATCCTTATTGAGGGCGTCCATGTACGAGCCATGCACCCATATTTGTCGCAGCTCAATGTCAACACTGGTCGATGCGTTGTCTACTGGCTTGGCTGTCGTCCAGACATGATGGGGCACGGCGGCGAGTCCAGCTGTTGGGTTCTCTGACAGAAATATGGTCGGATAGGAGAAACCCATGGCTATGGCCACGGAAAGGAGCATGACCCATAGCCAATGCTGGGCAGTCGTTTTGCCATGGCGATAAAATGCTCTCCGGACCGGATGGTTGACCGAAAGGCGAGGCGGCTGAGTTGTGCCTCTAATGGGTGAGAGCAAGTACCAAAGCATCAGAGCGGCAGGTCCTCAGTCTTGCGTGGGATCAGGTGTATTGATGCTTTCAGCACTCCAGGCCTCTGGAGCAAGCTGCCGGATACTCATGGCATTAGTGGCAGGAAAAGACTGTTTTGTCGGTGTTGACGGAGTAGCGAACGGACGAAACGGGAAGTGCGTCGCTCAGACAAACTGCTTCGTACAGCAATCCAATGCTGAATGCGCGATTTGCTGGGCACGAAAAAGGTGAGTCTGTGTGACATCGAACGATGCCAATGTCGAAAGGATTGATGGCGGACCAAGCCACATGCACGGCCCAGCTGACAGCCACACCTTCGACCTGTGAGCTCGCTGGCTGCTTCGCCAACTACGTCAAAGACGACGGAGCTCTGTCTGTCTATACCAGTAATCGAACTTCCACGCTCTTTTCATACTCCGCCGACCTGCCATCATGTCGATAGACCCGCCGGCATACATTGTCTCGCTGCAGAACAACATCCGCGCGCGGCCCATATCATGGGAGGGAGCTGTGCGAGCGAAGACCATCACTGATGAGGACCTCAAGAAGATCAAGGCGATCGACAAGGTGCGAAAGGAGCAGCGGAAGCAGACCATCGAGAATGATGTGCAGACATACACTGCTCTGCTCCTTGGGGAGGGCCAGACCCGGAGCATCTTCGAGAGCGCGGCCAAGAGGACAGACATACTCCAGTACATGCTGGTCCTGACTGGAGATATTGTGGATGGTGAGCCAGAGCCATGTCTGTCGCTTGAGTTGTGCTGATCGCTGTGCAGATATTCCTGCCCTCACCGAGTCTCTCATCAAGCACCCACATCCATATAAGCCACTACTTCCACTCCTCAAACAGTCGAACAACCCCGAAGACCCTATTCCACTCCTCACATCCTCCGTACTCGCCTCTTTGCTGTCGCATGCTCTTGTCGCACAATCCAAGTCCAACCCCGAAATTGACGAGGCCCTATTGAAGCTCTACTCCTACATCGCAGAGCTGGCCAAGACGTCCGACTCCAATCTCCAAGACATCGCGGTACAGGAATACAGCGCGCTGTTGAGGACCTCCAAGTCAAGACAGCAATTCTGGAAGCAACGGAAAGAGACACTTGGCCCCTTGATGGAGGTGCTGCACAACGCAACAGGTGGGAAGGACTCGGACAGCACAATGTACAATGGTGGTTCAGCTGCAAGCATACGCAGTATGCCAGAGTCAATCAAGATCAGTGGTGTCGGGTTGCAGCTGCTATATCACATTCTCATGGTGCTATGGCAGCTGTCGTTCGAGGGTAAGCTGGTGGGAAAGGGTTTGGACGAAGAGCACGACATTGTGCCACTATACACCCAGCTTCTACGAATCTCGCCCAAAGAGAAGACGACGCGCTTACTTCTTGGCACGCTCAACAACCTGCTCTCATCTAACAAAACGACACTCATGCCTGCTGCCCTTCCTGCGAGATTGCCTGCAGTGCTCACAAATCTCAAAGGCAGGCATTTGACAGATGAGGACCTGCTAGAGGATCTGGAAAGTCTGAAGAACATGGTCGACGAGTACACCAAAACCCAGACGACCTTTGACGAATACGCCGCAGAAGTCAACTCCGGGCATCTCCGCTGGTCGCCGCCCCACAAGAATGAGGCTTTCTGGCGGGAAAACGCGCAACGCATCATCGAGGAGGAGAAGGGCGCTCTATGCAGGAAGCTGGCAGAAATTATGTCCAAAGACTGGGCAAACGACAAGCAAGTGCTCGCAATTGGCTGCAGTGATGTTGCCAACCTGGTCAAAGTGTGTCCAGAGAAGCGGACACAGTTGGAGAAATTTGGGCTCAAGTCCCGGGTAATGGCGCTCATGCAGGATGAGAACGAGACCGTAAGATGGGAGAGTCTGAGAGCAGTGGGTGAGTGGCTGCGGTATAGCTTCGAGCAGTAAGTCAGGCAAATTGTATGGTAGAGACACAAAGACTACTGATTCAGGATTTCACACACATTCCGCGCTGCTGCGTGCGTCCTTTATTGCTTTCCTACTAATAACAGCTGGGACTCTGTTGACCGATCTCGACACTCGCGAGCGCACGTGGCGAGTAGTAGGGACGAAACACCAGCGACTTGAACTCCCCCACGACTTCTATCACGAGCTATTTTGCAGCAAAGCATCTACAAAAATGCACGGCAGATCAGTTTGCAGCGGAGATATATCTGAACTAACAGAATGACCACGAGGGCACTTATGTACGGAATCCAAGCCACTGGAGAGAATATGGAACATGGTCGCCACTCGCAAACAACCTGCGACGGCAGTGAACACTGCAGAGGGATCTGGAAAAAGATCATAGCGTGTCGCAGCACATAGCGTCGCGCCCAGGACAGAACGTCTCGCCTTCTGGAAAGTCTCAACGCATACCAACAAGTGGACTTGTCCCAGCAGCCCTCGAATATCATGTACCCTTTGTCGCCAAGCCCGTCACTACGAGATGAGTTCTTCTTCCGTGCCAGAATAGCCGACGGAGTTGGAACCACTTTTTCTACTACAGATGGAATGCACAGCTCGCTCATGTCCGAAGCAGATGAGTAGCTGTATACGGATAGTAGATCCTTCTCGACTCACCCCAACAGAACTGCAAGCGAAGGCGAGATCGGAGCGCGCCCCGCTCAGGATCGGATAAGATTAGATAACTGGATGGCCAAGACAACATGGCTCGACAGGATCCACATTGAGGACAGCGTGAGCCGCAGTCCGCTCGGATGGTATCTCACTCGGTGAGCCCACCAATTTGGGAGGTGTGGTAGATCGACGTGCCATGCGTCGAAACGAGCCGTTCTCGTGCTCTTGGCCTGGCCCGACGTCGCTCACAGCACGCTGCATTTTCGATCCTTCTCGGGCAGATGTAGCTTTTTATCTGAGGCCCCAGCCAACTTGGACTACCTTTCACCATCAGCGGGTATGGCTATCATGAAAGAGCTCCGAGGTTTCTTGGGAGGTTCGAAGCTTACCTCGAGCCCTAGTCGAGCGATCGACAATGGACAGCATCGTACCGACGACAAGGAAGCAGGCGTTGAGATGACTGCAAGCGCGAAAGACGATGATGAACAACGCCCAGATGAACATGCGCAGCCCGGTGTACAGAAAATTGAGGCTGTGACTTTGACATGGTCCAAGAATGCAGTGTACCTCATTCTAGTCCTGTAAGTACTAACGTATCGTCGCCAGCAGACTTTTGGCAAAGGAAGATCGAGTGCTGACGACGACTTTTTCTAGGATATGGTTCCTTACCCTAGTCAACAACATGAAGACCAGCATAGTATACAGCTTGACGCCATACGCCACTAGCTCCTTTGCCGGCCATTCGCTGTTGACCGTCATCGGTATCGTGGCATCTTCCATGGCTGGAGCAGTCTACATCCCTATGGCCAAGGCACTCGATCTCTGGGGTCGAGCCGAAGGTTTTCTCGTCATGACGGTTTTCTGTATGCTCGGTATTGTCCTCTTGGCTGTGTCGACTAATATTCAAACTTACAGTGCGGGAGAGGTATGTTGGAGTGATCTACACGAAGGATAAAAGACGGCATGATGCTGATTTCGATGATGAAATAGGTCTTCTACACAGTTGGCTTTGGAGGCTTATCGTACAGTTGGGTAGTCCTCGCCGCCGATGTGACAAGCTTGCGGAATCGTGGCCTGGCATTCGCCTTCACATCTTCTCCAGCTATCATCTCTGCATTCGCGGGCTCGAAAGCCGCAGCACAAGTTCTGGACCTCTCGACATGGCGCTGGGGCTACGGCATGTGGGCGATTATTCTGCCGTTCTTTGCAATGCCAGTGTATTTCCTGCTCTCGCATCACATGCGCAAGGCCGAGAAGAATGGCACCTTGGTCCGAGCGAAGAGGAACTGGGCAGTCAATTTACAGTCCATTCGATGGGTTGTTGTGGAGTTTGACTGTAAGTGATCGGCCCTACTTTTCCGCATCCCATGCGGTGTATGCTAATGTGCGCACACGATAGCGCTGGGTGTCATTCTCTTTGCAGGTGGAATGGTCGTCTTCCTTCTTCCTTTCACGCTCGCCGCGACTGCGCCAAAGGGCTGGAGCACCGATTACATAATTGCCATGATCGTAGTCGGCTTTCTCCTTCTCGCGGCCTTCACAGTCTACGAAATCTTCTGGGCACCCGTACCTTTCCTGAACCACAAGATCCTCACCGACCGGACCGTTGTTGGAGCCTGTGGTCTCAATTTGGCCTATCAAATCTCCTACGCATGCTATGCCAGCTACTTCTCCTCGTTCCTTCAGGTTGTCTACGAAGTTGACGTAGCTACGGCAGGCTACATTGGCAATATCTTCAGCGTCGTATCTTTTGTCTCTCTCTTCGTTTCTGGAGCTCTTATCCGGTGGACTGGTCGTTTCAAGTGGATCTTATGGATCTGCGTGCCACTTTACATCCTTGGTCTGGGCCTAATGATCCATTTCCGCACGCCAGGCGGGTATATTGGCTATATTGTCATGTGCGAGATACTCTTCTCCGTTGCCGGGAGTGTCTTTATCCTTTGCTGCCAGCTGGCAGTTCTGGTCTCGGTCGATCATCAGCACGTCGCCGCGGTTTTCGCATTCTTGTTTGTGGTGGGTAGCATTGGCGGGTCTATCGGAAGTGCCATCTGTGGTGGCATCTGGACCAATACTTTCAGCTCATCTTTACGGGACAATTTGCCCGCATCGGATTTGCCGAACTTGACTTTGATCTATACGAGTTTGCCGCAGCAGCTCAGCTATTTACCAGGCACTCCAACCCGCGATGCGATCGTGGCTGCATATGTCTATGCACAGCCTATTCTGATTGCGACTGGCACCGGCTTCATGGCTCTGGGTTTTCTCTGGGTGGCAATGATCAGAAACGTGAACGTCAAGAACATGACCCAAACGAAAGGCAATGTGTTTTGATATGTGGATGAGACCATCTGCGCTGGTTACAAGACGAAGTTCTCAAGGAGCGTAGTGCTCCGCCGCTACGAACTCTGCAGCGGCCATTCCTCAAAGAACCGCGTAATACTGCGAGACAGGGAGCAGGTCACGACGCTCGTATGCTCCTCCTGCTCATACACGCTCTTCTGCAAAAGGTGCAACCTCTTGCAGTCCTCAAGCATCTTAAAGAGGTCCAGCATATTGTCTTCCATTCGAATATCATTCCACATTCGTTGTCGCGCTTCGTAATCATCCAGCGGCTCATTTTTCCACTGCGGAGGATGTTGCTCCCACCCTCCACAGGAGAGCATGAGCGACGGTGGAGCAGCTGCCGTCTGCGCCTGCGCCTTTTCTAGGAAGTCCTTCGCGTTGTTCAATATACATCGATTATTCCACCAGATCGAGGGACTGCTAGCCATGAAGCAGTCAAAGGAATGCGGCCGAGTAAACAGAGCGTACAGCGCAAACAGACCTCCATAAGAGTGCCCGTAGAGCGCCTCTCTGCCAATCACCATTTTTGGGAATCTCTCTCTGACTGTCGATTTGACCGGTCCTTCTAGGAACTCCAAAAATCGATCTGCGCCCCCAAAACCCTCAATCGGAGGCGTCGTCGGCGGAGTGAGGTCTATACTTCGTCGTTGGAAATCGTACAGCTTTGCAGGCTGCAAAGGATATCCTACAGCAACGACAATGCCGCCATCAGCGAAGCGTGAAGATGTAGCGCGTCGCCAGGCGATTTCGGTTGCGGTTAAGAATAAAGCGTTGCCATCGACGATAAATCTGTGTGGAAATTGGATAAGATGTCATATTCTTTGCGCTGCTTTTCGTGTCAGTGAACTCACTCACATTACTGGCATTGCCTTGTCAGTCGGTGCGCAGCCATTCTGCCAATGTAACGGCCATGAGATCTGAATAAAATATTCTTCTCCGCTTTGAGATTTCAAGGGGAATTGCAGAGAGTTGGAAAGTGTGACAGTCATCGCTTCCGGCTCGTCAGATGCTCTTACGGTCGCACGCATTGTTGTCATTCGCAGAGTCTCGTCGTGGCGTCTTAACAAAGTGTCTGAAATTTCCAGAATTATTTCATGATCAATCGCCGGAATCTATTCATTTCACTGAGCATACTTGCTGAAGGACCCTCACATATAGAGCTGCTGAATCGTACGATGCAAGCTGGGAAAATCTCCCGGCGTATTTTCACCAACGTTCTTGGTACCGTCTTGCTTGGCCGCTGCTGCAAAGAGATGCGAGTGTGTCCACGCTACTGCATGATTTAGCGCGCTAGGAGACAGTAGCGTCGTCTGCAGGGCTAGTGGAATGGCAGTGGGCCTCGAATCTGGTGATTGGTAATTTTGATCTGATTACTCCTTAGCACAGCAGGACGAGTCGACATCCGATATCGGACTAGTTGGCCTCGCCTTGCGCCGTAGGTGTTACATATATCCACTTAAGAGCTTCCTCACGAGAGAATTGGTGACTTCCGTTGCAATTCTTGCCGACTTAATGTCGTTTGCCGAGCTCTGCTGGAATCGTATGGGCGTAGGTGTAGCTCAATAGCATGGGAAGAAGGATTGTAAGAGAGAACTTCATTTTGTATCAGATGCGGTTGGGAGTTGACTTTGGGTTGGCGCATTTGAGCAAGTTCTTGACAAGTGATAGAGCATTTTGTGCCTTGAATTATGGATAGAGAAGTGTAGATGTTCCTGTTAATGCTAGCGTGACAAGCCTGAACTAGTCGGTTAGGCAGGATGCCAACACAATTTTGCGGTTTGCTTGGGCCAGTCTCTCAGTCATTCGACCCAGTATTACTGGGATGACAGGACCCTAGATTCAAGTTAGAAGCAAGTATTTACAATTCCAATCAAGCACCTGGGCGTACGATTGAGTGGCGTCGTGCAAATCTTTTTCGACCCTCCACTGTCGGGGTCTGGTGTGCCGCTTTCTGCCCTAACTTCGTTGCCATGTTTGTAATCTGCGGGCCTTGCGTGAGCGCAGGTGAGAGCCATGAGGACAGTAGTGAGGATTGAGATTGAAACTTTCATCTTGATACAAAGACAGCTTGCAATAGTCGTGGTTTGGAGTGGTTGATGGCTTGAGTGGGTGAGTACGTCCAAGTCCTAGAGCTTAGGACTCCGGGCGATATGCATTGCTCTTTCCTCCTTTATTAGCAGCGTACTGGTACTGGTCTCATTGTGTGCCCACGTCGGATAGCATTGGAATCTTTTAAAGAGCCTAGACTAGTACAATCACCCCCCTAGGCCCAATCGATAGTGTGCACAAATCTAGCCCGTTTAAGAGCACTGTTTGATCGCCAAAACGAGCATTTTACAAGGACCTCAGCGAATAGCAGTCTGAGCTCCAAAGGTCGTACACGCCAACAGGGTGCGGCAAACTATCGATCGGGCCTGGGGAGGTGACTGTAGGTCGTGTGGTCGGCAGAAGTGGCGAGCAAGGAGGTGCGCGGCTTCCAAGGCTTGTTCCTCGTTCGCCTGCAAGTGCGCATTGGCTAATGTTCTCCTGAGCTCAGGTCAGGGCTCAGAAAGGGTCTTCTCTGACCACATGCAAACTCGCGATTGTGGTCTCTGCATCTGTGAACAGGCTCTGCACTCTTTGCCTCTGGTAGACATCTTCCAACTGTTTTTCCGCATTGGTGTGCCGGGATCGCAAGAGCGTATGTGGACGCTACCAGAGAAGCGCAGAGAAACGAGAGGAAGACTTTCACTGTCTTTCGCTAATTCGATAGAGAGTGCCGCGAAAGCGAAAAAGGAGTGTATAGGTCAGTTGCTCTCAAGAACAACACACAGAGCTTAGCTCGCTAACATATGCAGATAGCTTTTCTTCTCGGTGCTCATGAGCTTGATCTTGTAGTCCTCATATTCAGACAGTGCTACTAGTCGTGTCAAAACCTACGGACTGTTGGCCTAGCTTTAGGGCTGAGGTCCAGCGTTGCTGCAATTTAAGCTTGCCTTGGCACGGGGGCAGACACCGATATGCTTTCCTTGTCGAGCCTCACGTCTTCAAACGTGCATTGGCATCATCGGCAGTCTCGCTGCCACACTCCAAAAGATAGGCTTCCGGCAAGTGGTGTGCCGTGCAGCACAAATGCGCCCCCTCTCGAAAGGGACCACAGTTGGCGTGCAGCACCGCCGCGTGGTATAAACCGACAGGAGAGGCAACACGCGCGACACGTCGTCGGGAACTGAGGATATCGTTTCTTTCCGGGATCCGGAGATCGGGTGGAGATGGATCACAGGAAGCTCAGCCTTCCGCGACACTGCAACCACACTGCTCAGGCACTCACGTATGGCTCAGGCGCTCAACTGGAGGAGCTTCCGAAACTTCTTTCTTCCTCGAGAGCCAGCACTTCGCACTTTCTAATGGCGTAAACAAAGAGGCCTGCTCCCTGCCTTATGACGACGAATTCCTACTGCTCTTGGCTGATTTCAATGATGAGCTATATTTGACATGCGGCACGAAACTCCTGGATATCCCAGATTGGCCGGATACCATGACTCGGACACTGCCGACTCTCCCTTTGGAGGTTCTCGATCTCAGTAGACGATCTGTAAGTGCCATACAGCTCGGATTTCAGTTCGCGGCTTCAACAACAGCATAGACGTCAATGGCGCAACGACGGTCGACGTGCCGTGCAACTCGGACAACCGTTGTGTCCTGCAACATCCTCCGAAAGGGTCTGAAGGGCTCCAAAACTCGCTTGTGTCGACCGATCTCTCCGAAATTGGTGGAGCTGCACCCATCTCAGGTGAAGATGTGCAATCAACCTGGACGTCTTCAGGACTGGGATATGCGCAGCAGTGAAGACGAGATTAGTCGCAGAGGCCAACCGCCGTGACCAGCGAGCGGTCTACTCCATGCTGTTCGCCGCTTCGAACGCCGCCAATCTGCGGGTCGCCTTGGGCTCTAATGGCAGATCTTGTGACGTCCAACACCTTGGACATCTTTCGCGCCTGACTTCCCAATGCACGCCACACAGGCCCAACTGACCTCTATTCGCTCATTATCCGTGGCAGTGAAGTCCGAAGATGCGCTGCAGAGCATCGATAGGCTGCAGTGTCTTGTTGGTACTTTACACATCTTTGACGAAAGCGCAACGACAAGGCCTCTTCGAAGCGCGAATACCCTCACCGCGAGACATCGAACCAAGAGACTTCTGGAGCGATCTACAAACCAATCACATCGATTCCGTCGCCAACGCCGCACAAGCACTCGTGAACCAAAAGTTCCCTGGGGAAACGCCGACGAATGTGAATTTGCAGACAGTGGCATGGCCGAGCACGTATCAAATTGGTGGGACAACGTACACGGCAATACCCACAGTGACCCAGACATCAACATCGATGACCTCGGAGCCTACTACGAGCACGGAATCGTCTAGCATCGCATCCAGCACGTCGATGTCGACCACAGAATCATCTACCTCGGTCAACTCTTCGACATCAACGCCAACGCCGACGGAAGTCCACAAGAAAAACCACATGAATGACGGGGACCGCAAAGTTGCAATCGCCTTGGGAGTCATATTCATCTTGGCAGGTATCATTGCGGCGCTACTAGTGCTGTTGGCTGCATGGTCTAGGAAACGAAGAACAGGCAGCTACTTCAAACCTGCGAGGTGCCCAGATTGCACTTCATCAGGCGCGCCATCTGTTTTGTTCGGTGTCGATCGGAACTCGGGGGCTTGGAGGGCCGAGCACAATGAACAAACACACAGCTGGCTTGCAGGTGCAAGAGCCTTTGGTTCAGTCAGGTCTGGTGGGACGAATTCGATTAGAGCCAACTTTCCGGAGATGACTGGAAGTGCCGAAAGGCTTCCGATTCCAGTCGAGCCTGGGAAGGCATTGGCCACTCAGCATGATTTTCCTCTGGTGGGCGATAGCTGTTCTAGCCGAGGAACCGGGCGATTGCAGAAGTCTCGTCCTACGACAAGAGAAGGGTTCATCGAGCTCCACGATACTCCTGCGGGAACGGCTGAACTATCTCGAGATGATCTGAACACGATCAACGAGCTGGAGGGCGACTCTGCTGACCAAATCCAGCCTATCACCAGGCGACTCTCGAGTTTCTCATTCATGTTCAGCTCGAGTGTCAGAGGTGATAGTGATGCAGCCACCACTCCTGGTGGCTTTGCGTCCAGATCAAACAGCGGAAATACAAGAACTACAGCATCAGAGTTAGATGCCAATGAGTCTGTCGTAAGAAGACGGCATTCTAGCCTCACGAGACTCACGATCAACCCTGTCGTCATGGCAAACGTCACCGGATCTGAAACAAACCTCCGAAACTCCAGTAATGGCTTTGGTATGACAGTTTCGGATCAGGACCACGACAAAAATCTCCGACCTTCGGAAATGGACGGCGAGTCTCCTACAAGAAGAGCTTCGACATGGCGCGAACTGCAACGTAGCACGTTCACTGTGGACGATCTGAAAGCTGAAATCGAAAGCTTCAACGCGTTACTTGTATCTGGTTCCGAAGGCGCTACTACTAGTGTGGCGACCTCCCCAACAGCCATGGATGATGATCGCCGAGCCTCAGTTCTCAGTCCGTCATCGACTGGCGCTTGGTCAGAGGTGCGTGATACATCTCTGGACGAGACTTGCACGGCACCCACGGACTATACTGCGCGCACGCCCTCCAATGCGTCACAATCAGCCAAATCTTCATCATCGTCAGGTGATGGCTCGCCAACTGGTTACGTCTCGGCATTACGCCCTGCGTCTCTTTTACCGGATATCAAAACGACAGAAGTATTCCTTCCACCTCGGCCACCTCAAGCTCTTCTTTCAGCCACGAAGCCCAGCAGCATCCACTCTGTTTCGTCGATATCTACAATTTCCACACCTCGCTTGCCTGCACCTCCTACACCAAGCGAGCGCGATACCATTTTGAACAAACTTAAGCAACAAACCTCCTCTCCGCGCATCGCACAAACCAACACTTCACCAGCATGGGCTCCAGCCGGTGCGTACGCGATGGCGCCCATATGGAGGAAGAAACGTCCTTCGCCCCTCACGCCAGACTTTCTCATTCCCTCCGGCAATAGTCCGCGACTAGTATCGCCTCTAAGCACGGGAGGTGGATATGGAACCAAGAGTCCACTTTCCGCCCTTGCCTGCTCCTTTGATGACCTTTCAAAGACGACTATGCTGCGAGCTCCAGATCCCACTGCCTACCCTTCTAGCGAAGCCTTGGCCAGCCCAGCTTCCCCAACGTCACCTCGAAGGCCAAGACCAAGACCTCTCTCGCCGGACTGGCTTCCAGAGACGCTCAGAGCGGGCAATGGAGCAAGGAAATGCTCAGCTGATTCTGTCGCTGCAGCAGAAGAGAAGCCCAAGAATGACGACAGCGGCCCAGTCGAGAATCCCGGCGCAGCGGAGGAAGACCATATCCTCTCGCACCGCCACAGCCAATACTTCCGCCGCTGCTCCCGGCTTGACCCGGGCTCCCCATATTCTTACACACACGCACCCGTCACCCCCAAGTTTCAAAGTGGGGGAAAGGCTATACACTACCCCACGTCAGAAGAAGTCAAGAAGTTCTCTTTTGACGACGGGTCAAGAGAGTCATCTAGCCACGGCACTGAGGTCCAGTTCGAAACCAGAGATGACGGAGATGATGGATGGAAGCCTTCGGGTTCTGATCTGGAGGGCGGGGCCGGAAGATGGGCTTTGATGGCTTAAGTAACTAACCAGGTGTGACATACTTCGCTTCTTCTTTGCTGCAGGCAGGACATGCAGTTCTATATGATTACATCTTTGGACGACAACGATTAATGGTGTAAGAGCTTCGAATGTACAAATTTATACACATTTTGTGCGAGCATACGCCGTTTGGCGTGGGCATCAATTGCAATGGCGGGTTCGGGCATAATTATTGGCAAAGTGAGTCGGCAACAGCGGAGCTGGAAGACATAGTAATGAGTCGCAAGTGCATTAGATACCATTTCAGTTGGAGAAGTAGTCGGATTAGATGCAGTCACTTTTCGTCATATTTCCTTGCTATCTCTCGTTCTGAAATTCGGAGGTCAGCAACAGCGTAAAGATTGATCAATATCAGATCATTGCAAAAGTTTCAAGAATCGAAGCGACCACGTTTCTCACAGCGATAAATCAAGTCCACCAACACATTGAGGCAAACAGGACTCAATCGTCATCAACGACACCCTGACCTCCACCACTAGCAACTTGCCCAAATCACCAGAAGGTGTTCATCGCTGAGTTCTCAAACGATTCCCTCAATGCCCTTCAATGCCGTATGTCTCACACACAACCATTCGCCCGTGAAATCGTTGCGCTTCCATTCAAACAAACTCACGCCTTGCGTCGCGATTCCGCCCGGCTGACCGGAAGCCTCGGCGTTGATATAGACGTTCGCGCAGCCGAGGAACTCGTCAAGCTCGCATGACGTGCCGAGGATGTTGATGTAGACGTTTGGTGCGTGGGAGTGGATGAATTTGTAGCTGTAGGGGATG
Organism: Cercospora citrullina; assembly: GCA_013365195.1. Taxonomy (NCBI): domain Eukaryota; kingdom Fungi; phylum Ascomycota; class Dothideomycetes; order Mycosphaerellales; family Mycosphaerellaceae; genus Cercospora; species Cercospora citrullina. The sequence continues at coordinate 609,866 of JAASFF010000449.1, read as the reverse complement.
GTCAGCGTAGATCAAAAGAACTGTGCGAATTCGGAAACATGGATGTCACACAGGGTATACGCGATGAGAAAGATTCAAGAGAAGAGCACTGGTGGCGATTGGGAAGGGGAAAGGAGAGGAGAGACCCACGTCTCCAAGTGCTTCCACCAAGAATCCACTTCAGGAAACTCAGTCAATCTCGCCGTAAAGCAGGTGTGATCGACGATACACGCCAGTCGCTCTGCATTGGCCCAGTCCCGATTATTGATCGAATCGATGAATTCGCAGGACATTCGAACCAGATATTGAGAAGTCGACTCAATTGGTTCCGTCAGCATAGATGGGGTAGCAGTCGAGGCAGTCGAAGCTTCGCTCGTGGTCTGATGAGTTGGATCATAAGTCGGATCATACAGCCCGTTGTCATCATTGAGGTGGTGCGGCACCATCATGCTTGAATCATCAAGAAGAAGGTGAGCCCAATTATCATCGGACATTGGGTACGACGTAGGTGGTTGTTGCTGCTCAAATCCGCCTGAGGGTGGGGTTGCTGGGATCCAGATGGAATCTGAGCGAGAGGGAGCTGGAGTACGGAATTTGATGGGTGTATGAGCGGCCGACGAGGCCGGACTGGCAGGAATGAAAATTGCTGCGTGCTCCATCATTTTGAGGAGTGCAGTGCTTGGTTTCCTTCAGGGCGGAGTGAACGCGGGTGGAGTTGCGGTGGCCCGAGGGGCGTGCGACAACGATTGAGTCAAAGAAGCGAACAACGTGGGTGAGCGCGTAGCTCGAGGGCCGTAGCCCTGGGAGAACTGAATTGAATGCAAGGCGGAAGGTATACAGAGGGTAAAGCCTGACCAAGGCAAATAGTGATTGTGCGTATGGTGGAGAGAGAAAAGAGGAGGAGGAAACGCGGAAGTTGTGATTCACTTGAAGTCTGCCCCGCCCCGCTTTTTCCGGTAACCCTACTTGTTAGCGCCGGCAACAGCCGCAACTTTTCGACATCCTAGATCGTTCTCGTTCTCGATCCGACTTGCAGCTCCAACAGCAACATCACAGCATCCATCATGGACTACCAAAACCGCGCCGGCTCCAAATTCGGTGGAGGTGGTGTCGCCTCCCAGAGCGCCGTCAACGCTGACCGCCGCGAACGCCTCCGAAAACTCGCTCTCGAAACCATCGATCTCGACAAAGATCCCTACTTTTTCAAAAACCACGTCGGATCCTTCGAATGTCGTCTCTGTTTGACTGTCCACCAGAACGATGGCTCATATCTCGCCCACACTCAAGGTCGCAAGCATCAAACAAATCTCGCGCGACGTGCAGCCAAAGATGCGCAGATGGGAAAGAAGGCCGAAGAGGGCTACACAGGCGCAAACGCCGTACAAGTGAAGCGGAACATCGTCAAAATCGGCCGACCCGGTTACTCCGTGACCAAGACACGCGATCCCATTACGCGGCAGGAGGGCCTGCTTTTCAGTTTGCAGTATCCAGAAATCGCACAAGGTGTTGAGCCCAAAGTGCGGTTCATGAGCGCGTACGAGCAAAAAGTGGAGGATCCTCCGGACAAGGCCTTCCAGTATTTGCTGGTTGCGGCGGAACCCTACGAGACATGCGGCTTCAAGATTCAAGCGAGAGATATTGATCGCAGAGAAGAGAAGTATTGGACGTGGTGGGATGCGGATAGCAAGCAGTATTGGGTGCAGATCAATTTCAAGACGGAGAGAGAGGAGAGATTTAGTGGTGTGCCTGGTCTGGCTCCGGGAAAGAGATGAGAAGGACACCGAGGCTTTTGGTAATATGCTTGACACAGTAATTGTGCTCAGAGAGCATGCCACGCGTAGTGTCAAGGCGACACGATTCTAAATTGCGGGATCAAAAAATGGTAGGGCGACCGGAGCCGCTATCACGCATAGCATCAAAGAGGGCGCGAAACCAGAGCTTCCTTATTGTGCCAGTAAAGGCGCGAGCGAACTTCTGAGTAAGTACGCTTAAAGGCACTGCAAACGAGGCAAATCATGAACTAAGGATGGCGCAATATGGTTTTCAGTAAGCGACTGTTGTGACATGTACCTGTCAAACGATAGCTAATCCATACAAGCTTCCTTCTGTACCGCGCAGCCGTTGGACATTCTTCTACGTTCCAAACTCAAATGAAGGACGTTCGTCAGGCACTCCGGCCCCATATGCTGCGACATGGACTGCCCACTTCCATTTACAATATTCATCTCACTGGGAAACGTGCTGGTCTTCGTTGCAGGGCCGCATTCAGCTGAGCCACTGTTGGTGCAACACCTGAATCGGAGCTCGAGGTCGACTGCTGAGGTGCAGCTGGCTGTACAAATCTTGGTGCACGCGTGGGTGGCGTGAATCTCGTAGAGACTTCCTGGCTCAGTGCTCGCACAGCCTGCGTTTCGAGCTTATCCAGGCTGAGGGCTCCGTACTTCTAGAACTCCGAGAGCACCAAGTCCAACCGCCGTTAGATTGCGATGTGGTGTTTTATGTACCATTCGTAGCGGACAGTAACCTCGTCTTGGTCCAAGATCATCTTCCGGAAAGCCGAGAAGCTTTCCGCCAATCGATGGTCAACCCCAAGGTGTCTCATCTCTTGTTCGCTGACATGGAATGGGTCATATATATTCAGATGATCCTTATGGAAGGTCAAATGATCGCTTTCCTGGAAGATCGTAGCGCGTTCGGTGTTGAACAACTGCTCTTGATCGCACGGACAGGTGTTGGTTCCCCGGCCGAACCAATCCGTAATGCACTGTTTGCAAAACACGTGGGCGAGGACGCACGGAAGTAGGATGGGATCGTACGGCTGGTTCCAGCAGATGCCGCAGCGCGCAGTTGGGTTGTGGGGTTGTAGATCGGCTGGCACGGCTATGAGGGCATCGCAAATGAAAGCTCCTGGCCACGGTTTCCGGGCGAATACGCGCTGCAGCCAACGCCCGACTCTGCTCCCGATGGAAGGCTTGTGCATTGTGTGTTGAAATGTCGCGAGGGAGAGCGATGTTAGAATGCGATTCCGAAGATGGAGGGCCTGCGTCGCGTGCTTGTCTTCTGATACGATGCCGCCCCAATCCTGCTTAGAAATGCGCCTGAGGCCTCGAGATCAATAGTGATGGAAACAGGAGATGTTGTTGGAAGATGTGCGTGGTCAAAACAACAAGTGAGCAGCTACTGTACAACAGTTGTGTTGGGCGACGGGACTTCTAAGCACAGGCGCCTCCTCGAACTCCTTCCTGCCAGGTCCGCGACTACCATTCATATTCACCAAGAGGATGCAACGACGCCCCACTAGAGAGGGCTCCGTCGCTCTCGTGCAGGAACCATCACTACCGCCGCTGCCATCCCCTAAAATCCCTTTGCATTTCCTCCACCAAGATAGAGTCCAACCAAAAAATCCGAAACAGCAAAAGTACACACAACAACGAATAACCTCCTCAACCAAAACTCCAAAAAGAAAGGCCAAAAAATGGGGCCCGAGCAACTACACTCTTTACAACGCCTCGAACTCTGCGCCGAACTGATTCTCGTCAGAGGAACTCCTTAGACTGCACGGTCACAAGTCAGGTCGGAACTTGAATCGACATCAGAACAACTTCGAAGTTTCTCAGGCGAAGTGGTATTTCGAGTGTAAGACGCAACGTTGTGACTGTGCGAATGCTCTCAGCCAGTGAGCTAACCCGGGCTTGAAGAAGGGTGAAAGGAAAATAAAAGATATACCTCACTAATCCCCCTCTTCCCTTAACCAAAAGAAAAAAGAAACATCGAACCGAGTCGACAAAAAAGGGCCCGAGCAACTACACTCTTTACTACACCTCGAACTCTGCGCCAGAACTGATCCTCGTCAGAGGAACTCCTTAGATTGGCACCTGTCACCAATCAGATTGATTGGGACATGAATCATAATCAGTTTGGAACTTGAATCGACATCAGAACGACTTCGAAATTCGTGGGTGAGTGGTATTTCTGAGTGGAAGACGCAACGTTGTGAATGTGCGAATGCTCTCGTACCAAGTGAGCTAACCCGGGTTGAAAGTGGTAATTTGCATGGCGAATTTATACGTCAATTGGGGCGGTGCCTGGGGTGCCGACTCTGCCGAGTTGGTAGGAGGGGTGACGGCGGTGGCGGCGTTGGTGGGGCGCGCGTGTGTGGGGAGGTGAGAGTTGAAGTGAAGGCAACGGTCAGCGCGGAAGTCGTGTTTGCGGCGGATTGGATGAAGGGCGGCAGAAATCCACGGAATACATGCAGTGCAGGTAGATACGAGCCCTGAAGGAAACATTTAGTTGTATTCGATATGGACGCGCTCGTGACCATCATGTTGAGGATGAGCCGCCCACATGGCTCACCTATCACGGGTCGCTTTGGAAGTGAAGACTCAACAAGAACAGAAGCCATGCATCATTACTTTCGCTACCTGTGAAGAAGACCGCTTAATCAATTTGCTCTGACTTAGCAATACCCCAACGAACAAAGCCAATACCTGTAGCCGCACTGCTGGGCCCTAAACCTCCGTATCGCTCGTGTCAGGACTTGGAAGCATCATGTCCGGGGCCACAGCTGCAGGAGCACTGGGCTGGTTGACTCCACCAGCCGTCGCGGTCGAACCTGACCGCCACCACATGTCCGGGAAACCTTCCGGAGGAGGGCCACGGAAATTGATCGTCCCAGGCTGAATTATAATCTCTCTCAGAAACTTACAACTCTCCTGATATTGCCGTTCGTCCCATCTGCTCCAATCCGGCTCTCCTCTGTTGCCCCTCAACTTGAAGTACTGCATAGCATGGAAATCGTACTCTTGAATTTCCTCCACCAACTCCGGAGGCACTCGTCGTCCCGCTGCACGTGTGTCGTTCGCACGTTTTCGATTTCTTCGCCCACGTCTTGTGACCTCCCCATCAGTGAAGCAGATCTGAAGCATAGAGTGCGGGTGAATGCGAGCGAGCTCATGGTCGTGAAAAGGTGGTTCTTGGACGTACGCCTCGCGATCCAGAATCTGTGTGCATGGATCTTCTCTGCCAAATGTTGGAGCCACAGCTCGATTGCGTAGCCTAAAGAGTGGCGCGGTGCCGTGGCCGCATGAGGGGCATTCGTCGTGGGTGCAGAACCAGTCTTGAGCGCACAAGAAGCAGACCTGATGGAGGTGAGGGCAGCGCGGAACCGTGATGGCGCGGTGGAACTTTGAGAAGGACTTCATGCAGCCGCGGCAGTAAGGGCGGGTTGGTCGTGGTGCAGAATCTTGTCGCAGCTGTTGAATGATAGCGCCCTCGAATTCGTCGTGCCATGGGAGACGACGAGGGTGAGCCATGTTTTCGTAGGCGAACGTCTCGCTCGCGAAGGTGCCGCTGAGTGAGGTTGGAAGCGCTTCTTCAAGTCTGGTGTGGAGCAAAGTCTTCAATGGCCGATGGTTCAAGAAGGTTGTTTGGATAGTCTTGCAGAGAACTTATGCTGCCGGTGAAGTGGAAACGGCGTGAAGGTGTGCTTAAAGAAGGAGACTGTTGTGCCACCGTCTGTTTCCTTCCGCGCCAGTATCTGCCGTCGCCCGCGCAACGGCGCCTTAAGGCAACAGCAAACGGCGAACAATGCTTCGCGTAAAGGAAGAACAACACCGACGATAGGAAAGAGTAGCTCAGCAAGCAGTTTTATTAGGTTCTCGCACCTTCTGCTCAAGGGTCCGACTAACAGTGCAACTACCCCTGCGCCAGCGACACAAGATCCATCCATACATGCAATTGAAACCTCACAGCAATAGTGCACCAACACCCACCACAGCAGCAGCGACACCGAAACCCGTGGGTCGCGCCGCACCAGCCGTCACAGTCACCACACTTTGGGTGACGGTGACTACATCTTGGCTGATTGTGAACAAATTTTTGCGACCATCGGTGGTGGCACTGTCTTCAGCTTGGTCCTGATCCTCACTACTGCCACTGTTGTCGAACTTCTTCGCTTTCACAGTCACGGTCTTCGCCTTGGGAGCCTTGACTGTAACGGTCTTCGCTTTCGGAGCTTTTATCGTTGTCGTCTTGGGGGGTGTGACCTTTGAAGTCTTCGCTGAGACTTTGACGGTGCTCGTCTTGGCGGCTGTGATGATGTTAGCATTCTTGCGCAACAGAGATGATGCTTATGGCGAAGAATCAGTGTCTTTATGAAGTGTAAAACTTACGAAGCAACCCGTTCGTGACTTTTCCAAGCGGATTGGTCTTGATGATGTTGGTGACTTGTGCGGGCGCATTGACAATCGTCGTTCCGACACCGTTGGGTAGAATGCTCACGACTTGCGCAGGAGCGTTGTTCAACGTGTTCACCAAAGTAGTAGCAACTCCGTTCGGCAAGATGGTCGTCACAATTCCAAGAGGCCCGGCGTTGGTGACCGTCACCACGGATGCTGGCTGTGTCACGGTAGCGATCGTGGTCGTGGGCTGTAAAGTTGTCGATGCCACTGTGATGGTGGAGTCTGGCACCGAAGAGACGACCACTGTAACAATCGAAGGAGTCGATGGAGCAGGCTGAGAAAGTGTACTCGTGACTATGCCGTGCGGCGCATCAGAAACGACAACGGTCACAATTGGCGTCGTTACGGTCCCAGGCTGGCCAAGTGTATTCGTGACTGTTGTTCCTGGACTCGGCGAGACCACAATACGAACAAAGGGAAAGGTCCCAACAGCAGTGGTGACATACGTTGTTGCCGGGATTGTGGTTGTGATGACCGCAGGAGAGGTGATGACTGAATTAATCGCTGAAGGAGTACCAGACAAAGTTGTGGTGCTCGGCCCGATCGGAATACCGTTGGACTGTGTGATGGTCGTCACGCCGGGATTGACAGCGGTGATGGTCGAAGTGCCTGTGGATCCTGATAAAACTGTGGCGACCATAGGGACTGTCTGTACGATTGGAACGGTAGTCGCGAATGGTATGACCGACGTGACAGTCTGATTCCAGACGGAAGTCGTGGTGGACAAGACTGGCGGACTCGCGGTGACGGTGACCTGAGGCCCAGTAACTGTCAGAGTGGCAATGTAGCTGACCTTGGGCTGAGCACTGGGCGTGATGATCTGCGTGCCGTTACCAGGGACAGTGACCGTGAGCGTGGCTCCGCTTGGACTTGTAGAATTCGCGGTAATTGTCCTGGTGAGAGTTGGGCCGCCTGCAGTGCTGTTGACTGTGACAAATACTGTTGCGCCGTAGCTCGGAGTGCTTGAAGGCGTGAGGGAGGTCAAATTCTGCGGAGGGCCAGTTACGGTGACAGTCTTCGCATAGCTGGTAGTGCTGCCATTTCCCTAAACAGTGACAGTGGTCGTAGCCGTGCCGGCCGAGGCATTCCCGGCGAGAGTGCTGAAGACTGGAACAGGTGCGAAGTTGTCGCTAGCGGTCACAGTTTGCGTAGTTTGAGCGACAGCCGTGACGGTGACAGTGTTGTTGATGTAGCTCGTACTCGCAGATGTGCGGTGTGTCGATGGGGCAGGGGCCACGAGAGGTGTCTTGCTGTCGTGGGCGGTGACAGTGTGCACAGGTTGGTCAACAACTGTGACCGTGACTGTATTCACGTTCGCGTTGGCGCTAGCAGTGGAGCTGATCGAGGAGCCTTTCGGTGCTGGGCCCGAACCACCATCGCCAGAGACAGTGATAGCCTGGACATACGGCTCGGACGCTGTGATCGTGATCGTGTTGATGTTCGCTGGCGGCGCTGCAGCAGGGAGGGCTGCTGATGAGGAGCCTGATGTACCTGTTGCCTGTGAGCTTCTTGTCGTGACTGAACTTTGCTTTGACACAAGAGTGATCGTGTCCGCCACTGTCAAGCTAATGGTCGTGACAGCAAGCCCTGGCACTCTGCTGGCGCTTGAGACGGGACTCGACACTGTGGCAACTGATTTGGAGTTCGATGATACACTGCTATGCGAGCAGCCCGATCCGCGCCTGCAACTTGATCCAGGAGAAGCTGAGGTAACTTGGGCATTGCCAGAACCTTGGCCAGAGCTTCCACCATTCCCAGATCCAGATCCGGAGGCGGTCGAAGACGAGGACTGCTAGCCTTGTGGAGGAAAGGAATGCATACCAATCAGTGTAAAGTTTGCACAGGCAATCGCCGTTTGATTCGCGAAGTTTACAACAAGACTCCGGTTCGTCATGCACTGGCCGCAGCCCGGCGCGTCGTTGTTCGAGATGTAGTTCTCAACGTAGCTTGTCAAAGTCAGCCGTGCTTTTCCCACGTGAGATTCGATGCACCAACCTGGCTGCGTAGTTGGGACCAGTGAAATTCCCATGCTTCCCCGACAGATCACCTGCTTCACAAGTCTCTGGATGAGTGGTGTTTGTGCATGGATAGTCGCTTGTGAATGGACTCAAGCGCGGTCCAGCGGCGGAGCAGTTCCAATCAGGCCCGATCGGCTTCTCGTGAATGTGGTAGACTCGAAAGAGGTCAGATTTTCTGTTCTCCTGCCAGCATCATGTAGGCTACTCACGGAAAGGTCCTCCTTCTGTTGGGAAGCCCAGGAAATATGCCTGTACACTGACCCCATTTCCGCCAGGTCCCTGCGAGACTGTGACATTGCCCGTCACGGACTTGTTGTCCGGAAGCTTGGCCAGCCATTGCGGCAACCCATTGCCCCCAGTCGCAGGTGTGACTGCGAGTGCGAGCTGAAGTGTAGAGATGGAGGCGAGTAGGTGTCGAAGGGCCTTCATGACGAGGCGATACTGATTCAAGGAAGCGACTGGCTAGAGTTGGGCGTACGAATCGTCGTGGAGAGGGATGGCTGTTGGATAGGATTTGCCAATGGGTGGTGCTTGAGGGTTGGAGATAGCACCAGAGCCAACAGAAGATGTCTGCTGCGCCAGTGTCAAGAAAGATAGGCGCTCAAAGGATGCACAAGGGTCGTGAGGATGAGAGATCTGTATGAGAGGAGTCGTGTTGTATGCAGAATGAGGATTGGAGCTGAAAGAAGCGACCGAGGACGAGACAAGACAGTAGCAGGCACGGCACACTTGCAGGATGCAGCTGCTCAACTTACGGGCCAAGGAGTAGTCCTTCCAATGGCGCTTTCGTGTCTCCAGCGCTCACGACGGAAGGACCACGGTGATGTCCTCGGCAAGGAGCACAACGGAAGCTCGTGGAGAGCATTGAGACACCGATCTCGCGAATAGAGGCTCTATAGCGTTGAGGGTCGCTTCGACATTTCCATTTGGGCACGTATTGCACTGCTTGGAGGTGGAAGAGCAGACGAGGTGTCACTAGTGGCGCGTCACGGGGGGCCCTCAGGCATCACGGAACAACCGTCGCGCCGAACGCCGACAATTGAACATTGGGAAGATTTCTTTGAACTTGACTTCAATTAACATACCCCCAAATACACATTGAAAAGTACCGAAGTATATGTCGCTGATCTAGTAGAAGATTATCAGAGTGCTCGGAACATCACAAAGAAAACAAGGCAGAATCGCCACCCACAATATGCACTAAGCCATATTGCCCAAAATCCCGAACGCTCAATGTCCGCCACGACCGCACGCCCTCGACCAGCTATCGATCTTCTGCCGCCCTGGAGCGTCGTCTATCACGCTGCGGCTTTCGTTGATGGCAATGTCTTCGTAATTCCAGTCGTCAGTTTCCGGTCGAGGGACTAGCTCCTGCTTGTTGGGATCTCCGGCTTCTCCATCTGGAACTTGTGACATCCACTCGAAGATCCGCTCTCGAGGGGCTTGAGCGATGCCGCCTCTCTCGTACCCAGAGCCGTAGCCATCACTGGCATGGTCCTGGAAGCGGGACTTCTGATAGTGCTGGGCGACATCCACACCGGCCTCTTCAGCAGCTTCTCGCGCTTTGTCATCCTCTTCTTCGGCTTCTATCAGCGCTCGTGTGAGTTCCCGGCCGCGCTGGACCCAGCGGAGAGACCAGTCGAGGAGGTCTTCTTTTGCTTCCTCAGCTCGGCATTTATCTTGATGTGCATCGTCTTCGCGTGCGTCGAAAGCTTCTTGCGCTTTTTGCAGCTTGAGACGAGCTTGGTGCCAGGTCTGAAGTGCTTGTGACTTCTGCTGCCATTCTGGATCTTCATCGTTCGGAATATTGCCAAGAGGCTTTATCAGAGGTTCCTCATCTGAACTGACTTGGCGGTCGGCATCAGGGGCGTCTTCTCGTGGAACATATTCATTCTCGCAGAAGCCCTGATATACAACATCAAAGTCGTGGTAGTCGAAACCAGTGTCGTCTGCGGCAGGCTCAGGATGTACTAGTCGAGCTGCGACAAAGGCTTCTTCGAAGTATGCCTCAACTTCTCTGTGATTAAGCTGGAGTCGGTTGTAATAAGATTGAACTTGGCATTCAATCTCACCGAACACCCGCGTAATCTTGTCTTGGAAGGCATTCAGTTTCTTCAGCTCTTCTTGCGAGGCCTCGAGATCTTCGATATCATCAGGATCCATCCCGCTTTGATCGTCGGCGATCGATAGCTGTAGCGTCAAGCTGCTGATTCTGTATGCAAGTTCGGATTGTAGCTGCCGCCATTGTTGACACTCGATGGCGGCCTCTATCTGGGCGGCCTCGAAGTCTCGACGAGAAAGAATAATTGCTCGCACCTTTGCAGAAAGATCAAGGTTCAGTAGCAATGAGGAGACTTTTTCGACCCCATCGAAAGCATCGACAATTCGAATTGGCCCTCGAGTATAATCGGACTCCTCTTCTATGTTAAATCTGACGTAGGTGTTTGCCCTAGCAGCTTGCTCTGATTCGGGATCTGCTGCAACTGGGTTCTTCTGCACTTCGGTGTCGGCTGCACCGTCCTGCACATCGACGGGCTTCTTGTCAGTATCGATCTCGTCCTCGATACCGGAATGTGATTCAGTCGGAGTAGGAGGCTCGATCCGATCAGCATCTGCTCCAGGAGTTGCAGCTGCAGTGAAACTAGCACTGTGTGCGCCGCCTGACTGGGCCTCAGACAGGACGTCGACGGTCCCTGCCTTGCTTCTCAGCTCGTCAACATCAGGCCCTGATTGAAAGCTGCTTTCTGCTTCTGGTGTGGCCATTTTCGTGCGTAAGGGAGCGGCCGTGGAACGCTTCATGCGTCGAGCCAAACGCCGAACAGGATTACGCTTAGCAATAACAACTGCCGTTACGAGCAACGCCCCCAGCGCGGCCGCAAACTTCTGTCTGCATCCTGGCATGATGTTCCTCGTAGATGTTAATCCTTCGATATTGTGATTGTTGTTTGGTTTGCTTATGCTGGAAGCTAGTTTGCGATGGTGTCCTTCCCTTCGGCCTTTATGTATGGGATGGGGGATTCGATTTGTCTAAGAGGTATGGCAAACTTCTGAAGGTCGAGAAGTTATTAGAAGGGCGACTCTTTGTTCGAGATCGATTCACCTCTCGGCCGGTGAACAATGGCTTTGTCACTTGCTGATCGTCGTATTCACTTAGTGGTATAGCCCAGGAATCGATCTTGAGCAGTGGTACTCAGCATGGAAGGAGTTACACCACCCGCGGCCTTATGTGTTCACACTTGGTTGCTTGTTCAAGCCCCATAGCATAGGGGAAGTCAAAATGATACAAGAATAAGTCCTCAAACGGATCTGCCATCGTAAATGTAGTATAGCATTGTCAACGATAGACAAACATTCACGAGCGCAGACTCGAGTGATTATATCACGCGTTGGAGTCTTCACTCGCGCTCCCGCTCATCGAGCTCGAGTTCTCCTGTCTCAAGCCTTCTTTCATTCCTGAGCAACACACTCCACTCTGCACGGATAGATGATCAGACATCAGCCTGCTTGGAACAAGTACTGCTCAGAGTTCAATCACCTACAGCGCCATCATCGATCAGCATGGGGAGAGATAACAAGAATGGCGAAGCCGCCAATAGTCAAGGAGATAGGAACGAAACAGGACCATTCGAACACCTGGACCAGAGCGGAAACCGTCGACTCAAGCATGCAGATAGACTGTCACATCGACCCTCGCCGGTGGATGACTTCAACTCTGCACCGCGAGGAGGCGGGTACAACCTCTCTGTGACTTACAACGCCCCCGGATCCAAGCGCTGGCGGAAGGACCAGCTCCCCGTGCCAAAGAACCGAACTAACACGGACGTTGGAGGTCAGGTGCGCATAGATTCTGGCCATACTATCTTGGAGGAGCACGAGACCGATCGAGCAGAAGACCGCACATACGCCTCGACCTCGACCAAAGCCCGGTACATGCCCCCTCGTCCAGCGTCTAGACGTCCTGAGCAATCCAACACAACGTTCAAGTTAGGAGCTGCTACCGGCTTCGTCCCGTCTCGCAAGCTCGACTCAAACTGGCGCGACGGTATGAATCCTCTGTCCCCGCCAAAGAACTTTACAGAGAGTTCTCCAGCCTACTCCACGACCAGATTGACTTGGAAAGATTTTCAGAACGGCGATATCTTCTGGGCATCGTGGGAGGTGCACAGCAATAGAAGCAATGTCGATGTCAAGGACCCCAATTTGTACCCGACGTATGATGGGCCCAAGCTCATCAAACAACGACTCTACATCTGCGTCTCCAAGACGGAGACTTTCATGCAGGCTGTCCCAATATTCTCACATGGAGACTGCGGAATCGACAAGATTCCTGCGGACCACCAGTATGAATATGCCTGCATTTCGCAGGTTGGCAAGACTGATACGGCTCGTTCACACCCAGGTGGTTTGAGCATGCTGTGGTTCGACGGCGGGAAGGGGGACTTTGTGCTTCGAACGACGAGCACTGCTCACTTGACCGCCACGAGGCCGGTTCTTTACGATCAGCCCATTACGGTGGTCGGCCGTTTGGCTGAGCAGTCTTTGACCCACTTAGTGAATCAAATCTCTCACGCGACAACACAGGCTAATCGGAAGTATGGCCAACCAACGGAGAAGCAGCAGAGAGAGGCGCGGGCTGCTAAGACGACGGCTGGGTTGAGCCAGCTCACTTCGAGGCTTGGCCAGATGGGTAGGAAGTTTAGGGAAGAGAGAGGTTGAGTATTCCCGCTGGAGGTGTGAGGTCCTGGCATCGAGTGGAGAGATTCTGATCGTGGCATTTGCAGGAGTTTGACTGAGAGATTGTTTTGGGGTGCATGAGCACATGAGCGCTGGCGTTGGGTTACTTGTTTTGTTTACGCATTCGCATTGGGATAAAGGGAGTCGGGCTCCCCATGGCGATTTTGAGGCTACATGCTTCTCGCCGGCATTGTGGGCTCGCCATGCGCATGAGTCTTGCTATAGGATGATTGACAGACATACAGGCTGCTAGAGCTTGCACGGAATGAGATCGAGTTCACGTACTCCACTCCCACTAATCCGGGATTTCACTCCCGCTTCAGGCGTCAAGTATGTAGAAAGCCTTCAGATGACACCTCTTCAGCTATGCCTGGCCTCCCAACTATGCAGCTGTTCGTGAGTCATCATGACATAGGTATCACATCAAGCCTGCCCTCTTCCTCAGGCGAACGCAATTGCTCTTGCTATGAACGCCGTCCTCCATTCAAATAGGCACGTGCATTGAGGGTAAGGCTATGTCGCAAGGCGGCCCAGGAGGCCAAAGTGGCAGTGAATCCCGAATATGAGCTTCCGGCTGCCGGACTAGCCTTAGGTTCCGACTGAAAGCGAAAGTGTCAGGCTTCGTGGCAGGCTTCTGTGACTCCTAGTCATGAGGATCCACAAAAGCGACCCGTCGAACCGTTCCTGCTGGTAATGGGCTGCGAATGACATCGCGGGTACGTCGTGAGCTTGATGCATGGCCTGATCTTGCTGAGACGAGGCTACTTTCTGTATTGAGTGTGTCCCTCCGGATTGCTTGAGTGTCCAAGGTCGATCGGCCGTCAAGCTGCTGACCGAGGGCGGCTTTGGCTTTCTCCAGACGTTCCGTGATCTGGCGATTTCCAGGGTCTAGCTCAAGAGCACAACTGCAATCCTCCGTAGCTTCTTTATACCATCCCATCATCAGTAGAGCAGCTGCTCGATTGCCAAAGTGGATGTGAGATGTCGGGTTCGTCCTAATAGCTGCAGCTGCTGGTTAGCTGTGGCACAGCGAGAAAAGCGGGAGACATAGGTTACCATGCGTGAACTCTGCAATGGCTGCTTCGTATCGACCCCTTTTGTAGTACCTGTTGCCTCGATCCCTGTGTTTGTTTGCAATGTCGTGCCCAATGATCGAGGCTTCGCTATTTACATTATCGCTTAGATCGATCTCACTCTGACCAACGGCCACAGTGAGTGTGGCATTCGGCGAGTGTGTCATGCTACTGTCAGGCCTCTGTGTCTTGGTCCTCAGATTCTTTCTCTCAATCGCTTCTTCCAATCTCTCGAAAGCTTGTTCCCGCTCGCCGTAGATAAGAGGCAGATAAACGCCACATATTCCAAGTAAGCAATATGCGGAATCCTCTGGGCGAGTCGTACGTCGGTTGTCCATCCAAGCTCTCTTCTGGGCAATACTCAGCTTGGCACTCTTTTTGTAATCCGCAATAACGTCTTCCTGGATGTTTGTCGCTCGAGTAATCCACCGATTAAGAGAAAATCGTATCTCGCGGGCACTGAAGGGCCGTAGACGTTTTCCAGGTCCCTCGACTCGTATTGGGGTCGATGCCTTATGGCCTATGACCTCCCATGTGCTGGAGAGAAATATTACCAGGCGTGGCGCCAAGAGTTCTTGCAGTGTCCATCCACGCCGGAACCATACGCTCTGCTCGAAGTCGTCCCTGACCTCTGCTGGACTGGTATCCAGCGACCGCACGTCTCTGAGATAAGCCAAACAAACATGAGCATCCGAGTACCATCGGAACATGGAGTTGATGGCCTCCTGTAGCTCCGAGCTATTAGTCTTGTCAATACAGCATGTGTCTATCCATATCCAGTTGAGGTCAAGATCTGCAGCCCAGTCCTTCACAAATTTGCAGAAGTATTTAATCTTGAGAAAACCTGCCGTCCGGCAGACATCTTCATCGGACTTGTGAGCGAGGAATTGCTGAAAGGTGATTTCATCGTCCACCCAGCGATGGCTTGTGATGACGTACGGAGGCCGATCCTGTTCGGCGAGGAATGCCTTGAATTCGAGGGTATGAATATTCAAGAGACGCATATCTTCGACACACGATACGCGACTTCACGCAGCGACAATGTCAGAGAGCACGTTCGAGAAGCAAGCTGAGATAGCGACATTCTCCGCGCCGTGGCTGTGCATATGCATGGTCGAAGCGAAGACAGCCCCATGACGGGCTTGTGGCAGCGCTGGAAGGATTCTCTGCAGGAAGATCCCCACAAGAGGTGTGAAGTGCAGCAGAGACGAAGTAATTGAGAAGTAGAATGGGAAGCGAAAGTTCGACATTTCGTCTCGTCGCTGATGCCTGAGGTTTCATGCCAAGAGGATGGTCAATGGTCAAAGTCGCGACCTCGCTGCTCGCTGTGCCCCAAGTTCGTCCCTTCCTTCGACATTGCTGCCGATTCCTTCTACGCGCTACCATATCGCACTCCACGCCCAAACCAAGATCTAAACGAAAATCTCTCGGCCATGCTCAGCTTTCAATTGCACTGGTGCCGCGAACTTCCGGCAACGAGCTGGACAGTCCACAAGACGCGTCAAGCCACTAAAGAGACGACGCGTCAAAGGCTCGATCAAAATGGTCATGTCAAAATCACAACAAAGGAACGTGCGGGGACTGGAGAAACTCATTAGAAGGACAATGTAATTCCTTTCATGCTACTAATTACAATGTTGATACAGAAAAAAGGCCCGAAAAACCCGTTGTGCAGGCCATGGCGACTAGGCCGCCAGTGCATCGAACAGCTTCCGAATCCGGTCCTGCCAGGTTACCTCCTGCTGTCGTTCATCGATGCGCCTGCGCTCGATTGGACGAGTAGCAACGGTACTCTGGCTTTCCCAGGTCTCGACTTCTTTGGCCCCCCATTCGTCGACCTCTGGCACCGGTCCTGGCTCTTCTGGGTCGAGCATGTCTTCCGGTAGCGTGTCCAGCCACCCGTTGGTCTTTTTGTCGTCTTTACAGGTTGCGACGAAATGCCCCCAGAAGTTTGTATCGTGGCCGACTTCCGAGTCGCAGAAGCCATCAGAAGCACAATCTGCGAAGCAATCTTCTTGCATGGCATCATGCTCGAGACCCGCTTCGCATGCTGCGACTCTTGCCTGGTGCAACTCTTCTTCGGCTTCGACCAGCTCGCGAGTTATGGCTTGGAAGTTCTGGTACCATCGCAGGTCAAATGCTTCTGGGTCGGCGTCTTGTGTTGTCTCGCCCTGGTCCCATTTTGCTCGCGTGATGTAGAAGTCTTGAGCACGCGCCGAATCCTTGTAGTCGAAAGCTTGCTCTGCGGCCACCCATCGCTCTACAGCGTTGTCCAACGCCAGTCGAACATTTATTTCGGCTTGCTCCTCTGGAGCTGGAGGAACCACGTTGGCCTGCAGATGTTCTCTGCTTGTATCGAGAGCGGGCGGGCTTGCTATTTCAATCTCGTCCTCAACAAGCGGCTCACCGCCGAACTCCTCTTGAAAAGCCTTTCGATATTCCGATTGAAGCTCGAACTCCTCCACAGGGATCTCTTCTTCAGTGTCTGGAGCCACGAGGTTCCCTGCGACAAACGCCTCGTCCAGATAGTTGGCAACATCCGATTGTGCTTTTCGCAGCATCTCGCCCCGAAAGCGGAGTTGGCCCTCCAGGCTCTGCTGCCGAAAGTCCATGTCTTGCAGCATGCCTTCCAAGACGTGGAGCTCAAGCTCCAGCGAATGGACAGTTGCAGACGTTGAGTCTTGGTCTTGACTGACATCTGGTGATTTTGCGATGGCGATCCTTGTGCGGTGACTCAATATCTCGCTGTTTATGGTCGAAACGAAATCCCGGATTTTGTCACTCTGCGCATCGGCGTGCCTTTTCTCCCGGGAATATATCCGGTGTAGCTCAGTGGCTCTATTGATCTTCAGCCCCAGGTCGAACGTCAGCAGCAGTGCTACGCCGTCTTTGATACCGTCCGTTGCAAGTACAAAACGCGCTGGTCCATCCGTATAATCTTCTGGGCTGTTTTCATCAAAGAACGAAACGTAGTGTTGGTCGCGTATCGCCTGCTGGATATCGGCTTCCGGGACTGACCCGGTCTGCTGTCCATCTTGTGGGTCGGCTCCAGCAGAATGCGGACAGAAGTCGCCTTCTTGTTCAGTTATATGTTCGGAGGTCGCCGTTCCACTCTCATCCAGGTCATGTACCCCGTTCATCTCACCGAAGTTGCCTCGATCGAGGATCGCAGCTTGCGAGTTGTGCTGAAGCGTTGCGTTAGTGTCTGTCATAGACATCTTGCAGGTGGTCTTCTCTTGTTTGTGGTTTGGTTTCAGCACTCGAAAGGTCGCGAATCGACGAGCAAAGGCACAAATAAGTATTCCTGATCCTGCACTGTGCTTTGTTCAAGAATCTGAGACTTCACTTACCCCTGATGCAAGCTATACACCAAGTTCATCCGAACGGAGAAAGCCTTTGTCCTGATATACGCACTTCACAGCAGCTCTAGAAGAGTGTGCACAACGTGACTGTACGGTGAACTGCCATTGCGCACTTCACGAGCTCGCCCTTTACTATGGACAAAATGTTTCTGCGTCGCTGGCAGTTCTCAGCGTATATTTCTTTTCAACTATTGTACCTCCCGTCCCTCCAGAGGCTCGAAAAAAGTGCAAACTTGTACTACACAGAAGAAGATCGCAACAAGACACACCCTCAGCACACAACAACAAGATCAACATCATGCCCGTCCGTGCGAATATCAAACCCGGCGGCAGTACTGTCGCAGCAATGCCGCCTCCGCCATCCGTCATACCCAAACCACATGCACGAGCATTCGCTACTCCTCCAACTGGACCGCGCGCTCCTTCGAGGACATATGCGCAAGTATCGAATAGCCCCGCGAGCCGCGGTGGCAACAATTTACGTGAGCAAGCAACGAATCGATATGCTGGATCCAGGGTGCCAAATCAGAGCATCCCAGCCGGTTTGCTCCAAAGCATGGCCGGCATGAATATCGGTGGCGCTCCTCCTGCTCCTCTTCACGCAACCCATCAGGCACGCGTTCATGTGCCTTCGATTGCGCCACCGCCCTCCAACCAGAGTGTCGTAATTGCTCCTCCACCATCGGTCTGGGTACCATCCACCGCGGTCAATCTGCCAGTCACGTTGCAGAATCAGCACCCCAGACATGGCTGGTTCAAGAATGAGATATGCACCATCTCTCCTTACCATCGAGGCACATTCCAGGTCGGGGACGTGATCGGTGCGCCTTATCACAAGGCGAATCTGTCGAGACAAGCTCAGCCTGGACACGAAGTCGTCATCAGTGCCGTCGGCCCCGTCTTTTCCAAGCGTCGTATGTTCATCGTCCTCTGGATGACCGAAGAAGAAATGTTCTGTCTCCCACTCTACTCTTGGCAAAACACCGGAATCCAGAAGAAGAGGAAGTACATCCAGGACTACGTCTGCGTTGGTAATTTCAACAAGAAAGACACATTCCGCCACTCCGGCGTTCACGAGCCTGTTTGGTTTGTGCACAAGTATCCTGACGGAGAATTGACTGATGCTACTACCTGCCATATTGCTGGAGGGAAGTACATCGAGTACAAGGAAGATATCACGAAGGTGGGACGTATCACTGGCAGCAGCTTCGCGGCTTTGAATGAGTTGTGGCAGATGAGGAACCAGGTCTTTCGATCGAAACAAGCTCACTTCCCGCCTGACGGACAGCAGGATCAACGGTGGATAAATCTTCAGCCACGAGGACCGGCCGAGAACTAGCTTGGCTAGGAACAGATTTAATGCGAAACAGACTGAATGAGAACAGATTGAAGTGGCCAAAGGCTGGACTGGCATAGAATTTTGGGAGCTGGTCTCTCTTTGCACTGGGACGAATTTTGGTTGCTGCTAGGCGAGAGGTGTGCGAATTCCACATGTTGACTGTGGTCTACGATGACACGGGACTCTCACGGCTTGTCTGCGCAGTCAGGACGTTGTGCTGCCTACATTAGTTTGGTCCGGAGAGGTTTCTTGGTTCATTTAACATAGCTCGAAAATTGATTTGGATTATTTGAGAATGCCCTGTAACACAGTAGGAGCCGAGGGCTGCCCATTCGACCCCGAAATCTAGGCTGCCAGTGATGAATAGCTTCATGCACTTGACTCGAACGATACTGCATGCTAGCATTTATGCAGTTGCACGAGCTTTCGCCCCGGAATAGGAAGCAAAACAGCAGATTGCAGGTCTACTGCTCCTCATCTATCCTCTCTCTCGGCAGTCCTGCTGCCACTTATCTATCTTCTTCCTTGGTGGTCCCCAAGCAACAAGACTTCGGCTCTCGCTGATCTCAACCTCTTGAGCGTCCCACTCATCGGTATCAGCGTCTCCTACTTGCTCGCTCGACAATGTCTCATCTACGGTGCCTAGCCAGTCATCGACTTTCGTTCTTGAGAAGTGTGCTGCTGTAGCCTCGCCTTCCCAGCTTTCTCTGATAGCAAGGCTGCCTTCCTCTCCATCCTCACCAGCACTGAATCCAGACGCTTGATCCTCAAGCCTGATCTCAACTCCAAGCGCAAGTGCTTTAGCTTTCGCTGCAGCGAGCTGCTCTTCCGCTTCGATGAGCTCACGAGTGATTTCGCGATTTCGTTGAAATCGAATGCTGCTGCCTCTTCATCGTCCTCTGTTTCTCGCTCTTCTTGACGAGCTTGAGCTTGATCTTCTTCTTTCCGGTCGAATCGAATCTGTGCCTCGAGGAGATTCTGTCTTGCCTCGTAGAAAGCTTCTTTGGCATCGTGTTTTTGCTGCGCTTCTGGAGATAGTGGCGGTGGCGCGGTTTGCATAAAATTGTCTCCAGCTATTTCGAGCATTACTACGCTGTGATTAGAGCCTTCATGGCTGCCATCTTCGCTTCCTCCTTCAAGATTTCGGACGAAGTTTTGGTATTCTGTTTGAAGATCATATGGCTCTTCCTCTGCTTCTTGCTCTTCAACAGGCTCAGGAACCAGTCCTGCGATCACAAAGGCTTCTTCTAGGATGTCCAAAGCATTCGTTTGACACGTGCGGAGGACTTTCGCCTGCGTCCTGAGCTGGGCGTCATTCTGCTGTTGCCTCAGCTTGACATCTTCGAGCAGTAGCCGCATATTCGATAATTGCTGCGGAGTTTTTTGAGTATCTTGGTCCTGCAGATTAGCTTTACAAAGGAGGTACTCGGAGGCATTGACCTGTTTCTTGATGTCTCTTTCCAGATCCATGAGATTGCACTTCCGTTCCTCTGATGCTGCCTCAAATGCTCTGAACGATCTTTGAGCTAGCACAGCCTTTCGCACTCTCGCGGAGAAGTCGAGTGTTAAGAGGAGAGCTGATGCATCTTCTTTGACTCCATCCGAGGCTGAGACGACGCGAGCTGGCCCAGTGGTGTAGTCTTCCTCTTCTTCATCGACGAAGAATACACAGGCGAGCGCGCGACGTGCATCCTCGGACTCAGCCTCTTCTGGCCCTGAAAATCCCAAGGAGTCTCCAGTATCATGATGCTGCTCGGAAGGACTGGACTCAAGGGCATTCAATTCTCGGCAGTCATCGATCGAGACTGCATGTTCTTCAGAGACTGCGTGCGCTTCTGAATTTTGGTGGTCTGGCCCTGCAGCTTCTTGGGCGGAAAGCACTGATGACGTTGTGGTTGGACCAGCAGGGTGCGCCAAACTTGACGCTTCTACTTCGAAATTCGATCGACAGGGCGATGTCTGTGTAGCATTGTCGATATATGTTGTTGACCGATGCGTGCCAGTCAAGGCAGCATTATCATGCGGTTCAAAAGTCTGCAGAACCTCTTCTTCTATCGCTGCTGCCTCCGTCGTCCTGCGCTCTGTATCCGCATTTCGAAACAACGCCTGCCATCTAGGCCTGCTCGAAAAGATCTTGCGCGGAAAATGATCCATGATGCACCGGTTTGCTGGGCAACGAAGGACTGTCGTCGGAAGGCACACTCGGCGTACACTATTGCTTCGAGCGACAGACGGAGCATGACGAGTTGGCGACTTCGCCATAACAAAGAGAGCTTGGCTTGTAATGTCTTTGTTCGGTGGCGCTCATGATGGTCGAGTTTCTCTTTGTCTTTGACGCTCTCGGAGCCTAATTTCCGCGAGTGTCAGCTCAACAATGTTGAAAGAAGGCAGAGCCTATTTCAGTCAGGTGTCAATGGCCTTTGAGGCACGAAAGCGGCCGTTGATAATACAGTCTCGTGAGTTGGACATATGTCGCAGGAGAAATCATAGCACCAGTTCCACCCACGGCAGCTCGACCGCTATAGACTCTATCATCATGGGACGACTAACACTGGTCAACAAGACTTCATCGGTCGCCTCGAGCACCGTGCAGGCGCCGGCGCCTGCAGCTGCTATCCGCGCTAACACAACGTCAGCCCAATTGTCTGCCGGCCCGTGGCAGCAGGTTCCAACCAGACAGCGAACCGGTAAAACTGAACTAAGTCTACGAAAGACACTCCTCAATGCCAATCTCTCGAGGCTAGAAGGCGGCATAATCGGCTCAATGCATGGCCTTGCCATCAGCAAGCCAGCCGCTGCACCAAATGCGGCCTACGATCCATCGGTAGGACCTACGCATTATCATACCTCGGGAAGCGTGTATGGAGGCAGTGCAGCACCCACGGAGAACAGTATGGGAGGATATAATCAACACATTCAGACCGACACATGCGTTCGAACGAATCTGACAGTGGCCAATTTCAAGATCGGCGAAGTCATTGCTCTGCCATACCATATTCCGAATCTCAATCCGAATCATAAAATTACGCATGACCGCTTGAGGTTGACATGCGAGGGTCCGGTGTTTTCGAAACGTCGTATGTTCGTCATCCTTTGGATCAATCAGGTCGACATGTTCTGTCTGCCGCTGTATTCTTTCGAGAACCAGGGAATATCCAAGAAGAAGGACTACCTGAAAAAGGATTACATCGAGGTGAAAAACGTCGGCGCTGAATCTTTCCAGCAGCTTGGTTCATATGAGCCGGTGGAAATGCAGACCTATGATAAGAACCGGTCAATGACTGATTCGACGACGGTTCATATCACCGGTGGCATAAAAGTTGATCCTCAGGAACACATCTCGATGGTGGGTCGCTTCACCAAGATATCGCATAAAAATCTCCTGGCTCTGTACAATCAATTGGCCAGCGAAGCACAAGAGAAGCCTTGGAATCCAGCGCTGCGCGGTACGTGGAGATAGATGTAGCTGTAGATTGGATCATAGCTGTTCAAACAGCTATCTCGAGGCCGTTAACTTTTCTCTTCTTCATGTCATTGTCAATGTCTTCGACTCGTACTGGTATTCGTGTCGTATGTCTCATGTCGTGCACAAGCAAAAGAGGAAGCGACAGAGTTGGAAGTGGCCAAGTTCCCGCAGCCGCGCCAAGCCGAGGCACAGCACAGCTTCCAGTGGAGCGGAGCGAACTCCGTTCTCTGAGACCCACTGCCACTCACACTCGTACACCCAATGCTCTACGTCCGAGACAACGCAACCTCCATTTCCATCAACAACGTGTTTTGCTGTTCACGTGAGTTGGCACAAACATTCAGGCGCTGCATATATAGATGCAGCGTCATTACGAGGCACATTCTGACATGGGAACATCAGACGGCTCCTTCAAACATCATTCGCATGGAAAGCACCCTGCTACGGCCGCAGCCCTACAGCACAGCATACACTGTTCTGGGCGAGCGTGGAGCTTCTCGTGGCGGGGACTGCATACGACTAAAGTAAGTGCGACTAACTATTGGACCTCGATTTCCGCGCTCTGGGAATTGCACATCAAAGGCACCTCTGCACACTCAAGAATGGGCGTCGCATGCTTATACGCACCCTATGTTCGACTCGTAGGAACTTGAAATAGGCTTACTTTGAAGCATGTCTTGATCACCGACAGCGGTCTGGCTGGCGACCACGTTCTCATAGCCTTGTTCCACCTAGGCTACATGAATGATCACTCATCATGAACTCTCTTCAGGGATTCCAAGTACATGCGCCGCAGCTTTCCGTGCGTATTGCGCATTGTCCTATGCACCACTTTATGATATATAGGAGTCACAAACTGCTCTTTTCCGCAAACCTGATCTCATAAGTACCAGCACTGAATATCCACAGAAATACAGCAAAACAGACAAAATGGCAGAAGAACTCACAGCCGACTATCTTATCATTGGCGCAGGAGCCATGGGCATGGCCTTCGCAGACACCATGCTCAGCGACACAAACGCAACAATGATCATCGTCGACCGCTACG
This sequence comes from Cercospora citrullina, assembly GCA_013365195.1. NCBI lineage: Eukaryota > Fungi > Ascomycota > Dothideomycetes > Mycosphaerellales > Mycosphaerellaceae > Cercospora > Cercospora citrullina. The sequence goes on along the minus strand of JAASFF010000449.1, from coordinate 586,608 downwards.
CACGACCCGGCGGACACTGGACAACAGCGTACCCATTCGTGCGACTCCACCAGCCCTCTTCAGCCTACGGAGTCAACTCACGGAATCTCGGCGAAAATAAAATCGATCAAGTTGGACTCAACAAAGGCCTGATGGAACTCGCCACAGCAGATGAAGTCTGTGCATACTACAGCATTGTTATGCACCAGACTTTTCTTCCTTCTGAACGCGTTCAGTACTTTCCAAAGCATGAGTATCTTGGCGAGGGAGAGTGGAAGTCTTCTATTACGGGGAAGACGTTCAAAGTCGGGAAGAATACGAAGATCGTTGATGCAACGTATATGAAAGTCAAGGTGCCTTCTATGGGGCCACCTTCCTATGAAGTCGCAGAAGGCGTGAACTTTGTTACTCCGAATGACTTGGTCAAGATCGATCGTCCCCATGGCGGGTATACTGTGGTTGGTGCTGGCAAGACTGGAATCGACGCATGTCTCTGGCTTTTAACACAGGGTATTGAGCCGGAGAAGATAACTTGGATCATGCCACGAGACTCGTGGTACCTTCCACGCAGCATCTTCCAGCCTGGGCCAGAATTCGCTGAGAGTCAGGCAAAGAGCAGAGCAGCGACTGGTGAGGCAGTGATGACAGCTGCCTCGCCCGAGGATCTTTTCCTGCGACTTGAAGCCAGTGGGCAGCTCTTACGCCTGGATGATAAGGTCTGGCCTACCATGTACAGGTGTGCAACTATTACTCCCGCAGAACTTGAACAGATCAAGCGAATCCCCAACATTATTCGCCAAGGCCGTGTCGTACGCATCGAGTCAGATGAGCTTGTCCTAGAGAATGGCTCCCACAGACCAGTACCAGACACTTTGTACATCGACTGCACCGCAGACGGCCTGGCGAAAATGGAAGCCGTGCCTGTATTCCGCGGCAACACAATCACGCTTCAAGCAGTCCGATTCTGTCAGCAGGTGTTTAGCGCTGCCTTCATCTCACACGTCGAAGCGACCTATGAAGATGACAAGTTCAAGAATGAACTCTGCAAAGTCATCCCTCATCCGGATGAGACCATGGACTATATAGTGATCAATCTGCAAACTTTCCAAAACGGTCTGGCATGGGCTGTACAGCCGAAGACTGCAGAATGGCTGGATCAAGCCCGCCTTAATTGGGGTGCAGGTCAACGAAGAGCAATGGCGGAGATGGATCCAGCAAAGGCTGCGGAGGCCAAAGCTGCTATGGGCGCTAGGATTAAGGGAATGTGCGTGAAGATGGAACAGTTGCTTGGGCAACTTCCAGAGGGCGATCCCGCAAGGTCGAAAGCTCAGATAGCTGGAGTGTAGACAGTAGTGAAGTACCATGAGCGATACTGCATTGTTTAGGTTAGGACATTGTACGGGAGAGCGGCTTTCCAGTTGAAAATCCCAAATGCTTCAACGTTTCGTCTCGAACAGCATCGTCATGGTGGAGTGCCAGTATTTGCATGTAGGTCGTTCCTGGAACAGAAGTGTCGCTGAGACTATGGTGCCGGTGGGAGAGCAGAGGGGAGGAGAAGGTTGCCGGCGTGAAGTATGTTGCCAAGACAGCAGGGGCCCGTGCAGCGACTTCCCAGCTCGCCTGTGGAGCTCCAGGCGTTCAACGAGTATGCCATCATCCGCTCTCATGAGTAACGACGACACGATGCGATAACGGCCTGAACGACACACACAAGATACTCGCGATCAGACAATCGCCATGACCGCAGTGCCCGACAAGGTGCTCGCGTGGCTCTACAGCGTGCTCCATGTGCGTCTATACTCCATACCCACAATGAAGGCATCGCGTATCGAATCTGGCTGATATCGGCCACCAGGAGTACCACGACCCGCAACGAACATATTCCGACACCGCGCGCGTCCTCACTCTGTACCCCTCTCTCGCGCCGCGCACCGAGGTCTATACCCACGAAAATGGCACGTCCGCTTTACTATTGACCGTGTCGGGCACTTTACCTGTCGCATTTCGCGGGACTACATACCATTTCCCGGTGAAGGTCTGGGTACCTCACGCCTACCCTTATGAGGCGCCGAATGTCTTCGTTACTCCAGGTAAAGACATGTTGGTGAGGCCCGGTCAGCATGTGGCTGTGGACGGGAGGGTGTATCATCCATATTTAAGGGATTGGGGCAGGATGTGGGAGAGGGCAAGCATATCAGAGCTGGCTGAGTGCTTGCAACAGATCTTTGGGAGAGAACCACCAGTCGTCAGCCGGACTCAACATGATCAACAACACCCTCGACCTATACCGCAAGCGTATCCAGGAGCTCCTCCACCCCCGCCCAAACAGCCTGTTGGGGCCGCCGGACCTTCGAGGAGTGCAGATCCGAACGCTCCTCCTCCTCTGCCTCCAAAGCCCGGTGCAACACCAGCCCCTGGCGAGGAATACGCAGAGGCAACGAGAGACGTCTCCAGAGATGGCCCTCCTTTGCCGCCATTACCTGGTGAGATGCCTCGGAACCAGCGAATATCTTCACTCTCCTCGAATGGCTATCGGCCGGCATCTATAAGCCCTGCGCCGCCATATGCTGCACCCTCGTCCGGACAGCAGAATGGACAAGTGCCCGGGCCTTCATTCCCACATCATCAACATGCCCAGTACCAGCAGTATACACGTGCACAAGACATCAGCCCTGTCTCACCCATATCACCGCCACGGGGTGTCCAAGAGTTGCCCTCAGGTAGACACGCACAGCCCGCGCCTCTTCCTGCACCTCAGTTCCAGCCTCAACGCCCAATCCATCAGACTTATCAGAACCCACCCTCACAGCTTCCTCAGCAACAGATTCCGCAATATGGACAGCCGGTACACGGCCAGAAACGACCCTATGCACAGCAGCAACCATCTCTCTACCAACAGCCGCAACCACAGCCACCTCAGATGAAGCAGCCTGCTCCCGATCTGCTGACAGACCCCTTCGACATCGCCATGCCTGGGCCTGAGGCGCAACGAAATATGCCAGCTCCGCCGATTCCTCCTAATCCGGAAAAGGAACACCTACTCCAGGCTCTCTCCTCGACCTTGGTACAGCAAGCACAGCAAAGAGTAAATCAAAATCTGTCTGCCATCGCTCCTCTACAGGCTCAACAGCAAGCCATATATGCTGCACAGCAGCGCATGGACGCTGAGATTCGACAACTCGAGCAACTGGAAAAGGCATTGTCCAATAACGAATCCATCCTCCATCGCAGCATTCAAGACTGTGATCGTACTATCGCGACTGCCAAATCAAAGAAGCAGCCACCTATTGACGACGTGTTGATTGCACCTACAATGGTTGCGAACCAGCTCTGGACCCTTTGTGCGGAAGAGACTGCCTGCCGAGAAGCCATGTATGTGCTGCAGAAAGCCAATGACCGTGGACGAGTCAGTGGCGATGTCTTCATTCGGCAAATGCGAGGGCTGGGCCGTGAGTGTTTCCTCAAGATGGCACTTGCGAGAAAGTGCGCTACTGGAATGGGGCTAGAGCTGAGGAGGTGAAAATTGAAGGCTCGGCAGTGACTCCGAACCTGAGACATACGAGTGGCCATCGGCGACAATTTGTCCACACCTGCTATCACTGGCCGCTACTCACGTGCGAACTGCTCCTGGTGATGCGGATGACCGCACAGGCCGTGGGCTCAAGCGCCAGACATCGGCCACGCGCTGTTCATGCTGCCTGCCCATTTGTCCTGGCACACGTGGTTACGCTGCCCTCCATGCGCACGTGCGCCGCCCATCGGATCGGAATGAATGCAAAACCACTGGTATTCCCTCGGTCCGACATGATCGGACTTATCGCTGGCGGCTGAATGTCCCCATTCAGCAATGCGCTTCGCGCCAGTAAACACAGTAGACCAGCGGGCAGAGGCACAAGTTCGGCTGCGTTTTGCGGATGGCATATGGAGAAGAAAATGCGGATATGTGGGGTGGTTGGTGCCCACCTAGTCGGGCTATTGAGGTGCGAAACCTGGCAATTCGATCCAAAGACCTTCAAACCCCGGTCCTCTCCGCACGAGCGTCATGCAGGCTACTCCACCTTTTCTACTACCACAGGCATGCCACGCGATCATTTCATCGTCCGCCAAGCATACCAAGACCGTCCAAGACTTACTAGACCTACCGGGAGATGGCTTTGCCTGCACGAGACTTTCGACATTATGGCTGAACGACTTGCCGATGAGGGCTTCGGCCGAATTTCACTTCTGCTTTGGTAATAGTGCCTTGGTTGACCTATGCGTTGCCCACCATGGCAGCAATACCGCGTGCACTAGAGACTTAGGCAATACGACGTTGCAGAATGCAAGCGGCACTGCGGTCCTTCAATCCGTCGAACTTCCGGTAGTATATAAGCAAGCATCAAAATGTGCATAGTGTTGATTGTGTACGCCAGTGAATACTACAGCTAACAGCATGGGTGTGACCGATTTCTCTTGTGGCCGCAAGGCTTTCGTTTTGGGGCTGCTTGCCTCGACTGTTGCAGCTCATCCTCAGGCACATCACGCAAAACCTTCTCGTTGGAGGGCAAATGGCAATGTTACTTACCCATACCAAAATGCCTCTCTATGCATTGATGAGCGACTGGACGACCTGATCTCAAGGATGACAGTTGCAGAGAAAGCTGGTCAATTGTTTCACACGCAGATGGTAAGTTCGCTTCTTTCAATGCAACACTCTCATCGCAAGGAGATGCTTACCTTTGGTTGCGTCTTAGATGATGGGTCCAAATGGCACACTTGACCAGGGCGACGAGAGGAGAAACAGCACGACTACGATGGTCTCCAACATGTTCCTCACCCACTTCAACCTTGCGAGCGACGTTACCAACGTTACACAGACTGCAGAATGGCATAACACAGTACAAGAGTTGGCGTTGAACACTCGTCTTGGAATTCCAATCACCTTTTCAACAGATCCTCGACATGCTTTCACTGAGAACCTAGGGACTGGGTTCGCTGCAAATGCTTTCTCACAGTGGCCGGAGAGCTTGGGACTTGCTGCGCTCCGAAGTGCAGAGACTGTCCAGTCGTTCGCGGAAGTTGCAAGAGAAGAATACAAGGCTATCGGGCTGCGATCTGCTCTGCACCCTCAGATCGATCTCTCTACAGAATATCGATGGGCTCGTATTGCCAACACCATGGGCGAGGACGCGGAGTTGACTTCTGAACTTGTCGTGGCATACCTCAAGGGTTTCCAGGGAGAAGAGTTCGGGACACACTCGGTAACTACTGTCACCAAGCACTTCCCGGGTGGTGGACCTATGGAGAATGGTGAAGACAGTCATTTTACATATGGCAAGAACCAGTGAGTCTAAACAGCCGATCCTGTGCTGAATCTTCAGCTGACCGTGATGCAGAACATACCCTGGCAACAACTTCGAGCACCACTTGATCCCATTCAAGGCCGCCATCGCTGCAGGCGCTCGTCAAATGATGCCATACTACTCTCGTCCGATCGGCACCGAGTATGAAGAGGTTGGATTCAGCTTCAACAAGGGCATCATTACCGATCTGCTCCGCAACGAATTGGGCTTCGATGGAATTGTCTGTTCCGATTGGGGTCTGATTACTGACACTGTCATCCTCGGTCAGGACATGCCAGCACGTGCCTGGGGTGTGGAATATCTCAACGAGCTGGAACGCGCTGCCCGCATCCTCGATGCTGGCGTCGATCAATATGGTGGTGAGCAGCGTCCCGAGCTCATTGTCGAACTTGTCGAGAACGGCCGAATCTCTGAAGAACGCATCGACTTGTCTGTCCGTCGCCTGCTTCGGGAGAAGTTTGCACTTGGTCTGTTTGATAACCCTTATGTCGATGTGGAGAAGGCCGCGCAGATTGTTGGCAACGATGAGTACGTCAAGTTGGGCGCCCAAGCTCAACGTGACGCATACACTCTCTTGACAAACAAGGACAACATCCTGCCTCTGAAGGACTTCTCTGGCAAGGTCTACGCTGAAGGGTTCAACTCCACATACCTCACCAGACGCAACATCGAAGTGATGGACACACCTGAGGAAGCTGATATCGCCTTCCTTCGTCTTCAGGCACCATACGAGCCTCGTCCTGGTGGCTTCGAGGCCCGCTACACAGCCGGTTCGCTGGAATACAACGCTACTGAAAAGGCTCGTCAAGCTGAAATCTACGCTGCTGTTCCTACCATTGTGGACGTCTACCTCGGACGTCCCGCAGCTATCCCCGAAGTCGCAGAGCAGGCCGCCGCATTCTTGGGCAGCTTTGGTAGCGGCCCAGACGCATTCTTGGATGTCATCTTTGGCGTTGATGGGGCAGAGCCAAAGGGCAAGCTGCCTTTTGATCTTCCGAGGAGTAACCAGGCTGTCGAGGACAGCTATGAGGATGTGCCGTTCGATACTGCAGACCCGCCTTTCAGATTTGGCGATGGGTTGAGATACCAGAAGGGCTATTAGTCCGATGCAGACAAAGTGCAAGAATCGTGTATAGAATATCAAAGCTTAACGAATGTAATGAAGAAATGATGTCCTCTGGTCGCTCTTCTTGAGCACAAACCTTCATCCAAACGAGAAGCTTTCCGACGCGGGGTGATGACGTTGGGTTCGACAACGAGTGAACCTTCCGACTACGCATTGGAAAGGCATTGGCAACCGCCAATCGACACTCGCGACTTGGCTCCAGTGAGCTGATACTTGTCAACACGTTGGTGCATCGCTCGATTTTGTAGTTATTGTGTGTTGCTTGTCATTGGACTTCGATCTTTTCAAGATGCCAATTCGATCGACCTTTCCGGACCTCGACATCCCCCAGTGCAACCTCCTGTCTTTTCTCTTTCCCGATGGCAAAGCTGAAGAAGACAAACAATTATGGATCGATGCGGCGCATCCGCAACGAGCGCTCACAGCCTCACAATCGCTACATCTCATCAAGCGCTTTGCATGTGGCCTCGGTAAGCTGGATATTGCGAAGCAGACGCCCATCATGGTAGTCGCGCCGAATTGCATCTATACACCTGTCGTGTATCTCGCTACAATAGGTTCTGGTCGAATATTCACAGCTGCGAATCCGACGTATACAGTTGAGGAATTAGTGCATCAGATGAAGACTGTCCGAGCTGGTCTCGTTCTCGCAGACTCTTCTGTGCTTCTCAAGGTCCAGAAAGCGGCAACAGAAGCCGGCATTCCTCGACATCGCGTATACAACTTCGTTTCCGCAGAAAGCAAATGCGATGTGACAAGCTGGGAACGCATCTTGTCATCTGACTCCGAAGCCCAGGCCTGGCACTGGGATCCTCTAGAAGGCGAAGCATCAAAATCCACAATCGCGGTCATCAATTTCTCCTCAGGAACCACCGGCTTACCTAAAGGTGTTTGCACAACACATTACAATTGCATCGCGAATGCTTGTCAAGTTATCCACGCTCGACTCCACGAAACCGGGCAGACGATTGATCGACCTGACTCGAACGAGAAATGGCTCGCTTTTCTACCCTGGTATCACGCCTACGCTCAAATGTTCACTCTCATCGTCGCTTGTAAACTCCGACAAGCAGTCTACACGATGCCGCAATTCCAACTCGAACCTTATCTGAAATATATCGCGCAATACAAGATCACGAATCTACAACTCGTGCCTCCGGTTCTGGTCATGATGAATAAGAGATCTGGAATGGAAGTGTTGGATCTCAAGAGTGTGAGGTGGATCATGTCCGCTGCTGCACCTTTGAAAAGGGACTTACAAAATGAGATTTGTCGGAAACTGGGTGCGACGATTGTGCAGAGCTATGGAATGACAGAGACGACTTGTACGGCGTTGATGGTTCCTGGATTGACGGAGGATGATAGTGGGAGTGCGGGGAATCTATTGCCGAGTACAGAGGCGATGTTGGTTGATGAGGAGGGGAGGGAGGTTAAAGAGGTGGGAAAGAGTGGAGAGTTGTGGGTTCGAGGACCGCAGATGTTGTTTAATTATTGGGATAATGAGAATGCGACCAAGGAGACTTATGCGGAGGGAGGTTGGTTGAAGACGGGGGATGTGGCGGAGTATGATGCTAAGAGTGGGAAATTTTGGATCGTGGATCGAAGGAAAGAGTTGATTAAAGTGAAGGGTTTTCAGGTTGCTCCGGCGGAGCTGGAGGCTTTGTTGTTGGAGCATGAGGATATTGCGGATGCGGCTGTTGTTGGACTGATGATCGAAGATGAGGAACGACCGAGGGCGTACGTCAAATTGCAAAGTCCGAGCATTGAAGCAATTGGAGTTGAAAGAGGAATTCAGCGATATGTTGCGAAGAAGGCAGCAAAGCACAAGCAGTTGACTGGTGGAGTGAAGATTGTTGATCAGATTCCACGATTGCTAAGTGGAAAGATTCAGAGGAAGGTCGTGAAGGAATGGGCGAAAAGAGACGCAGGAGAGGTGGCCTCGAAAGCAAAGCCCAAGCCCAAGTTGTAATGTCATGGAGCCGGTCCTGATTGAAGTCCCGACTTACCCAATATATATTGTGCCAGGCTCGCTAGCCCATGTCGGCACTCCGGCCCGTTGCTATGGCGCTGCATACATGGAGTTCTATTGGGGCTGTCCAACCAACGAGCATGAGGTATAATAAGACATACGTCGTCTTTGAGGCAGGAGCTATCGAGACGGAGGTCTATCATTGAGATTCTCATACTGCTCCCCAAAGATGTTGCCCCTCAGGAGCAGCAGACTATGCCTCCGAACTCGATGTCGGAGGACTACATTTCTCCGACAAGCAAGCCAAACGACATCTTCTACAAAAGGCCCAACTGCCGTTGTGCTTCTGAATATGGGTGGGCCATCAACGCAAGACGAAGTTGGAGACTTGCTGACCAGGCTGTTCGTAAGCATCCATCTAGACCATTTCTCTTTGGCGATCAGGCTAAAACCCGTCATCTTAGTCAGATGGCGACTTGATCCCTCTTGGGCGGTTTCAAAGCCACATAGCATCGTTCATCGCAAGAATGAGGACGCCAAAGATCAAGAAGCAATACCAAGCAATCGGTGGAGGCTCACCTATTCGAAAGTGGTCGGAATATCAAGCACAAGAACTATGCAAAATCTTGGATCGTGTCTCTCCGGAAACGGCACCCCACTCGCCTTACGTGGCATTCCGTTACGCTAGGCCAGTGACTGAAGAGACGTATCTACAAATTCTGAAGGATGGCTTCGGTGAGCGTGGCAAAGTTGTTGCCTTCTCGCAGTATCCTCAATTTTCTTGCAGTACTACTGGCAGTTCTTTGAACGAGATCTATAGACTTCGTGAGAAGCTCGAAGGGGGCGCGGATACCAAGCGAGGGATTCAATGGAGTGTCATTGATCGATGGCCAACAAATCCAGGATTCGTGGAAGCTTTTGCCAGAAATATCGAAGAGCAACTTAGCTCGTACGACCCAGCGCGAAGAAAAGACGTCACACTTCTGTTCTCTGCTCACAGTCAACCCATGAGCTTCGTCAACAAAGGTATAACATTACTGCACAGCCTGAAGCAACTAGCTAACAACCTCGTCTAGGTGATACATACTCGACAGAAGTCGCCGCTTCCGTCCACGCCATCATGTCCCGTCTGAACTTCTCAAATCCATACCGCATAGTTTGGCAATCCAAAGTCGGCTTTCAACCCTGGCTAGGACCACAAACTGCATCGACTGTGGAGAAGATGATCGAGAAAGGCAAGACGGATGCCATTATCATTCCTATTGCTTTTACATCAGATCACATCGAAACCTTGTATGAACTCGACGAAGAATTGATTGCCGAATCGGGGCATGCAGATACGATTAAGCGAGCGGAGAGTCTGAACGGGAATCCGATATTTATTGATGCTTTGGCAGAGATGGTGAGGAAGCATCTACAAGGTGGTGTGATGGCGTCTAGGCAGCTTGAGCAAATGTGTTCTGGGTGTACAAGTGAGGCGTGTTTGGGAAGTCGAAGGTTTTTCACTGGGCGGGAAGATGTGCCGTAAGCAGGCAGACCTACAATCAAATGCTGTAAACATGCCATTGCAGGCGAGATCATGAAGCCAAGCTGCAGTACTTTATCCTGATCGAAGTCTTGGCTGCTTTTCCTTGCGAGCTCGGAGCTACGAAGCTTCGACGGTGCAGAGGAGCTCAAGGAAGAATCCTGCGGGCTGGCCGAAGGATCAACAAGCCCTCTTCTACACCTCTGATGATATTTATCCGACGTGCAGTACCCGCTAACTTCGGTGCACGATTCGACGTCTCTCTCACATACTACAATATGGCCAACGACAAACTGACAGTACTCATCATTGGAGGTGGCATTGGCGGACTTGTGACAGCCATTTCCCTGGCACAAGACGGCCACGATGTTACTGTCATTGAACACAAATCAAGATATGACAATGATGGCGGGGAGAGTGGGCAAGGCTTGTGTCTGACTACCAATGCAACGAAGTGTCTTTTTGCACTTGGATTGGAGGAGGATTTCATGGGTATTGCAGATGTTGGCCAGGATTTACAGATCAGGAACTTCCAAGATTGGTCATCGATACGAAGAGTGAAGACATTGAATGGGTTCGTTTATTTACACGTACCTCAGAGTGGAAGGAATAATGCTAATGTTGAACAGTCACTCTATGGTACATCGCAGCGACTTGTTGCGATTACTTGTCCGACACGCAACGAAAGCCGACGCCAAGATCCATATCAACCAAAGATGCCTCGGAATGATCGAGCACGAAAGTGGCGTCGGCGTCATGTTGCAAGATGGTAGAGTCGTCCAAGCAGATATTGTGATCGGCGCTGATGGCATCCACTCGGAGACGAGAGGATATATCGAGAGCGTCAAAAGCATAGAGCCTGTGCTGACCGAACACTGCACTTTCCTTGTCGACGTATCTAAATCTGCTATGGAGAAACACGAAGGTTCGAAGCGATTGTACGAAACTGGCCAAGATCCTTTCCAGTTCTGGATGGCCCCGGAGAGAAGTATTGTGGCATGGACTATGACCCGGCACGATCGATACCATTTGCAAATGAATGACCACAAGTATGGTGATGGTTCAGCGTATGGTGCAGAGCAAGGAAACAGCAAAAGTCTGATTGCGGGATTTGATAATATGGAAGCGTTCCGGAAGCGATGGAGCGATTTCGAGCCGGCAGTGACCGAGCTGCTAGGAGAGACAACGAATGTGACGAGATGGAGAATTGCAGAACTACCAGACCTGCCGACATGGTCAAGCTCCGGCGGCCGTATTATTCTCCTAGGCGACGCCGTGCATGCTGTCCCACCCTATGCTGGTCAAGGAGCCGCCATGGCCATTGAAGATGCCTCAGTGCTCTCGGTCTTGCTATCGAACTCCGAAGTCTTCTCGGAATTCGGTCAAGTGGCGAAGGCATATGAAAGACTGCGACGTCCCCGGATCGAAGGTTTCAGACATATCATAAATGATAATATGCGTCGATGGAGTCGGACTGATATGGCAGCTCAACAGTCGGTTTTGAATGAGTCTGCATCTGCTGGAGCCGACGGTGTTACGGGAGCTTGGGCAACGGAAAAGCGGTATCATTGGATCGATGACTATTATGCCAGAGGAACCGCTTTGGAGCATGTCGCTGAGCTGCGGAAGTGATGTGCAGGCGTATGCTTGTCTTTCTCCGGAGAGCAGTCGCAGTCTTAAGCCAGCTGTCTACTCGAGCACCCGAGGAAGCTGGAAATCCTTGACTCTGGTTGTCCCCCTGGTGTCCCTTTCCGGAATGTAAGCATTCTCGGCCGAAGGATGGTGCAAGATGCAAGTAGGCCTATCGCTGCACCCGAAGCATGACGAATCGTTTGAGCCACGCGCGCTAGAATCTGGAGATGTCTCTTTGAGCTCCATGCCATCTGCCGTGCCCTGTTGAGTCCGCGCGTCGTCTTTGTTGCGGCGATGTTGGCCCCTTCCCTTCACCCTCTTACGCTCGAGGCATACCACTCCGACAATTGACAGGCAGCTTAGTATCAGCGACAAGCGGAAAGGCCATCTGAGCGCATTCATATATAGAGTCTGCCTGGCCCTGTCATGGCTGCTGTTAATCACGGTCGTAGCACCATTATCGTTGAGGTTGACGCCAGTCCGACGATGAAGCTTGTTTACAAAGATGTTGTTTCCAGCGGCAACGAAGACAGCGCCGCCCAGAAATTCGAAGAACAGTACTGTCGCAAGTCCAACTGCAAGATCTTCCTCGGGTAGGACTGCCTGCACTGCAGTAGCTGGCAGCTGTAAAGCGAGACCTGTTCCGGCGCCCGCGCTGATCTGATGGGCAATGTACCAAATGGTAGGCGTCTCGGGTCTCAAAGTCGTGAGCATGCCGTTTCCGATCGCCATGAAGAACACGCTCGTGTAGAAGAACGGAACATATTGGCCAAGCTTCGAGGAGAGGATGCCGGCCGCGATCAAGGCACAGACCATAGCCGCGATGAACGCGATCATGTTGATACCTGCTTGTGTTGCTGACATGAGCTTGACTCCTTGGAAGTAGACAGGAAGGAAGTACATATCGCAAGCGAACTGGCCAAAGAGGCACAGTATGAAGAAGGACAGCGCAGCAATCGTACGTTGGCCCAGGATTCGAATCGGGATCGTTGCATTGTCGCCCATGAGGAACTGAACGCCAATGAACGCGATGAAAAAGAACTGTTCAGACATTAGCAATGTCACTTCGATCTTCCAATGCACAACTCACCACAAATATGATGGAAAGTAAAATGACCCGAGGGTCAGACCATGCATATTTTAAACCCGCCCACTGCAGCGCGAGGAGCAGGCAGAAGATGCCCGACAGGAAGAACGTTGTACCCAATGGGTCGAACATCTTGATCAATTCGAATACCGCCTTTCGTCTTCGCGGCACTGTCGGCAATTTGAGCCATATCAAAAGCATGACACCAGCGATCAGCGGTCCCGGTATGATGATGATAAAGCACCTTCATTCCGTCAGCGCACCGAATGTATTCGCGTTCATGGAAACAGGCCAACACTCACCATCGCCAGTTGAACCGATCAACCAACCAACCTCCCAACATCGGAGCCACAACACTCGCAAGCCCAATCACAACCCCAATACTACTCTGCACAGCTGGCGTCTTCTCCGACGGCGTCAACACCGCAATAATATACAACGCACCCGGATAAATCCCCGCAGCACCCATCCCTGCCACCGCCCTCCCAAAAATAAAAACATTCGAACTTTTACAGAACGCCGAAACCAAAATCCCAGTTTCAAAGCAAATCAAAGCACCTAGAAATGTCCATTTCGCAGAATATCGTGCGTAAAGTTTTCCGTAATGAGGTTGGAAAGCGCAGGTTGGGATGAGGTAGGCGGCGGCGTACCAGCCTATGCTGTCGAGGCTGTGGAAGTCGTCTGTGATTTTGGGAACGGAGACGGGGATGATGACGTTCATGAAGGCGACGCAGAAGATGCTGATGTTGAGGGCGATGAGGATGAGAGTGAAAGAGGTCGTGAAGAGTTTTCTTGCAGCGATGGGTGTGGTAGAGGCATCGTCGTGGTTTTCGGCTGGAGCTTGGTTTGGGTGTATTTGCTCGGTTGATGGCATGTTGTGCTAGATGATGTTGAGTGAAGCTGCTAGTGGTAGCAGGTCTTGTATACAGTGAGTGGACGGCCCTTCGGATTGGTAATAAAAGGGAATACCAAGTCGCCTGGATTTGTACTTCTCTGCGACTCAAGGCGGACTGTAGCACGGTGAGTTGTCAAATCATCGTGTTACCACTCGTTTCACATCTCTTTTGATGCCATGCTGTCTATTATGCTTCCTAATCATACAATGCTCAATGCTGATGGGCTGTTTACCTCTCCACCTCTGTTATTATTGATTGACAGGCTTACGGTTAGCCATCGCTTTCAGGACAGTCTTCGACCACTACTGTGCAGCTTGTCTGCTGCTCCATAAACATGCATGTACCCGGCTTCGACGAAACAGACGAAAGCTCGATGCCTCGCCGAGTAACGTGATATTGTGATGCTCTGGCATGGTCTGGGTGTGGCAATATCGTCGTGTCTGGGTCCTTTGAAGCCCATCGTTCGTCGTTTCTGATGGTCGGTCTCAACTTGATATAATCTCTAGTGAGATTCGTCGCTCACTGAACCCGTGCTGTTGGCCCATCGACTAATTCATTGTCATATGTTGAGAGCGGAGCTGTCCAGTTCCGTGCTTCTAGGCTTTGCTTGATTGCGAACGGCTTCGGAGTACGGCAAAGACCTCTGTTACGAATGTCAGTCTCCTGTGATAGATATAACGTCACTGACTAGAGACTCACTCTGCCATCTCCTGACTGGGCGTTGTTGTTGAGCCTCCTCCTTAGGCTTGGCATCAGCCAAGGCACCTCCGTAGTATCCCATGAACATCTTGATGGAGTTGTTGTTTTTGTAGTTTGCGTTTGAAATGCTTTGTGCGTTTGAGATCTGAGTTGTGCGTTGATGGCGACATGAGAACGAGCAACTAGGAGTGTATATGTCCTGTTGAGATACTATGGCTTGGTGGCTGCCTGTCTCCTATGACAGGAACCGGCGTGAACGAATGTCCGGTGGACTCTGTCCGGCTCCGTGTCTCCGTCCTCCTTCGGCGAGACAAAGTTCGTCCGGATGACGCAACATGCTGAGTTATGCAGCAGAACTGCTCACAGAAGCACTGCATAAAGTCCGTTCAAAGTCCATTGTGGCTTGCGGTCGTCCTCGTACATCGTAGACGATCACATGTGATAGCAGGATACGGTGGATTTCGTCCGCCCGGTCCTTCTGGAACGTGGTCTTCCAGCTCGTTCTCTTCAGCAATCCGATATACCTCTTCAGCGATGACCCGAGTCCATGAGTCTGGCGGTAATCGCCTCGCTGGCACTGCATAGCATATCGGCTGCCATAGTTACCGGCGTTGAATCTGGTCAGCGCACCCGTCGGAGAGTACGACGGTCTAGAGGAAGTAGCGAAACGAGAACGAGCCATGGATGAACCAAGTAGGCACTGGTGAAGTGGACAACAATAGCACTCGGGAGTGTTTGACGCCGTTAGTGATACATCAGACGTGGTAGGAGTGATCGTGTTGCTCGGATCCCCCGAGCAGCCAAAGTCCGTTGCTCTTCCAGACTCGGGTCTTGGCGTTTGCATGCCCGACTCTTTGCACTCGGTCGACATCGTTGACCTGCGACGAAGGATTTCCACTCAACGAGCTTACGTCAACATGGAAAGGCCGCCAGCTTCGATGCTGAGGCATCGTTCAATGCCAAAAATGTCGAGTGCTGCTCACGTCGCTACTGTAGACAACCACTCTGGACTTGCATCTGTGCGGCGCGGAGCAGAGGAAGAACGGAGCTGTTCCACTGAACATGCGGAGCTTCAGCTCAGTGGACTTTGAACCATGACGTTACTCAGTAGGCTTCGCTTTCCATGCATTTGATTGACTGAATAACAGAACGTAAACATTTCATACACAACAGGCAGCAATGACGTACGACTCCGAGATCCAATTCACGCTCGATACGATTTGTCCTTGGACATACCTCGCAAAACGCCGTCTCGACAAAGCTCTAGCTCAAATCCGCGAAGACTCCACCTCTCCGGTGAACTTCACTGTGAAGTTCAAGCCGTATCAGCTGTATCCTGGAGCCTCACAAGAAGGTGAAGACAAGTATGCGTGGTACCGGAAATCTCGCTATGGCGATAGCGATGAGAAAATGGCCAAATATATGCATTTGATGTCAATTTACGGCAACGAAGAAGGCATAGACTTCAAGTTCGGAGGAACAGTAGCGAACACACTACCTGCCCACCGCTTGATTCAGCATTTCCAAGAGAAGGAAGGTCCTGAGATGTCGAACGCAATCGTCAATTCTCTGTACCGGCAATACTTTGAGGAGGAGAAACATCCCAGCGCGACGGAGACATTGTTGACTGCTGCAAAGGAGGCTGGAATTGATGAAGCGGAAGCGAAGAAATTTGTGGAGGATGAGGATGAAGGACTGCAAGATGTGAAGATGCTGATAAGGGAGCAGGCTGGCAACGGGATTGATGCTGTGCCGTACATCGTGATAGAGGGGAAGAGGAGGGACATTACACTTGAAGGTGCTAAAGAGGTGGAGGAGTTTGTCAAGGCCTTGAAGTCGATTATCAAAGAGAGCTCGTAGGTGAATACATTGTTCGTATGATGATAGCCCCAATGTCCAGGAATAAGTGCTCTTCAAGACCAGCCTCGGAAGTGCGATGAATCGCTTATGAAAGCGTCGGTTGGCCGTAGCAAGCAAACCAGGAGACGAGCTCAAACACCTGATGACCTGAGTTGCTCATGCTCTCACCTACGGAGACACGCGAGGCTGCCGTCTTGGACTTGCCTGCCGCAGTGTGGCTAGACTTTGAGACATATCTGTTTCACTGCCCTTCAGAAC
Organism: Cercospora citrullina; assembly: GCA_013365195.1. Classification (NCBI taxonomy): domain Eukaryota; kingdom Fungi; phylum Ascomycota; class Dothideomycetes; order Mycosphaerellales; family Mycosphaerellaceae; genus Cercospora; species Cercospora citrullina. The sequence goes on along the minus strand of JAASFF010000449.1, from coordinate 570,235 downwards.
GGCGGCGTTCTCGCCAGATTCGGCATCACAACTCATCGGCCCCGTTCTCGGCCTTGCGCCATCAATATTGCGAGTTTCACTCGGGTTACCGTATTCCCTCCGAGGGCTTGCAGCGATGTATGCCATGATTCGCACTCGTTCTGCCAGAGTCAGTCGCAAACGTTCGGGCTGTTCCCCGCGAGAATTAATGCAACAGGACGTCTCAAGGGTCAAAATTAGAACCCACGGGTCCGTTCATTACAATGCGCCGGCAACAGCGAATTGCACGTTGGTCGTAAGCACAAAGTGGTGGGAAGGGCAACCTGAGAGGGCGACATGCAGCCAGCCGTTAGCGCCGTCCCAATGGGAAAACTCGAACAAGGATGTGGAGCCCGTGCCTCAGAAGCCTCGGTTTCTTCCTTCGACTCCACTTCTTCCAAGACACCTCCACACCGAGCGGTGTCACCAACCAGCACCTGGGCCGCCTGAAGACAGCCACCTGCAAGCCTCCAGGCTAGTTCCGAGGCGGGCACTGGTCTTGGCTAATGCTTTGGCAAGCTTCTGACAATCTCCGACGCGTTGTACAGCTCTGGGCCTTGGTGAGGAGAAGACGCGTTCAAACGCGCTGCTTGATACAGTGACGAGAACACGACTCAGGATGAACATGAGCTAAGAAAGATGTTCATGCAGGTAATTTTTTCGGTTATTTCATTCCCAACGGGCTTCATGACGTTGGATTATTTACAAGCCGGTCGTCTGCGCATTAGCAGTAAGGGTCTATGGTCGCATTAATCATGACACATCAGGTCCTTTCATCCTCGCGACCTCAGAAACTTCGAAGTAGTCCGCCAAAACCAGCCGTCCAACGGCTCTGCTCTCCGGTATGAATGGGTATCTCAAGCTTAAAACGCGGCAGCAACGGCAGCAGCCATGGCAACAGCACCGAAGCCGAAAGTGGCCATCGGTTGGGCTGCGCCAGTGTATGCTGCTGGAGTGCTTCCTGGAAGGCTGTACGAAGGAATGCCGGTGACTGTCGTGACCGTTGGCATCGTGTAGCCATTGCCGGCTGGTGCGTTGGGGATTGCACTTCCTGCTTGTGAAACTGGGACCTTGCTTGGCTGCACGCTGGCTTGAACTTTAGGTGCTGGGGTCGTCTGTCCGCCAGCTGCTTGAGTCGTTGCAGCGCCGCCGCCACTGCCACCGCCGGACGATGAGCTTGAATATGCGGCGATTCCCCTGGCAAGGTTGTCTGCAATGGGCTGGGCGAGATTTTGTGCGATACCCTGGAGGTTTTCAGGGATCTTGCTGAGAAGTGCTCTCGAAAAGGCCATCGATGCGGTCTGTTGATCCTGGAGTCCAGTGAGGACGGCTTCGCGGACGCCATCAAGTGATGATCGCTTGCTGATGAGGTTGCTGATTGTTGTGTCGACGGCGGCGCCTAGATCCTGGATTGGGTTGGCAAGGCCTGCAGCATCGTCGAAGGAAAGTGTTGAGAGGCCATTGGCTTCCGATGTGGCGGCCTTGATAGCATCGATGACTGCACCATTGCCAGAGGCTAACGCAAGCAGGTCACCTGAATCGATTGCTGTGTTGAGGCTGGTTGTTGCGCTTTGAATTGCTCTGATCGAGCTGGCGATATCTGCAGCAGCTTGTCGACTTCGAACGGCAGGACTCCTGGTATCCAGGCTGAAGGCCAAAGCCTGAGTGGCGAAGAGGGCGGCGAGGAACTTCATGTTTTCTTCAAAGCCAACCCGGCTGGTATTGACTGCAATGAAGTTACTGCTGTCGCGTGTGTATGCACAACGAGTGAAAGTACGGAAAGCAAGAAAATCGCAGTAACCGGACACGACGACCTCTATCAACGCTACCCGCTGCGAACGTCTCGTAGCCAGTCTTTTCTCAACGCTATGGGAAAGTCTGCCTCGGTGTTCCTGGTGAACGTTGACGATCGGTTCTCACATGCGCCCAAGCGACGAAGTTTACAAATGATTAGAGTTTGGTGTCCCCGCACGGCCTTCTCCAGATCTGGGCTTCTCTCCAGAATGCTTGGGCATTTGATTGGACATATCGTTTCCTTGGATGTCGGCCTAACTATTCTAGGTGATGAGCGACAATCAGGACGTCACTGACACAGTCGCAGTCGTACCGGTGCTCACCTGCAGCAGCCAACGGGACTGTCCTTCATATCCGTACCTGCATTGCGCGAACAGTGGAGCTATGCCCGAGCTCAATGCAGTCGCGAGACATTCCGATCGCATTCGGGCAGTGAAGCTATTGGTATGCGTCGTACAACGCAAGAGCAGAGCGTCGCGTAACTCGTTGGCACTTCAATCTTGTGGTATAGTGCTGTTAATTTGAGGTCGGCGAACAGAATTGCGCCAAAGCGGCGCGAATCTTCAAGTCCACGCCACGCCGAGCTTATCAAGAGCTACCACCGCAAAATACCGGACGCCATGACGCCTCATTACAAGATGGCCGTCGAGACTGGCCTGGTCGCAAAGAGCTCACCGACTGGCGTGCGAAGCTGGTGCTCGACGAAGAAATGAAAGAGCACTCGATGACCTCTGGCTCATCTCGTTTGCTCGTAGCAGAGATCAGCACAATTTCGCAACATCTCATAGCAGGAACCACCAGACATTGCAGGCGCATCATCCTCGTCGCCCCGCCGCGGACAAGCATGCTGTGGTCAGTGCTGGTCTTTCTTTCATGCTTAATTCCGCCTCTCGTATGCCTACCCCGACGTTAACTGGCAACGCCCCCCACGGAATGGCTGGCCCAGATGGAGGCGTTCGCAGCGCACTATTGATTCGTCTTTGTGCTGAAGGTCGGAAGTGTTGACCATGTCTGAGGGCAGATCGCATCATCGCAATACTGTGCGAGCTGCTGCTGATGATGAGGTCAAGCATGCACTACGGCGACTGTTGCGTTGATCACAGGCTCTTCGGGGTTCAGATTGGCGTGCTCGCTCAACTTGCTGGAGTCGTCTTGGCAATCATAGGTCCCATCGCGAGGTGAGTCCTGCATCCGACAGCCAGTTTTATGACCAGCGCTGGGACATGGACCATGATTTCCTGGTCATTGCAAACTGGCAGAGTCTTACAGCACTTTTCCCGCGACAGATAGGGGAGGTCGACCGCTCAATTGGCAACCATTTGCGAGCTCTCGGTATGGGTCCGAAGCTGCATGATTGGTAGGTTCTCCGGATTATCATCGGCTTGGCGATCCTGGTTGAGTTCTTCAGCAAGTCGAAGCGACGAGCAAAAGCAAGACACTGGCGACATTCCTTCCCTTCGCTTGCACTTTTCGTTGGCCGTTGCACATCAGAGGCGTGAGCGCCATGATGTCGAACCGAGCACACGAGAAGCGAGATCCTGAGTCATGATTAAGAGGCCGTACGCCTGTAGAGCTGGAGGCTCAATGGTCTGCAATGGCAGGGCGTAGACCCGCTGAAGAAGTTCTTGACAAAAGTCTGCACTTGAAACAGTCGATGTAAGAGTCCTCGGGCTGCTACGAGCAGAAATGTGGCTCATGTCAAGCTGCTTCCAGAAGATCAAGGTAAGAGTTGCGTGAATACGCCACCAAGACGTCGTCTCGACGTGGATCAATGATGTTGTGTCGGCGGCCACGGATTTCTGGTAGCATTCCCACCTCCTAAGTCGTGGGCAATGGGGCATCCCCATACTTGCCTCTCGGATAGAGAGCAATGGAAAGAAGCATTGCAGAACTCGATCCACTCACAAGGTAGGTGGCTGTGTGTGAAACAGCTCAACAGATGAGATACCACATGACTTCTCGCGGGCAAGCATAGCCTTGATCTCGCGTTCGATACCGGGCAATCTCTGCGGCGTCAATGCCTGCAGTTTAAGTTGGAGCATGGTGCCGAGTGCAAGCACAACCCTCAGCTTTGTCGTTGTCGCGAACCAGCCGGACAACTCTCGCCTCGGCTTGGACACGAAAGGATGCTCTACAAAGCTGAACTCACGTGAAACCAATGAGAGGCGATGTATTTCCTCAGGATGAAGCTTGTACAGTATACACGATGTAAGAAAATCTCTATTCTTCGCGAAGGCGATATTGCCCGGCACAGAGATCGAATATCTTCGAGACGCACGATTGTCGCTTCAACTCCAGCATCTAGCATAATTGACAACCGACCTCCCTGGGTCGTTCATAATCCTTCGGGCGAAGCTTTCGGTCATAATAATTGGACGTGTAACATCATATATGCAATCGATCTCTCGATCCACTTTTCTGACTGCTCTTAGACTAGTGTCAGTACCTCGTGCGGCACAGACTACATGTCTCAATAGATTCCAAGCTTGCCTCAGACTACCACGTCAATATACTGGTGCTACTAAGAATGAAATCAACAGAGCATAAAGGGTCAGATGAGAAGACAACATCGCAGCAAGATACCATCCCACCGGCCCCTCCACTTCCTCCATTCAGCACTCTCCACAAGAACAACGCAACCCTCAACCCAGCAATCAACCTGAAGATCACCTCAGGCCCTCCAACTTGGACCAGAGCTTCGCAAGTCACAGAAGTAGAACCTCCTTCCATAGGATCCTACTTCTTCTACGGTACACTCCAATCTCCCTCACTTCTCCGTGAGATCCTCCAACTTCCCTCTACCCCTGAACTCCATCCCGCTCAGCTCATCAATGCTTCCTACGAATTGAAATTATGGGGACAGTACCCTGCTCTGGTCAGATTGCCTCGGTCCCAATCTTTGGAGTCAGAGCGACTTGTGGTACAAGGCTCACTATACGAGGTCTCGAGTGAACAGCATGCACGAAGACTTCAGGAGTATGAAACCAAGGCGTATAAAGTGGAGAAATGCACACTTCGAGTGACTCAGCCCGAACGAACTGAGAAGATCGTTGAGGGTTGGACATTTGTTTACTCGGGAGATGCTAGAGATTTGAGTGATGGGATTTTTGACTTGGGGATTTGGCTGAGGAGGATGGGAAAAACGTAAGCTTTCCCAAGTCTCGGTCTTTCATCAATGCAGGCGGGACTCTCCTTGGGAGGCTTCGATGGCAAGAAATGAAGCGAACAGTCAGAGAGACCACTTGCGACTCCAGATCAGTCGACGCAGCTGTCTCGTTCTGATTGAAGGCGGCGGACTGTGAACCCTCGTGAAGCTCTTTCTCACTCTTTACAGCTCTGACCACACGCTCGAACTCGCTACGCTGGATGGCGCACCGGTGTTCCAGTGGCAAGTTCGGAATGTGCCGGCCTGCAAAGAAGTCGTTCAATAAAGGTCGCAAGCGGTCTACACCGAGAGGTGTGCGCTCAGTGTAGCTCAGACTCAATGCCTCGATACGGCATTCCTTTCGCCCGTGGTCATGCAGCAAGGCATCGCGAGACACTGAAGATCCTGAGAAAATGAACGAGTGAGATTGATTTCCATTTCAGTTAGCATGCATATCTGCGTTCCTCCGATCTCTATTCGCGCTCAAGCAATCGAGCTGAGCTCCACCTGGTGGCATGCAGTGAGCGTGGTATCGTGATATAACGGAAACAATCAAGGCGTGAGAGAATTGTTCATTTCATTTCGTTCCAATATCTGCATCACTCCAATGCTATATTCACGCACGAGCAGCGAGGCAGAGCTCTATCTAGCGGCATAAAGTAAGTTGCGTCTCACGGAGACAAAGGAGTTTCCCGCGATGCTTCTTTTCACTTCCAGAAAAATTGCCCAAGTGTCTTCACTCCGCCATACTAGAATGCCTGTCAGCTCTGATTTCATGACGTTATTCAGGTCACCGTACCAAAAAAAATCTAAAGCACCACCCGAAGACCTAGAGCCCGAAACACCGAAATCTCCCTCACCGACGAAGTGAAACTCGTCCTCCTCGCCGCTCTCCTCCTCCAGCCGGCAACGACCTTGCACACCGCGTGCCTGCAGAGCGGCAACCCGACGCTTCTGGTAGCAGAGATTGGCCTCATCGAAAATGACTTGATATCTGGCGGCATCAAGTGAGGCGCGAAGTGAGATGGCGTGGGCCAAAGTGAGTGGTGTGATGCCGGATTTTAGGGCTTCAGTTTGTTCTTCATTGAGGTCGTATAGGTCGGCGAGCTTGGTTTGGGTGTGGCGGAGTCGTTGTCGGTAGATTGTGAGGACGAATTTGGCTTCGGTGAGCTCGTGCTGAGTGGTCTCGGTCTTGATGTGAGACATTGTGAGTGAGGTGACGGAAATGGTGTGGCGGAAGTGAGAGCGTGGGAAGTGAGCGCGACAGAAGGTAGATAGCGGAAGTGAAGAGCTTCAGGTGAAGATGGTGAGTGCGTGCGGTTCTGTGTGCTGTTCTTGCTGTCAGGTATGTGCAAGTCAGTGATCAAGTTCAGGGTGAAGGGCATATTGGACGAGAAGATGTAGGGCATCAGGTTCAATAGGCCGCTATTGTTTGCTCCCTATTGTCGACGGACAATACTGTTCTACCAGTATTGAATCCAGCGCGTTCCGTCGTATTGTCGCGTGATTCAACAGGGAGTGACGTCTTGGCTGGCCCGCTTTGGCCAAGTGAAGCGCTGCGATTCACCCGCGCCTCGCCTTCTTAAGATTTCTTTGGCCGTCTCGAACGCTCGACTTCTCACCTTCGCGCTCTCAACACCAGTCATGGAGATCAAGAAGCGCACGCGCGTCAAGAAGGGTCGGCCGCGCCCAGCGCCGCCGCCTGCAACAACGACCACTGCACCAATGTCGTTCGCACTCGAGTTCCATGCCTTGCCAATACCGGCCATGAACCAAGGCGCCACACACAAGGGCGAAAGCGCTCTCGACACCGCTGCTGGAGCAATCGGTACGGACGAGGACCAGACCGCAGGACCAGGCGACAAGACTCCAGAGAAGCCGTTCGAGTTCCTCGAGCTGCCTCCTGAACTTCGCAACGCAATCTACGCACTCGTAGTCGAAGACTATCCGATCATCATCCCACACAACCACCGGCGCCGAGTCAAGATGACATCTGGGCTGATTCGCGTCAACAAGATGATCCACGACGAAATTCGCAGCTACGCCACACTCGAGGCTCCTGTCATCAGAGCCCAGGTCATTGACCTCTGCTTTGGTCATGTCATCACTTACCTCAACCGACTGGGCGAGACTCAACTCAAGCAGCTGGAGCACGGATCCGACAACCAGAGATCTACTACTCAGACCATCAAAGATCAAGCTCGTCTTCACAACATATTGCCCAAAATACCACGAGTTGGACCGCTGGCTGAACAGATTCGACGTCTCCGCGAAGAGAGCCGCCAATGTCCGGTTCGAGTACGAAGCAACCGAATTCGATGGAAACAACTTCGAGATGGGTACCTTCAGGTCCAATCTCGACTTCATCCTAGATTGGAGACTCAAATGCTCGCCTGAGAGATCTCGCGCAGAGGCCGTGACAATCAAGTCCGCGTTTGAAGCGGCTCGTAAGCTTAGGGACACGATGCAGACCTAGGGCTGTGGTTCACATGCCAGAATGCTTGAATCAGGACAAGTAGATGTCGCCTTGCCGTTTCGAGGGTTGAATGTTGGCATGTAAAGTTAGCGCCTATTGATGGATATGCTGCGAAGCATGGTACTGTTAGCATGGTGCTACAAGATCACCGCTGCACACTCCGCAGCATGAGGAGAGTGTGTCAACGGTGTCTCTGGATTTTGTAGGACGTTCAATGCAGCGCGCCTTGAGCTGTCAAGGTCATATCGAGCTTTTTGCATCTTTCACCTTGATCATCATACCATCTCCTCTGTCCAGCGCACGCCTGACGTCTCCCTCGGCAAACTTTTCCAATGTGTCTCTGCTCCCCTGCAGTGTATCCTACTCATGCACAGCGTCGTGCGTCTCTTCTTCTAATGCCGAAACATCCAAACGCCTCTTCCAGCAGCGACGCGGCAGTGCATCCAACCCGGGGCCAACATGTCCGTTCGCTTGCTTCGGACCGCTGTGATGCACACCTGGGAAGAGGATGCTTTCCCAGCAGCGCGTCACCTCCCGACAGCTAAAGCAGTCGGGACGTCGTGGCCGGCAGTTGGCTAGAAAGACGAAGCGTCAGGAACAGTGCCGCGATGCAACGTGAGCTAGCGCCCGATGGGCCCCAACTAATCGGCCGTCTTCCACCATCAAACTTCGCTTAGAAGCATGACGGGGTTTTTGATTAGGATCGGCCTCCATCGGTGATCGTCCGACGTGCTTTTCCCGCCAGAACGCGCTTCCGCACAGAAGAAACATCACCGACAGAGAAGCACTACTTGACAGCATTGCCATCATGTCGACATTCGGAGGACCAGGGGGCCGCACGACCTTTAGTAAACCCACGCCACCAGAACGAGGCAGTTTCCCGCTCGACCACGAAGCAGAATGCCAGCCCATCATGAAGCAGTACTTGCGCTGCATCAAGTCGAAGCGCGGCGTCAATGATGAAGAGTGCAGACAACTCAGCAAATCCTACCTGCAATGCCGCATGGACAGAAATTTGATGGCACCAGATTCGATGCGCAACTTGGGCTTCGGAGATGAGGATGAAAAGCAAGAGGCGATGAAGGCAAAGGTCAAAGCGGAGCTGGATGCTGAAGAGAAGGCAAAGCAGAGCAGTGGAGGGAAGAAGTGATCCGACCATGTTCCACAGAACCCACAAGAGGGCAAGAGAGTCGGTCAACAGCACAAAGAGACAACAGCTGCACACCAAACAGCAGGAAGACAAATCCCAGCTCAGCATAGACACAGCATCGCGATACTCCACAATCTCCAGCTCACGCTCGGCACTCGCGAACGCCATGATCCAAACGGAAAATGCCACTAGGAGGTCCGACCGCCTCCGTCAACACATCACACGGCGTCAGCAGGAGTGACGAAACCCGCTCGGCCGGAACCGTGAGACCGACCACTTCGTCCCAAGCAAGGGATAAGCTGCAGAGAAGAACCCCAGCAACAGGCTTATCTGAACTACACGAAGGCGGTCTGACTTCTCGAGCATCACAATGGACATTTGGAATAAATTTCTCCTTTGAGAGCTTGCAGCGAATGCAACATCCACGACAAAATCGCGCGGCGGTCACCGAGCACTGGAATGCGGCAAGAGAGCTATCTAGTCATCCGACGATGTGTCGTCGGAGAAGGAAGAAAGAAGATTGTTGGTCAGCCGACAAGCAGTAACTGAGACTCGTGTGAAAACACCGTGGCTTGCTGTGGCAGAGGAAGGGCAGGAGCTACGATCCAGAACACGGCCAACAGCAAGGTCCAGTGCGTCCTCCACAACCACCGAGGCTTGATTTCCACAGCATCAGGTCTCACTCTTAGTCTCGGACGCTGGAATCCGCGCAACGGCCATCGCCGGAGGAAAGCAAACCAAAAAGCGGTGGAGGAACAGAAACAGAAGCACACTCGCACGGCAGATTCCAGCAAAGCCGAGAACGACCAACATACCACAAGAACATCCTTGCCAAGGGTCAAGCTGCGGGCGAATGTTCGAAATTACGAGGCACTGGATGGCATTGTATCAGACTGCTACCCCCGAACCAAGTCAAATCCAAGCATTTGACAGCCCCTCGTGTAACTGTGGCGCTCTTGTCTCTGCAGAAGGAGAACTGTCGGCATGCGTGTCACTTGCTTGCGGATCGAAGGCGGGAGGCAGTGGTTGATTCGAGGCCAGCCATCGGGCTTGAGACGAGGCGATACGTTGGTATGTCAGGCGCAGCTCCTTCGCAGCCTCGACCTCAAGGGAAGCTGAGCGAGGCGTCCACGATGGACACACGAATATCAATCACATCTCACGATAGGCGATGGACCTGGAGTTCTCAGACTCCAGACGTAGATGAAGTCGTAGCAACTAGTTAGTTCGCGAATGGCCACAAATCAAATCATTCAAGCAACGCACATCCTTCACAGTTTTACTCGCACAACCAAAGAAGTGAAATGGAAGATTTGTCAGATTTATAGATTCATTCTCGGCTACCCATTAAACAGATGATGATGTTGATGATGATAAGTCGCACAATGTACCAGCCAGTCATGCCACAATCTTCTCTCCATTCAAAACAAGTAGTGTGATTTTGAGAAAAAATCTTCTGCCTTGCTCTTACAATTTCCATCAGTTTCGTTTGTTCAGTGGGAGTTCCCATTCAGAAGTCTTTCTCTGCCATGCATGCATAAAAAGTGGTAGTGTTGTTGTGTGTCGTGTGGTGCCTCGTCCCGATGCAAGTAATATGTCGAAACACATGGTTGATTGAACTCCCTCGCAAGCATGCAGAAACTCCCTTGTCCCCCATTGCCATTCAGGCATCGCAGTTTAAATCAAGAAAACACACAGTAGACGGGTGTCTCAGCAACATCGTGACAAATCAAAAACTCCATGGTAACGCCTCGTGAAAGTGTGCCGCGTTTGTTCGCAGGCTGTGATATGTGTGTCGTGTCCGAGACGCCGGGCCCAACTCCAGTCATGCGCGCGGTCTGAGCAGAAGCCAGACTCCATCAGTGCATTTGCCGGAACAGGTAGAAGCAGCAGTCGTCGCGGTTGGGTAGCCGAGATCATAGCCAAATAGTCGGAAGCAGTCATCAAAGCAAAAGCATATGGTGGTATCATTGGTGAGGAAAGCACAAAACCGAGAGACCCATGTATCAGAATTCCGTGTAACCCTAACGCCGCTGGTGTGGGTGGAAGATGTCAAAAGCACTCGTGAGGTAACATCATTGTCGCAAGCAAATGCCAGCAGCAGGTATCGATTGTCGGTCGAAAGGGTGGTTGCATTGTGACAGCTGCTGTCACAGAGTGGTTCAGCACGCCCTGGTCTCTGGGTCCCTTATGCAAGGGGCGTAGCTCCAGATTAAGTGCTCGAGCAGATGTCGGTGTTACCCACCAGATCCGCTGGGATCTCGGCAGATGGCGGGGCTTCGAAGTTGAGGAAGTGCAGAAGTGGATCCACATTGTTTTGCGCCTGCATTGGCGCCTGTGGGTACGCGAAGGTGTTGGGTTGTGGCAGGTAAGTGAAGTTGCCTCCCTATTGCATCTCCATACCAATACCAAACTCATCTTCCTCCTTGGGGTCGTTGTTCCAGTTGTAGCCTGCAGAGTCGTGCGACATACCGCTCGACATGCCACTACCGCCTGGACGGTAGCCTGGACTCAGAGCTGGGATCGTGAGGTTCTGCGGCTCGGAGTTGGCCACGCTGTCACCATTGAGATTGGTGAAACCCGGCACTCGAAGGCCTGAGCCAGGCGCGCGTGTGTAGCCAGTAAAGCCACCAGCGTCGCGGTGCTTGGTCAAGACTTCCAGGAATTCGGACGTCATGCGGAGCTCTTCTTCAGACGCCTCGAAAGGCCACTGACCGCCAAGTTCCTGCACATACTTCTTGAGCTGCTGCTCTTGGCTGAGCTTGAGGTGCATGAACCAGACCATGTCTCGTGTCCAAGCCACGGAACCGTTCAAGATGTCGCCTTTGTTGGGACCCTTGTCTTTCTCCTCGAGTGGTAGACCCTGGGTGATGTTGCCAGCGGCTCTACGAGCTGATGTGCCAAGCAAGGAAGCGTTCGGCGGTGACATGCCCGCATTTGCGATGGATGGCGAAAGTGGAGCGTTAGTCTGCAGATGCTTGCGCACCTTCTCGTCTTCGAGTCTGTGCTGTGGCACCAATGTACCGAGATCTTGAATTCGCTCATTGATGTTGTCACGGCGACGACGCTCGACCATGTTGTGGGACTCGCGTCTCCGCCGACGCTTCGCTTCCTGCGTGGTGGAAGGTGCTCCAAAACCGGGTTCCATCTTTGTTGGTAGACTCGATGCAACCTTGTGATGGTGGGTGCCTCTGAGGACGGCCTCGATTTGCGGGTGCTGTGGTTGACCGTTTGGTGATGGGAATGGTGATGATTCGCCCCAGCTGTGACCGCTTGGTGTGCTTTCCCAGCCGTTGCCCATGGAACTGTGTTGTCGGTGGTTGATCTGTTGCATGCCGGGGTGATTCTCGTCATTGACAGTCAGGTGTGCGATGCCCGGCGTGTTGGGTGTGGCAGGTGACCGGGAGTCACCAACTTTTCGGTCAGCGCTCATGTGAGACTGTCGGAAGCCTTGGGCTTGTGTCGGCAGGCTGTGACCAAACTGCTGTTGGCCCGGTGCTGCCCGGAACTGCCCGTAGTTGAAGTCGTTATTGAATGGCGACTGTATTGGTGCCCCGTCGGGAGTGTGCGAGAATGTATTGGGATGCGACATGTGCTGCTGTTGCAGGAAATTCTGGAATTGCACGTCGCCACCGAACTGTGGCGTGCTGTCGATGTTGAGGTCGGCCAATTCGTCGTCAGCGATATACGAGGACGTCATGAAGTTGTTGCCGCCGCCGTTCGTCAAGTTCGCTGGATTGACGTTCATGTTGCCGCCTGACTGGGTCATGTGGTTGTGGTTGTTGTAATTCATGTATTGGTTGGAGTTGAAGTTGTTGAAGTCGTCTGGCTCAGACTTGATGAAGGGCGATTGCGTGCTCGCCATTTCGTCGTCGTCTAAGCCACTGTCAAAAGTGAACTCGATAGGTGAGTCGCGCTTGTCGTCGGCTTCCTTCGCTTGACTGTCGAAGGGCGGAAATATGGTCAAACTGTCTTTTGCTGTCGAAACACACGTCAGTAATGCAATTCGCGAACATTGTTGGCCCAGTATTGACACGCCGGTGCCGCCACGCAGTACCGCTTCCATGTGGTGAAAAAGGTGAGGTCTAAGCAGATCTCATGTGAAGTCGTGCGGAAGGGCAGTAGAGATATAGTGGCGACTTACACGATGCAGGCATTCCTTGGTCGACAGCTCAAGCGCTCATACGAGTGTTTGCCGTGGCTCTTGTGTCCGCTTTGCCTGGTGACAGCGCGAGACTATCGTGGCAATGCGTGCGGTCGGTGTTGTGATAGGCCGCGAAGAGACCGGTGTGTATCCCTTCGGCCTTACTCTCTTGCTGCCCGCTGGTGCTGAGCGAGCTGTGGTGTGCGTGGCTGGGCCAGCAATAGGTCCGGACACGAGTGCGTCGCGGGCACGACGATCCTGTTCGATCCAATGGTCGATCGGGTTCGCAGTGCACCGCAGCTGGTTGCCTGGTGCTCTGCAATGACGCAGCGCTCGCGCGTGCAGAGGGCGGGCGGGGCGGAGGGTGGGAGGAGGAAGGTGCACTGGACGAGGAGAGGAAGGTCAGCTACGCTCTGTTCTGGTCAAGTCATGCCAAATCACTCGCGGATGGCTGCAGTGGCATAAATGGCAGGTGCCGCCCAAAACAGACATGCACGACAGAGACACGGCCCACAATGTCTTCATGCAACGCCAAGCACCGCCGCAGCTGGCTCGGTGCAGGAAGGCATTGACGTCTCTGAGGGCTGCGCCGGGTCGGCTTGCCGCGGTGAAGGGTGGGTGTATGCTGGGTCGCCGTCCAGCAATGCGGTTCTCGCTCTGGCCGTCATCCTGTTCAGGCCATCTCGGCTGCCGATAGCGGGCGCGGGGAGTCATACACGGAGGCCGCGGACCAGCACAAACGCTGCAAAGAAAGGGAGGCAAGGCACACTCACCGTCGCTGCTCCTTCGTTCGGTCGATGGCCGGCGAGCTGCCTGCAGTGGTGAGCAGGTCGCGGTGGCGGTGGTTGGTGCAGCTCGCACGTGCAAGCGGATAGGTGCGTTGCGAGCTTCGTGAAGTCGAAGGGAGATCGGGGGTTCGATGCGGATCGTCTGGATCGCGTCCAGCTGTCGTCTTATCGAGCGCGACACCGAGTCCCTCAGCGGCGAGGTCGAGGGCAAACACCCCGTGCAGCGCTTAACGGCGGCTCTCGAGCACAACGAGGCAGCGCGAGAAAAGCGTCTCTGGTATGCGCTCGTTTGTGCGACGTCGCGACAAAGTGTCGGTGCTGGGGGAGTAGTGTCGCGCTAGTGATTGTGAGGGGCAAAGCGCAGTGCCCGCAATGATCGGCCTTTGTGGGCTTGGTGTAACAGGACTGTCAACCTTTGTATCAAAGGACGCGGGCCCTGTGCGCCAGCAGAGGAGCGCGACAAAGGACGATGGGGGTGGGAGAGTGGGAGATGGGCGCGAGGCAGCGTGTTCGGAAGCCGGTGAGACGGTATTGCGTCGTTTGCGCTTCCGTGCAGGCTCGTCCAAATGGCGGTGCACGGAAAACGGCGATGTCGCTTGACGCGCTTGCTTGGGACTATGGGATGCGATTCGCGTATGTCAAGGTTGGCTGTTCGGCTGAACGTGGAACGGGGCGAGCAGCGGCCAATTGCGACAAAGGATATCGGCGCGGTCAGGGAAGCAGGATGATGATAGCAGCAGCAGCAGCAGCAGCAGCAGCAGCAGCAGGGACGGCGGCGATACGATGCGGCGGACCGTCGTCCTTTGTATTCTATCGCCCTCGCCGCCAAGGCCTGCTCCAACGACCGCTACTTGTGAACGGCTGCCATCCTGTTCCACATCTGCCCTCCCTCACGATGACCAATGAGTCATGTTGGCCTCCACTCCCTCCGCGCTCTACACACGCAGCGCCCGTGGACGCGTCCCAGGCTGCTGGAAACGGAGCCTCGCTTGCCGGATCTTGGTCCATCGATGGTGGTGGTGGTTATGGGAGCTTCAGCCACAACCACAGCAACGGACATCACACACAATGACAGCTCGCACACGCCGCACCATGCCCTACATTCTTGACGCCGCCGCGACGCCCGCTGCATCGGGCTATTGCACTGGCTGCGCGGCCTCCAGGACCAGGTGAGATGGAGCGCTTTGAGCGCGAGGTGAAACCGATAATCAGTAGCCTCGCTCGCGGCTCGGGCGAGAGCACCCATGTGCACCTGCTCGCCGCCACCTCCATTCGTCATAGTGGAATCGAGCAGGATCGGTATGCACATCACCCTGCGCACCAAGCGCGAACTCTGCTACGCCCCTGTCTGCCCTCTTTTTGTCGCTGCCAGCTGCGAGCACACCTGGGCTGCGAGCGTGGGTGGTGCTGTTCGGCTCGCAAACACCGAAACGTGCTGCCAAGCCTGCTGCTTCCGTCCCCGACCTGTGCTGTGCTGTGCACCTCCTGGAGCAGCAAGTGCACGTTGCCGTCGACGGCTCATCGCCATCCGCCAACATCCAGCAACCACCACAACACCATCTCGCTGCCTCGCCGGCCCAGTCGCATCATAGTGTCGCCATCTTATCGCCCACACCAGCGGCCGGCTCTCCACAATTCACGGCTGCGCCCCCAAGGCAGCACAATACCGCTGATCTCGCCATTCAAGTACACCATTCGACCCTAGCTCATAGCTCGCAAGCTCTCCACCGAATCTCAAACACGCTACGAGCACTGCACAAAGACGCGCAGAGTCCATTACGACACCCTCATCGCCATGGCCTCCTCTTCGTTCCGCGACAGCATGAACAGCCTGGGCTGGTCACGCCGCGCTGAAGAGCCCGTCAACACGAGCCAGCAGAATCCAATCTTAGGCACTCTATCGAAGCTTAATCCATTTGGAAGCGAAGGCTATGTAAGGCTGCCTACTACGGAGGGCGAAGGGCCTGGCGCACCACTGCCCGCGCGGACACGAAGAGAAGAGGAAGAGGCGTGGTTTGCGCGTAAGTCATCATCACTGCACACCCGTCATTTGGCATACATCTCCTCGCACTGCTGCCCGGTCTGCCTCGTTGCAGCTCTGCACTGCTACAGCACGAGGCACCCTCACCGCGTGGGGGCGCTCCGGCACTATGTCGCTCTCACAAAGGACCGCACGCAGTCGGTCTCGGCCATGCACAGCATCGCATATTGCAGCTGCGCCGGCGCGTTGCAAGAACCTGCTGTGTGATCGAGTGGAGTTCCTGCATCAGACTCCGACGTGCATGCGCCGCACAGGTCTTGCACTTAGCCTGCTTTCCGCGGTCATTCACGAAGCTTGCCCAGCCATAGCCAGCCGGGTAGCCCAGCCGAGACAATGGCTAACTCGTGCTCACAGTAAGTCGATGGGATCGTCTCCTACTTTTCGGTGGCTTAAATCTCGCTGCCATTGCCCTATTCGTCGTTTGCTTCACATTGCTGCCTATACTCAGCCTGAGACCGCGCAAGTTTGCCATCCTGTACGTACCTCGCTTTCTTTGGTATATTCGTCATTACAAGCACTTCCCCCATGCCCAGCAAAACTTATCCCCTGCTCGTTCACGAGGGAGGGTGTACGACGGTCCCGCAGTGCCGACACTCTTCCAAGTATCGACGCCGTCACTGCCGTCATCACTTGACGCATCGAATCAATATTCACCATCCGAGCCACGAGGTGGGCGTTCGCAGTGTGCCAGAGCCGCGGCCACTTATGCACTGTGGATACGCCCGCCTGACCATCAGCTTAGTGCATCTGGGGTGCTTGCCGCAGCTCGAACGAGCACTCCTGCAGCCGCCCGCTGCGAAGCTGCTCTGAAGCTCACGTCGATCTCCTGCACCTCGTTCATCTATTCTGGACCTCATCCTGGTTGCGCATGAGTATCGCCCAACTCTGTTGGCAATGCTCGACCGCCAGACTATACTAACGGCACCAAGCGCATCTCGCACATACAACACGATAACGTTGCTGCATGAAAACACGCTAACTCGTGGTCAGATGGACGATGGCTTCAGTCCTCTTCTTGGGCTCGTGGGCGGTCATGATGGGGCCAGTGGTCTATGGTGAGCAATCGTCCCAAGTTTGTTGCTCCCTCGGCCACACCTTTCGTCGCGTGCGCGTGCTTGAGCGATCAATCACATTGCGCAGACGGGGGCCTGTGGTATCGCGGAGTACCTGCCTCGCGGAATCGCATCTCTTGCAGCCGGAGCGCATGGGCATCACTCCATCAGGCGCTCGCTAACCGAACGCGACAGTGCGCCATCTGGTCTCCCAAGAACGATTACCATTCACAGCCACCTACTTTGGCAGCATAGCGCTGACGCTGTACTTTGCGGTCGGAGTAAGTCCTGCTTTTCTTTCCGGGTGCCGTTCTCCGGAGATTATACGCCCGTCGCCACACCACCACAACAACCACATCCAGGACGTCTTTGCGTCATCAACAATATCTTTGTTGCGCGGATGCGATGTCGATCATGCGGTCGAACTACTGTCGACTTGTGGCGCTAGCCTCCAACCTGACCAGACCCTGCACCCTCCCGCACCATCCCGCTCGACCTTCTTGTCCTACTCGCCTGCCCTATCTCACACCCCTTCCCTGCTTCGCCATGAACGCGAGCACTCTATCATGCCTGCTATTGATCGCTGCAACTCCCTTCATTGGCTATGCTGTGTCGCAGACGCCTCACTCGAATACTCGTCGCTGACATATTCACTTCGCACAGCTCCGCAGCACCATCTTGACACTATTCACATCAATCGTCCAGATCGTCGCCTTAGTCTGGTACCTCGTGAGCTACTTTCCAATGGGATCACAAGGTCTACGAATCGCGGCACAATTCGGAGGCAGCCGCATCAGCGCTGCACTCAACGGCTAAGACGGCGCGAAGCGATGCAAGCAGCAGATCACATATACATACCACCATACGCGATGAAAGAGCGTAGTAGCGTATGTATCATTCAAGCAATGCATCCATCCACTCCAACTCCTCGTATTGCCCCCGTGTCTTGCTCTACTTTCTGATCGACACAATCTTGCTTTCTGCACATGCACACATTTTCGTTGCCGCTAGGCTGCACTGCTGATCAGGGTATCTAAATGCCGCGACGCATTCGTGGCGCGGGCCTCTTACGATCTATCATCCTTAGACTTTCAGCTTTCAGTTTGTTTGCCACCTTCTGCGCACCACATTCATCGCAAGTTGGCAACTAGCTTTCTTACAATCGATATGCGACTTGCCTCAAACAGAAAATCGGCCGCTTTGAGGCTTGACAGGGCTCACGAATTCAGCTCAGCTTCAGCAAGAAATTGACAGCTACGCCGCTACGCCACATTTCTGACATGCATAGAACGTTTCATGCGAAGAAGGGAAAAAGGAAGCAAACAAACGCCTCGCGTTCTTGCATGTTTCGCATGAACCGCATTCGGGTCTAGACTCTTATTACCCTATTCTCCTAATGTTCTTACGATTGTGGCTTTTGGGGATTCTAGAAATGCTGACGAGATTCTCTGATTGAGCATGAATTGCGTTGGATCCGATTTCCAAGACAGCGTTTGACTTTGATTTCACGCTTTCACTGCGAGCGTGGGAGAAACATGCTCACAAGATGCGCCTTATTGTCGCAATATCCTGGTTCACCAGGGAGAAATAAGTCTCACGCCGGCGAGAGTTGGACTTTTCGAACTTGCAACACTCATCAAGTTTGATCTACCTTTTTTTGCGCTCTCGTTCTCACATCAAGGTGTTTGGAAAAAAAAGAGCAGTCATCTGATCACTCCTTTTTGAATTATAGCGGCACAATACCTTGGATCGATCTGCCGTGTTCATTCACACACACACTATTATTCTCAAGCCCGCGGCTCGTCGTGTGGCTCCTCCTCGCCGCGGCCTTAACGAGTTACTGAGGCTGGAACACCCCAGCCTTACAAACGCGAGATCATATGATCCATTTTGGCCACTTGATACTTGGTATTACCTTTTTGTGTGGCACACCTGTTGTTGTGAGTTGACGAATTAGAGTGCGGAACTGGCTCAGCCACGGGCGCTTACGAGTGGTTGATAGCTTTTAGAGGAGGATGCTGATGTGTGGTGGGTTGTGGTCACGGGACTATTGATAAGTGGCTCATGAGATTTTAGTTACTTACTTTCGTAGAGGGAGCTGGAGCGGAGTTGTGTGTGAGAGAGTTGGGAGTTGGGAGTTGGAAGGGAAATGTGGTGGTATTGTTAGATGTGAGTGGCGTGGGGGTGGGGGGTGATGAAGAGAGAACGTAAGTTTTGGAGGAAATGTGTGAGCCGTGGTTAGACGATTGAGCGGTGAGCGGTGAGTGTCGACGAGAGGTATCTTGATGATGGGATGGGATGGGATGTGATGAGACGGGATGGGATGAGAGAAGGGCGTGGAGGTGGTTTGCGACGACTGTCCATCATGGTATACCTACCCGTCCCAAGTGAGATGAGGAGAGCACACCGCTCTCGTTCTCAACTCATCAGTATTCGTTGGAGAGCATTCTTCTGCTGACGCTGACAAGTCTCTATCACGAATTTCGTGTCGAAAGATGGTCTTCGCATCGCTCGTTCAATCCTTCAATCCCTCTTCGCTTGCCATGGCGGCGCATCATGGATGACGACGATCATTGTAGGGCTGATGGCTGAAGCGAGCTGTGTAGTAACCAGGAAGTTGATCCCTCGAAAGAAGTGAAATCCATCGCCGTCCTGGCGAGCTTCCATCGTCAGCTGTGGAACAGAGGTCTTCTTTTCGAGTAAGCACTAGATATGGTGATGCTGCTTTGGGCAGGTTGAGAATCCTCGTTGCTTTATGATGGGTTGTAGGGCTGAGATGGGTGAGGGGAGGATGATCAGACGCACTGAGCAGGTGCGATGTCAGAAGGCGGATAGGGCAGGGGACTGATGATGGAGAGCGAGACCGGACGAGCGAGGAGAATGTCTCGTCCTGCAGCAGTAAATGAATGCAAACGGGAGCAGCGCATTGGCTTGGGAAAGACTTTTGATAATAATAATACTTTCACTCGTGGCGCAAGTTGTTCAACACAACCCAATCTCCACTTCCCGTATGAACCAACTTGCCGTTTCGACTGGCAAGCTAGTTAATCCGATTCGAAGGCTGCGTGTTTGGATCTGAATAGTTGGCAGCCTCATTCGGGATAGGAGTGCTATTCGACTGAATTGATCGCAGTACGAAAACGCCTGAAGTCTCGGAAGATGTCAAGCCAGAATCGAACATAAGTCGCAACAGTCATTGGGTGTGAACTCGACCAGTGTCGACCGCATCAGCCGGGTATATGCCCTGTTCAATGCTGGAGCCATGTTGCGCCATGGAAATTGGCGCATCGTTGTGTTGAGATTTAGAGTCGCAATAATCGAAGCGTTCTTGTTACTCAGGCCAAGTCAACATGGTTCTAATCGCTTCAGCACTCTTGCCATCCGCGCGATCGAAGCATCAACCGCATTTCAGACCTAAGACATCCTCCTGTAGATGCATCGAGCGATCGTCCAGGATCCGTATGTACGTCGACACGCCAGAACAGCTCATGTCTTCCTCGGTTTGACAATCACCCGGAAGTCCTTCGGTTTCACAAACCAATAATTCTCCGTATCCAATACGCCAGACTTATTCAAAAGCTCAAAATCAAATTTCGACACAATCATCGGGACCACCTTATTGATCTCCAAGAACGAAATATGCCTCCCAATACAAGTCCTCGACCCCAGCCCAAAAGGCATGAACATGCTGTCCATCACCTTCAACTGCTCAGCGCTACTTTCGATCCACCTTTCAGGTTTGAATTGAGCGGCATCAGGACCCCAGATATCTTCATCGTAGTGAGCGACCCAGGTGTTGATTCCTAATTCTGTGCCTTCGGGGAAGTAGTGCCCGAAGAGCTCGATGCCTCCTGAGCCTTTGGGGACTTCGCGCCAGAGGGGGAGACCGGTTGCTGCGCAGAGGCGGAGACCTTCTTTGATGCAGGCTTGGAAGTAGGTGAGTTCTTGGCTTTGCTTAAAGGAGACGCGGTCAGCGGTCATTTTTCCATCTTTGATTGCCTGGTCTAGTTCGGCGCGTAGCCGTTGAAGAGTGTGTGGATTCGCGATTAGGTGCCAGAGGTTGCTGCTCAGTGATACGGCTGTGGTGTCTGATCCAGCAATGATGTTCGATATCCCGATCATGAACACATTATACTTGGTCATCTTCTTGTCTGGGTCCTCTTCGGCGTCCATAGCAAGGCTCAAGAAGTCTCTGGGTGTTCCCTCTTCTGGCTGATGTCTTCTCCCGGCCTCCTTATCTGCAACTCGTTGAGCTTCCTTTTCTGCTATCATCTTCGTATTGAATTTCATGAGGTATGTCCGTGCTGCAGCACCTGAACCAGGAACCTTTTCCATGATCTTGTACAGGAAAGGGTATGCCCACGAATACACTCCAGCCAGGGAGGAGAAGATGAGATTAGCATCAAGGGATGCCATCATGTTCTCAATGTCTTTTCCTTCATCCAGGAAGCCAAACCTTCGACTAAAGGTGATATTGGCAATCACATCGAAAGCGTAACATTGGAGCCAATGATGCATATTGACCGTGCGTCCGTCTTGACACATCTCAACGAGCCTTTGGTTGAAAATATCTTGCGCCGCTTCCACGTATGATTCGTAGTGCAGAAGACTCGACATAGCATACATGCTTTGGAACTTCCGTCGCGTCTCTGCGTGGCGCTGCATATTACGATCTGGGAATAGAGTCCATCGATCTGGTGATCTACGAGCAATCGTCAGCAGCTAAGCTCAAGTTCCGGAAAGATCTGTCTCGGTTGCAGAGTATTTGCAATCGTGTTTCTGCAGTCCTGAAGCTTCTGCTTGGGATACGGAGCTGATCAAAGGAACGTGCGGCTTCGTCACTTACGGGTGTTTCCATCCCTCATACCAGCTAGACTTGGGCATCTTTGAGCCTATACCATACACTGCCTTTTCCGGACGTGTGATGGAGAACATGTTCGGACCAAGCCGGACCACAGGAGCATAGAATTGGCCATCTTTCGCATATTTTCGATGCAATGCGATTTCTTCCCAATGAGCTTGTCCACTATAGAGACTTCGGAGGTAGGAAAGCCGAGTGAAGCGTCCGAAGAATGGACCAGGTATATCTTTCAATGGGCCGAATAAAGCTTGGTAGAGCAGGTATAGAAATCTCAGCAGTATGGCTGCGCCGGCAGCATACAGCATGAGCGTGGTTAGTACCATATTATATTGCTGACCGAGCTGTAATGGAAGGTCGAGGGCAATAATGGGATTCCAAACTGGGAAAATAAGAATGATCTGAGCAAGGTGATGTCGTTCAGCGGAGCTGCTTACTCTCACATAGAGCTTGACAATCTTGAGTAAGACAAATTTATGTCGGCCTAGCGAATAGAAATAGGTTGAAAGAAGACTTGGTAAGCTGTATGCTGACTTGCTTGATTATATCCTATTCTCGACGCCATGAAGTCACAATCCGAGGGGTCCTTCGTGGAGGCTCTGAACGGGTAGAAGGGTCGGGAAATAGCAAGTGAAGTGCGAGAGTTCGCGCCAGCGAGCGAACAGGCTAGCTTTGCCGGGTGTTCCGTGCAACGGAAGCATGTGGGGTGGATGTTTGCATGTCAGCATTGTCCCTAGGAGGAGGGAAACTAAATCAACATAGCATCAGCTATACTGTATGTGTTCAAGCAGTCAGCACATACCTCCTAAGATGGCCCATCTCCGCGGCAGAACTCAGAAGGTGCGCTCCCGTCGCTCAAACCAGACCAGGAAGCGCGATCCACGGCAAGAGAGAAGAACGAGCATCCGGCATCGACATCATCAGTGCATCCGAGCACTGTTGGTGTACAAGACCGTTCCCCTGAGATTCCAACGCAGTGCTACGAGTGCGGTGGCCATGCTGCAAGATGCTGAAGATTGATTTCACCACCGCAGATAACGTCAACTTCACGTCTTCCACGCGCTCGCGTGGCACAACGACGGTGATGGCACAGGACCTCAACTTCCAGTGAGAGCGGCGGCAAATGTCACGACGATCATATCGTGACGCCGCTGTGATGGCAGGAAAGCAATATGCGCCTTTTCTGCCAGTCCCACGCCGCGTTTCATCGCGAGCGACGCGAAAGCAGCTCCCAGCACTTCCTGTACTGGTCCGGTCACGAAGAAAGTCGCAGATGTGAGCGCGAATTGTCGTCACCAATGCACGTCCTGTTTGTCCTTCCCATGCGCAAGGCACCAATCATAACAAGGTAATTAGTCCTGCTGGTAGTAACACACCAGCACTCATCTTCCCCTCAAGTGCTCACCACTCACCACCTTCTTTCTTCGAAGAAGGATGCTGCTCTCTCGCTTCACCTTCACGGCAAGATCTCAGTCCGTATCTCGAGTTGTCAGGTACCGCTCAGTGTCGACACATATGCCAAAGCCGACCATTCGGCTGCCAGCTCTGATTCAACGTCAAAAGTCAGCTCAAGCAGAGATCGTTCCACCAACACCGCGCAACATGGCCACTCAAGCAGCAGGATTCGAGCACCCTCCTCAGCCCAAAGCTAACTACTTCGATGCCACTTCCGGACCTACCGAGCCAGTCTGGGTCCGCACTGAACCCTACTCAAATCGACCCCAGTTCTCCAAGCTACCTTCCATCCTACCAAATACGTCAATGCTTTGCTCAAGTTCCTTGACAAGCAGCACAACTTCAGATGCTACACGCACACTCGGGTCTCGGATACTCAGGAGAAAGGCTTTGGTATTGGTCCCATTGGCAGCAAGACCTCTGTCGAGGTGAAGACTTACGAGGGACATACTGTGACTGCCAAGGATGTGGTCATGGCTACTTGTGTGCCACTGCAGAAGCTCAGTGTCATTGCTGAAATGGAGTATATGAGGACGTATGCTCTTGCTATCAAAGTTCCAAAGGTATGTTCTCAGCGATGCAGCAACAAGAATCTCGCTCACCATTCGCAACAGGGATATGTCGAGGACATTCTTCTCTACGACTTGGCCGAAGCCTACAAGTACATCCGTCTCACCGAAGCTGATGCGGCAAACGACTACATCGTCATTGGTGGCTGTGACCACAAAGTCGGACAGGAAGACCCGGAAGGTCAGTATCACCATAATCAATTTAATTCACCTCTCCGACACACGCATACTAATACGACACTTACTCAGGCCGCTTCCAAGAACTCGAAACCTGGGTCCGCGAACGCTTCACCAAAGCCAGCTCAGTCGACTACGCCTGGTCAGGCCAAGTCTTCGAACCAGCAGACTACATGGCCTTCAACGGCCTCGACCCAGGGATCCAACACACCTACATCATAACAGGAGACTCCGGCAACGGTTTCACCCACGGCGTGATCGCCGGCGAAACCCTCGCCTCGGAAATCCAAGGAAATAGTAACGCCGCCCCTCGATCCAATACTCTTGTCCCATTACTAACGCTTCTCACGCAGCCCACCCCTGGAACCCCCTCTACAAACCCACCCGCACCACCTCCCTCCTAAAATCCCCCACAAAAATCCTCTCTCACGATCTCCAAATCAACACCAAATACAAACGCCACCTAACCTCCGACATCGAAGACCTCGCCTCCTTACCCCCCGGCTCAGGCGGAGTTCTAAATCCCAAAACCAAAACCCCTATCGCAGTCTACAAAGAACATTCCTCCTCCGATGGAACTCAAGAAGGTAAAATCCACAAATTCTCCGCTCTATGTCCACACATGCAAGGCGTCGTATGCTGGAATCCAACAGAAAAGAGTTGGGATTGTCCCGTGCATGGTAGTAGATTCAGTAAAGAAGGAAAGAATCTGATGGGGCCTGCGAAGGGAAATTTGGCGCCTGTGGATGGGGAGGAAGGGTCGGAAGGGGTGGGGTTGAAGGAGAAGGTGATGGGGGTTGGCAAGGCATAGACAAAGCCAGCCAGAAAGGAATCCAGACATTGGAAATGCCACGATGTGAAATGAGAGGAAATGAAAATGGTAAACAATCAGACCACCACAATACAATCGCGGTCTATCAGTCAATTATGCATGCATGCTTCTCCCCCTTCTCTCTCTTTCGCTATGTCTCTCTCGCTTGACTAAAACAAGGAATAATAAGAAAAAGTTTGTACTCTCTTCCCGAATTGACTGCAAACTCCTCGGCAAGCAGCAACTTTCAAAACAAGACCCGCTCATGCAAGCTGCTGCTCAATGCATTCGATCGATCCTTATTACCAGAAAAGAAGTCCCATATATCGATTTCCCGTGCCATGATTTTTCGTTCTACGGCCTCAGCCTCGAAATCCCATCGAACACTATTCGTGTTTCCTTCCTTTACAACCTCAATTCGTTCAATATCTTCTGCGCCATATTCTTGTATTGCCATGTGCCACCGTCAACTTTCTTGAATTGGATGCCGTGCAGGCTTAGCAATGGGACTTTGACGACAAAGATTTCGAACTTCAGAGCCAGCCCCTCTCCAAAATCATTCTGCACATGCGTGCTCGTTTCTCCTGCGGCACGCTGTTGCGCTGATGCTCGAGGGTGGCTGGTTGGTGGATCCTCTTCGCTGTCTTCTTCCGAGGCGCCAGTGGTATAGCTGGGCTTCTTGCGAGGTGTTTTCGATGGCTCGCCACCGGTCTCCGCAGATTGTTGTTGTTGGGATCGAAAGCCTCCGAAGCTAATTTTGCGCTTGTGATGGGTGTCCACAGGAGGCGTAAGTGGCGCTGGTGCTGCTTCCTCAGGTCCGGTCTTCGGCACAATGCTGGGGGCATGTTTGCAAGAGAAGCCACCTTTGACTTCTCTATACTCGACCCCCAGCTCTTGCAATACTCGTATCAGATCCGCACGTATAAAGTTCAGGGGCTTGCTGCTGGTCGTGCTGACACTGAACAATCCCTTCAAGTAGACAGGTTTCATGTTAGGACTTCCACTGCCATTCTTGGTATCAACTTCGTCCATCAACTCCGCATCAGTCTCCTCGGGCAGGTCTGCCTGGCCATTCCGAGCCTGCTCGCGTCTCGCCCTGCGCACCTGCATGCTCTCTTTCCGAGAATGCCCCAGAGATCTTGCCCGAGTAGCAAAAGCGCTGGTTGGCTTTGCTGGGCCTTCAGCGTCAGACTGGGCCTCCCGTATGCTGCTGGTCTGATCGAATGACACTTTACGATTCTCCGAGCTTCCCGTAGATATCAATGGTGGGCGTTTAGATGATCCCTCGGACGCGCCTCGCTTCGTCAGGCGTCTTCGGATGTCGCTCGAGTTGACACTGACGGATCGTCCGAGCCCATGACTCCGTTTGGAAGGCGTGGTCGAAGGAGGCGGCGTCTTCTCGTTCGTGGCATCGCCAGCGGCGGCGGCGGCGGCGGCACCTGGTGGCACCAATAGGTCACTCTGTTTGCTTGCGGCGGTCTCCGGTCGCACTCCTTCCCGTGTTTGACTAGCTTCACGATTCTGACTACGATCCCGCGTGCGTCGCATGCTGAAGCTCTTTCTCGGTGTCTCGCTGTTGTACCTGTCCAGCGATGAAGGGGGGTGATTCGGCCTCTCAGACCTTTCGCGTTTGCTAAACCTCCTAAGCAGACCACCAGCGACACTCTCCTTGCGGTTATGAGGCGGCTTCTCCGGTTCGACGATCGTCGGGTGTTGCGATGTCGATGTGGCAGTAGGATGAATATTCCGCATATCCTGAGTTACCTCATCCTCTCCATGCGTACGTGCACGGGGTCGCGATCGCCCCCCAGTGGGTTTCTCGCCGGCCATCTCGTATGCAGAAGAGTTAGTATGTGCAGGCGCAGGCGCAGGTAGATCCACCATGCCGAGAGGCTTCTCTCCCGCCACATGCGGCATAGAAAGGGCGCCAGGATTTTTCTCCTTTGCCTCTCGTTCGACCTTCTCCTGCGCCAAATGATATACAGATATCAAGGGGTGGAATGCGTTCAAAGGATCTGAGCCCACCTGAATCGCCTCAGCCGATGGCGTATTCAGGGTGTCCCTACTAGTGGTTGAGCTTCTCCTTTTGTAAAAATTGAAAACCCCTCGCCTTTGGTCAGTCTCTGGTGGAGGAGCTGCAGCACGTTGACGCTGCATCTTGATCGCATTTTGGTAGTCTGCCGACTCAACGACTTTAGTTAGCTGTGTGGTGATGTGCTCTGCCGTGCCGAAGTCGAAGCCTGTCATTTTGTCAATGACAACCGGATCAAGTGGTAGTATCAAGGGCTTCCGCTCGGGCAGGTAGTTCTCCGGAGGTCCATTAAATCCTTTGGTCATCCAGGGATGTGTCATGATCTCCTGCAGTGATGCACGTTCCAGAGGGTTTGTAGTCAGCATTCGCGCAATCAGTCCTCGGCATTCTGCGAATCGTCAGTAGGTGCAAGCTTCTGTTCGATACATCTCATCGCTCACCGTTACTCAGCCAAGGTGGATACTCGACGAAGCCCTTTTTGATCTTGGCATGCAATTGCGGCATACTCTGATCGTCAAATGGTACCTTGCCACAGACGAGCACGTATAAAACAATTCCAAAACTCCACACATCCACCTCTGGACCAGTATATTGTTTCGCTTGTAAGAGCTCCGGAGCCGCAAAATATAAACTTCCACAGAAGGTTTTGAGAGTACTTTTAGGAGAGAACAGATTGGAGAGACCAAAATCGATGATCTTGATATCCCCCGTCTTACTGATGAGGATGTTCTCAATCTTCAAGTCCCGATGTACGATGCTGTTCCGGTGACAATAGTCGAGGGCGCTTGCGATTTGTCTGCCAAATTTGCGCGCTTGCTTCTCCTTAAGTCTGCCATGCGATATGATATAATCGAGCATTTGGCCACCGTTGACGTATTCGAAGAGCATGTACCAGTGGTAGTTTGTATGTACCACGTCCCGCATGCCACAGATGTATGGATGGTCGACCAAGGTGACGATGGCCGCCTCTCGCGCGGTTCGGACTTCTTTGCTATGCTCTGCCCGCTCCCGCTCCGCCTGGGTGCGGTGCTCCTCGCCTTGGCTGTTTCGCGGCACAATCTTGACGGCCACCTGCTCACCCGTCTCCTTGTTCCTGGCGAGCTTCACCTTGCCCATGCTGCCCGCACCAATGGTTTTGCCCAGTTCCCAAGTCCCGGAGGCTGCATCCAGTGTAGTCCTCCGTCTGAGGTTGGTCGGCTGCTGTCCTGACCGGCCGTCACTACCTCCGCTGGGGGCAGGCGTGGGTTGGTCATGGTAGCGAGAAGACGTCCGCGCGTGCGATGAAGGAGCTCGTAGAGAATCAGTCCGCTGCGGATGAGTACCGGTGCCATTCATGGCGGGCTCGTGCGAGTCGCTCCGTCGCGACGAGGAGGGAGGTGCATGGGGTTGAGCTACATTGCTCTGCTCGTGATCGTGGCGCGCGACCTTTTCGAGGTTGCCAGAGGGCTGACGACTGTGCGATGCGGGCGTGTTCGAGGCTTGCGATGTGGACATTGACCGGCGGGGCGAAGAAGGGCCGGCGGATGAACGGTGCGAGTTGGAGTGGGTTCGATGGGGCAGGCGGGCAGCTTCACGGTCGGAGGAGTAAGCAGCAGGCCTCGCCTGGGGAGAAGTGGTGGTCGCGGGACGAGACAGGGCAGCAGTTGGCGACGCGGCTGCCGACATGTCGGAGGAGGAGGCAGATGCAGCGGTAGCGTGCGGGAGTCTCCCAGAGCCGGGCTGCGTCGGTGCTGCTGCTGACGGCGCGGGATGGCCTGGGTGGGCGGAGTGGTGCCTGGCGCTGCCGGCGGCGGTCCTGCTGGTGCTTGCTGGTGCTGAAACGCGGTGGAATTATTAGGGTCGCGTGGCCAGGTTCATGCAGGCAGGGCAGCAGTGGGCCTGACCTGGCGGAGGCTCACGCTCACGCCCTGTGCTGCGGCGCCGATGGATGCAGGTGGGCGGACAGGGACGTGTGCGACATGCGGTGATATCGATGCTGCGCAGTGGGATGTGGAGTGTGTGGTGCTGTGCGGTGTGCGGTGCGGGCAGCGATGATGCGATGCGGTGGGCTGGAAGCAGGCGTTGGCGTTGGTCGGTCGTGGGAGTGTCGTCTCGCGTGGCTTGCGCTGTGATGAGGCTTCACGCGTGCTGCTGCCCACTCCCGAGCGGCGTGTACCAAAGATATCTCCCTCCACGCCAACGCTCAATCTCGTCCAATTTCGGCTGACTGGCCCGCCGATTCTCACGTCGACACGACACGCGCGCCCTCGCTCCTTCGCTCACGTCCAGCGTCCAGCACGTGATGTGTATGTTGTTATGCTGTTGTAGAACACGGCCAAGTGAGACCTGCCAGGCGGATGCTGTGGGGAGCAATCATCCGCTCCACCAACCACTGCCCGTCCTTCGCCTGCTCTTCATTTCCTGAGCCGGCAGTGGACCGTGCCGCCGAATTCTAGAATTGCCAATTGAAGCACCGCTTTGCACACAGCGTCATCCCTCGCACAGCAAACCCCCTCCCGCTTCGCTTCTGCAGCCGTGAAGGAAGGATTCCGGCACTCGCCCACCACTCCCGCACCATCTCACCATTACCGCAACTCTCGCCCTCCGCGCAGCATGTGAAAGAAAGCCACAGTGGAGCTAGGTAGGTCGCCGCGCACGCGTCATTCCGCCCGTACAGACCGTCTCAATGTGCTGGCCATGTGAATGCAGACTAAGACATGTCCTCTAAGCGCTCCAGAGCCGCCTTCGAAGATCGCGACACTCCCCCGAGCCACGCCCCATATGCCTTTTACGGCACTCCGCTGCCGCCCTACGATGAGCAAACGAGAGACGATGGCAGCTATGTGCCCATCTGGAAGCAAGAGGTGACTGATGAGAGGGGCAGAAAGAGGCTGCATGGTGCCTTTACCGGTGGCTTCAGTGCAGGGTCAGTCGGAGCTTTACGTACACGGAAGTCCCTCCAACTAACGATACCTCCAGCTATTTCAACACTGTAGGCTCCAAGGAAGGATGGATGCCGAGCACGTTCGTGTCTTCGCGCTCGAATCGCGCCAAGGACAGCGAAGATGTGAAGCAGCAACGTGCGGAAGACTTCATGGATGATGAAGATTTGGCTGAGCAGGCAGAGGCGCAAAAGCTAGAAACCCAAGGATCCTTCGCTGGGCTGGGAACTGGTAGTCAAAATGGAGGTGTCGGTGGCATGTTCTCCGACTTCTTCAGAAACACAGGCGAGACCAAAGGCGTCAAATTGCTTCAGCGAATGGGCTGGCGGCAAGGTCAAGGGATTGGCCCGAAAGTCAAAAGACGTGCACAAGGCGACAAGACTGGCGAGATGCACTTGTTTGCTCCAGAGAACACGCGCATGATCTCGCTGGTGCGCAAGACGGATAAGAAAGGGCTGGGCTTCGAGGGGGAAGGCAAGCTTCGGGAAGACTCGACTGCCAAAGATGACGATGAAGACAGTGGAGAAGACTCGAGAATCTTGAGCCGGCCCAAGATCGGACGGAAACCGAAGCCCCTCAAAAAGTCAGGCTTCGGCGTGGGCGTTCTCAACGATGATGGCGAGGATGACGAAGATCCCTATGCTGTCGGACCGAGCATCAGCTACAACCGAATCATTGGACAAAAGAAGAAGAAAGGAGGCCCGGTCGCCAGCAATGCCAACCCGAACGTCATCAAGCCGACATTTCAGCCCTCCAAGAAGCTCGTCCAGCGTTCAACCAATGTCAACAACTTTCGCAAATGTCACGATGGACGTTTACCTCTGGACGGCTTCGTGCTTGCGACCGCTGCCTTGACCATAAGCGAAAACAAATATCCACCTCCTGAGGTGCCACCAGGTTGGAAGCCAGCATTACAGTCCTCTGCCTCATCCAGTACGCCGTATGTATCCACCGCGGATGCTGCAAAAGCTTCAACTTTAGACGCAAAAGCACGCGCCGAACTGCTAAGAGAGCAACAACTACCCTCAAAATCCATATTCGACTTCCTCACCCCATCACAGCGCGATAAGCTCGCCTCTGCCAGTGGCCGTAAAGACCTTCCAGCTGCACTAAGTGAAAAGGTCCCCGAAGGATACACCCAGAGTGAAGCCGAAAAGCATCGAACACTCTGGGATCTGGTTCCTACCCTCCGCAAAGAGACTGCCGTTGCAGCTCTCGCCCGCGGTAAAACAGGATGGATGCCCTATAGCGAAGATCCTGATAAGCGAGAACGATACAAGTACTTTCTCGAATTATCCACCGGCCAGCAAAACTCCCTCCCTTCGCGAGCTACAGGCACCAGTCTGGAAGAATGGGCCAACGAATTACGAGAATTTGCTGAAGCTGCGGAGATTTTCAAACCTGCTTCGGGATACATGGCGAGTCGGTTCACTTCAGGTTCTGCTACGCCGAAACTCGCATCCGATGCGCCAGATTCTGCTTCGCAATCCGCGTCAGCGAAAGAAGAAGGTCCTGCAATTAAGGCGGCAAAGCTGGGCATGTACGGCCCTTTGACGAGGAAACGCGAGACGTTCTATCCGACGCGACTTCTCTGCAAACGATTCAATGTTCGGCCGCCGGCAAACGTTGCGGCGGGGAGCTCAGCCGCGGAAGATACTGCGGAGGCAATCGAGAAGGCTGAGAGGTTGGACTTGGTGAGTAAGGTCAGTCTGGAGAGGATGATGAGGGATGCTGGGAAGTTTGTATCGGGGGGAATAGAAGGTGGGAAAGATGAACGGCATGAGACCGTACCAGCGAGTGGGAGTGCGAGAGCGCAAGTCGATGTGGAGAAGAACGAGGCTCTGGAAGGAAGTCGGCCTGGAGAGGACGTGTTCAAGGCGATATTCGGGAGTGACGATGAAGATTAAGATTCCATCGACATTGGAATTCGATCATATCCATATTGACAGTGAACATGATACGATTCAGAAATGACTTTGCTTACGCAACAGCAACCAGGATGGACTTGAGCATTTTTGGCACAAGTGTCATGAGACATTCAACAAGTTCAGCAATCATCCCTCACCCAAACGCCTGCGCAAGACTATAATTCACGACCAATTCGTTCCCAGTTCGAAAGCACTGCCCACCACAAGACCGACGAGTGTCAGCAGAAGTATCATCCCTCTCGCAAACCGGCAATCGAAATACCGAACTTACCTCCCACAAATTCCCGACCGGCTCATCCAACCCCGACGCAAACACGGAATTCACATAACAAAACAAACTTTCATGAGCCGACAAATTCAATTTCTTTCGAATGAAATTCACAATTCGTTCGAAGCGGTGTGAAGCCGAGCAGGTGACACGAGTTTGGTTGCCGCGGAGGGCAGGGGTGTTGGGGAGGGGAATGAGGCGGATTGTTACTGTGTAGAAAAATGTATAAGTGAGTGTTTTCGTTTGTGGGGTTTCAAGGAGTTGGAAGCAGAAGAAGGAGAAAGGGAGAGGGGAATGTACCGCTTGAAGGGGCTAGGGAGGTGGGTCGGAGTACTTTGTGGCTGTTGTGAGGTAGATGAGGAAGGATGAGTGAGGTTGATGATATGAGCACTTGTTGATCTTGTCGCTGGTGCTCGACGTTGTCTGGAGAAGGTGCTTCAATTTGAGGTTTCGTCTGCATTACGGGGTCTTTGAAGTCTTGTGTCGAAGAACAATGCTCAGAGGCTTTCTTCCAATATGGTTTCTTGTCTCTGGCCTGAGAAGGCAGAAGAACCGGATGTGCAATGGATGTTGTCGAGAGCGAAGGCTGGACTGTAGACAGGACAGGGCTCAGGGCTTGGCGAGCCTGGCACATGACGACTTCACCTCACCTCTTTCCGCTTTTGAATCGCCTGGCCACTTGCATACAGCGAACTCTTCGCGGCACAAGAAAGCGGACATCTAAGAAAGGGGTGTGTATGGCCACAGCTCATCGATGACATTCTTGATACGACATGCACTCGGCCACTGATGCTGTACCATCTGAGGTCCTATGCTATCTACCACAAAGGTATGCAGTCCATGGTTGTCTTGGTCGTCGGCGAGGGGCATGAAGCTTCCGCGATGCTTTTCATCTGCTCGATAGCATAGCATGGCCCAAAGTAGAGCAGGAGATTGAGTCAGCTCAAGGCAAAGAGCGTTTTGATCATTGGCTCCGCCGAGATGTAAGGTGATGGGGTCAACGATCCTGACGAAGAGACATGGCTCATTCATTGCTGCGCCGAACAATTTTTGTAGCCGCCTCAAGCCTCGACATGACTTGTGCGCATCGCTGGTAATCGCCATTCGCCAATGTGGGTTCTAGATCCACGACAGAATACGGAAAGGCCACCAAGACTTTCGATTCACAGGTTCGGCCGATGCCGTGACTTGCTCCTGTGAAGGAGATCCAGGTCGAACAATCTCGACTTTTACGACGACTGGCGTACCTGGACCCATAGCTTGCAATGGATCTTTCGTGGCAGCCGGCGTGTCCTCTTGGCTCAGAGGAACAGGCGCAAATTCTGCCACATTGCTTGCTCCCCCCTCGATTTTGACGCGCACTTCTGTCGCTCGCTTTTTCGATCCACTAGAGGCTCGTGTCACGATGCTACCTCCAGGAGCAGCCTCGAGATCTTGATCGTTGCGGTGAGCGTTGCCATAAAGTGCGGCATTCGCCTTACGCTTAGCCTGCTTTTGTTGTTTGAGCAACAGGACCCGGCCTCGCAGATCACCGCCAGCAAATCCAAGCGCGTTGTTCTGAATGACTTCGGGCATATCGGGCGAAGGCAGCTGAGGTGAGGGCCATTCAAAGGCGGCACCAAAATGTCGCTTGCAGAAGTCAACCGTATGCTGCTGTTGTTTATTCGCAGCAAGCGTACTGAAGTCTTTCGGCGGAGCAAGCTTTCCGCCTTGCTTCGCGGCCTGTGTAACGAGACTCTTCATAAGGGTCACTGGCGTGCTGTTGTTGCAGTTGCATGAGTTGTGGCGCCAAAGACTTGGTGAGTGTCAGTCCGCTGGCTCCTGGGAAGTGTACTGGGAATACAGAAAGCACTTACACACAATTTGTGCAGTGAGTGCCGGGTGCTTGACTTGCTACGTCGCACTGTCGCGTCCCGTCAGTCACTCTTCACCGCCGCAGATGCGTCAGCAAGGTCAACTTACATGACCCAAGCGGGCATTAGCGCAAAGCGTGCAGGCTATGTAGTGTCAGTGGGTGCGGTGAAGTGCTTTCGAAACTTTGCTGCTTACCGAGAGCGTCGAGATTGTACACGGTTGGGTCGTAGACGCTCCTCAGAGTCAGCAGTCGCTGATCCAGCAGCTGTTCAGCGAGTTCCTCATGCTCAGGGCAGAGTTGCTCATCGACGAAGTCTCCGATGACCTTTTGGCAAGAGCATCTCTGACACCAAGAAGCGGCTCATTTGGTCGAGAGCAGCGCTCTCAATGCCTGATTGCTTCTTCCAGAAAATGGCAAAACGGCTAGGAACATGCTCGAACGCCATAATGGCTTGCTGAAGGTGCACAGCGTGAGGACCATCCGGTGGGATAGTCGAGAAGCTCTTACTCATCTTGGTGGCTTTATGGTCGTGGCTGTGGTCGAAGTCGACCGTCGTGAGAAGCTGTCAGTGGGCGCTGTTGTCAAAGCTGCGTTACGCGCAGCTCAGAAGTAGTGGCAAGAGCGCTAATGCACGTCGATCGTTGGCGTATTTCCGCGCGAGTGAGCGCGATGCAAGCACGTTCCATTTACAGCTTCACTTCGTGCACGTCAAATGTGAACCCACAACGGTCTGGATACATTCGAGGCTATTAACAAGGAACTCTCCCAACGGTAAATAAGGGGCAGAAATCGACGGGAGTCAGCACCTGGACTATCACTTCACAGGTCTAGCGCCCATATTGTCGAGCGGACATGTGCAGTAAAGTCATTGGTAGCATCGCGGTTGAGGAAAATCGAATTGATGTGTCCCCACGAATGCTTCACCGACGTAGATGCTCACGAATCCTATCAGTGCGTTGTTGATAGATGCTGGGGAGAAGAGAAGTAACATACAAAGTGGCCATTGATGGACGTCCTCTTTTCGATACTGCATTCCCTATCTGTCCATGTTCGTTGGACAGCAGGCATGTAGGTGATAGTCCTTCTCTCCATTCTTACTCTCCTGCTTTCTCAGGTCTGGTTGAGCCTTCCACATATTCGAGAGACCCACGAGTTTAGGATTCCGAGATGATGACGAAACTGCCTCGATTTCAGACGATCGTGGTAGAGACTTTCAAAGACCGAGTTCAATACACTCATTATCAAGCTGTAAAATCCCAGCTATCTCGCCGCATGTGCGGCTGCTCCAAATCATCCGCGGCCAACACCTTTTGACCCTACCTTCCTCTCATCGAACTCCAAAACATGACAAACAAACAGTGGTATCTTCCTCCATGAGATTCTCTATCAATGCACCATATCCCATAACCTCGTCAAAATGTCGTTAACACCATCCTCATGCGAGCCACGCAAACAGATGCTCAAACCTGAATGGCACTTCGCGCCAAAGATCTCTTCAAGCCCAGACTAGACCTGCCAGCCTCTCGAGCGCAAGACCTTAATTGCTCATCGCCAGCGAATGTAGAAGCTTCCAGGCGCCCAGCCTCTTTCCCGACACTGTAGCCGGCACTGAAGCTCAATGCACTCAAAAAGACCACGACTCCAGCTGAAACCACCCAGGTAAGAAGGGTTGGCGTCACATGCAAGTCCTCGCGAGACTCTGACCTCTTGGCTTTCTTCAGGGATCTTTGCTCCCTACTTGAGCTTCGTCCAGGAAGTGTTTTCCGCTTGCCTTCTTTGTGATCAGACGTTGTCTCGGTCGACTGCGTCGAGGAACGGCGGATCGTTGGCTTGAATGTAGGCTCCTCTCCCTGGGGGGAAGGCGTATTCTGAAGTGCCGATTCAGGCACTAGTCTAAACGTGGTGGGGTCGATCCTATTGCTTCGTGGAGCCATGTTCACAGTGGAAGGTTGTTTGGAATCGACTTTGTTGATTCCTCGTGCAGCTGCCGCAACTGATAGCAGGCTCTGCAAGCTCGCTTTGAGTGCCTCATCATGCTCAACTGTAGCATTGAACGAGGGCGACAGAGGGTTCTGAGCGATGTGACTTGGTCGTCGTGCATCAGTGCCTGTGGGGTACGAGTGCCGAGTCGATGGGCGTCGGAAAGGGCCAGGTCTTGACGCCGGAAAGTATGAACCTGGGGGTTGCTGTGCCGGGGTCCGTCTTTGCGCGCCGGGCGGATGAGAGAATGCGTTCGGCAGTGGTGTGAAGCAGTTCTCGGTATTGATCGGATAATTGATAGCTGTTCGATTCTCATCGTCATCATCATCAGATGACTGCACAAGTCCATCTTCAGGTGCTGTGGTCTGCGTTGATGTACCTCCTGCTGTTCTTTGTCCATGCAGTGTAATGGGTCCTTCATTGGATGAAGTCATGATCCTGTCCGATTCGCTTTCACTCTCTTCGTACTCTTCCTGACTGCTCGTGCCGCCTACGCTTTGCGTCCTCATGAGGTTGAGATGGGTAGGTGCACCGGGCCGTTGTGCTCGCCGTCGTCTCGATCTCTGCTCGCCTTGCACTCGTAGCCCTGTGGTGACGATATCGTCGCCGATCGAAGATAGTGACGACGATGATGGCTGCGAGGCTATCTCGACCCATGAATCGACTGTTCCGTACAAGTCAGCCCACTGATAGCTTGGTAGGTAAAAGCACGCCATCCTGGATTATGTTGTCTATACTATGCAGTGACATTCTCAGGCTCAAGTGAAGTGCATCTGAGTGTCGGCACATCAGCCTGCTCGAAGACTCACCTTCTGCGCGTGTGCGCCTGTCAAACGATTGGGAACGTGATGCCATGGCTGACGTGTGACCTGAAGGCCGCTGAAAGTGATCGCTCGTGTGCGCTGGTCGCTGATTCATGTTGTTCATTTTGTCTCCTGGACAGTATTCTCGTCTCGATCCCGCCGCGATTCAGTCTCGATCGGAGTGTGTATTGGTGAAAGATGCAAGTTGGGGATCCGGAATGTCGCTCTGTGCGATAGCGCTCGCGAACGTGCTCACTGCTATGCCGAAAGCACAGCTATGGCCCACCTGGTCCGAGGACAGGCAGCGGTCGCAAGAATGAGTGAATAACTCGCAGCGCCAGTACTTCGGCGAGGCTCAACAAGCCGACAGCGTCGCTGCGAGTTGGGCGAGGATGCAGGCAACGGCTGTCTTGAGGTGTCGGCGGTGTGAGCGAGGGATCAGCGCGGCCCCATGTGACGTTTGGCGGGGCTGGCTGGTCAGGTCGTGTGAGGCAATCACGTCTGGCACAGTCTGGGACCCGGTGCAACAAAGCAGGATGTGGAAACAAAGCAGTCTGATTCCTGCCACGAATCGACTCACCATCGATGAAAGTGGCGGGCATAGTAATGCAAGAGACTGCCCGATATAGGCGTATCGCGGGCGGGGCCTCGATTGATCTCAGGGTTCCTTAGGCCAGGGCCCAGGAAGCATCCTTGCATAGTGTGGTAATGGTGTCAGGCGCAAGAGCACGTGTCGAGGCCTCCGACCGGCATGGAGAGAGATGTGGTGGAGATGGTGCATTCGAGTGGATGCAGTGGTCGCGCAATTGTCAAGAAATCGTTCCATTCCCATAGCGCCAGACATCGTGCTATCCACACAACGACTATTCGTACATGTAATCTTCATTAGAACTTTTGACCGTGCCGCAGACCAGTGACCCAGCGCTTCCCATTGCAATCGTGAGATCAACAAACTGTGCAGATGACGCTTCGAAGCAAGGACATTTAGTCGAAGGCGACCTTCTTGCCTTGGAAATCGCCAAAGCCACCACGGTTGGTAGAAGAGAAGCCGCCGCGTCCTCCACGAGCGCCACCACGGCCTCCGCCTAAAAGGATTGTTAGCAATGGATCATCATGTGTCAGGTATTTCGAGACTAACCTCTGCCGCCACCACGGCCACCTCTGTCGAATCCGCCTCGGCCGCCGCGACCACCGCCACGACCTCCGCCGAAGCCTCCACGACCGCCTCCACGGCCGCCGCCAAATCCGCCGTCCTCACGCGGAGGACGTGGTTGAGCGTAGTCCAGGCGCACAGGACGTCCGCCTACATCGACACCCTGGAGAGCGTCGAATGCAGCCTTCGCCTCGTCCACTGAACCCATCTCGATGTAGCCGAAACCCTTTGGAGCACCAGTGTCACGGTCGGTGGGCAAGCGGACGCTGTTCACGGTTCCGTGCTCGCCAAAGTATTCGCGAACAACATCTTCCGTGACCTCGAAGCTCAAGTTGCCACAGAAGAGAGTGGCCGTAGGCTCACCGGGTGTGTCGCCATACTTCTGCTGGCGGTCATTGCTGCGCTGCTGTGGACCGGCATTCTTCTCGCGTGGAGTGCTGAAGTCGAGACGGATGTTGCGTCCATCCAATTCCGCCTCGTTCTTCGCCTCGAGGGCTTTCGCGGCATCCTCAGCGTTGACGAACTCCACGTATCCAAATCCCTTGCTTCTGCCAGAGTCGCGGTCCGTGATGATGCGGACGCCAGCGAGCTCTCCGAACTCTTCGAACTCACGTGTGAGCCACTCTTCATCGACACTCCAGCTAAGATTGCCGACGAAGAGGTTGGCACAAGCGCCTGTGGTGTCCGTCTTGGCCTTCTTGGAGGTCTCCTCTGGCTCGCTGTCGGCCTTGCGCTTCTTGCTCTCAGTCTTAGCCGCTTGCTTCTCCTCTTCCTCTTCGTCACTGTCGCTGTCGCTCGAGTCGTCGGAGCTCTGCTGAGAATGTTAGTCGGTTCTGATGCGAACAGCAATGCGTTAGTCTTACCTCGTCAGCGGCAGCCTTTGGAGTCTCTTCATCAGACTCTGAATCATCGTCGCTGGAGTCGTCAGATGAGTCGTCCTTCTCTGCTTTGGAAGCCTTGCCGTTGACCTTTGCAGCCTCAGCCTTCTTGGCAGGCGGGGCCGCGTCGCTGTCGCTGTCACTGCTGTCGTCAGAGTCATCGTCGCTGGAGTCCTCCTTCGCGCCAGCCTTGGCAGCGCCGTTGGTCTTTGGCGCTGGAGCAGCCTCGCTGTCGGAGTCAGAATCAGAGTCGTCGCTGTCCGAGCTGTCGTCTTTGGCAGCGGCTTGCTTTGCCTTGCCGTTGACTTGAGGCTTCTTGACCTCAGCCTCCTCTTCGTCGCTGCTGTCCGAGCTTGCACTGGTCTCATCCTCGCTCTCGCTCTCGCTGCTGGATGGCTCTGGTGTCGGCTCCTTCTTCGACTTCTTCGATTTCTTCTCGACAGCCTTGGCCGTCTTCTTTGCAGTCTCCTTCGCGCTAGTCTTATCAGACTTACTCACGCGGCCAGCCTGAACCTTCTCAATAGGCTTAGAGCTGGACTTGCTGCTCTTGGCTGGAGCCGCAGCGGCGACAGCCTTGCTTCCCTTCTTGTCCTTCGCCATTGCTGAAGGTCTGTGATGATAACTCTGCCCGGATATAGTCAGTACTCGAATGTCTCAATCGAAGTATCAATGAACCGTCCGACACAAGGTCGGAGCAGTGGCAGAAGCCTCTCGTCTCAGAAACCCAGCAGGAAGAACGCAAGCGTCCACTCTCAGTAGCAACAATCGCAAATGCCACGCACGAAGCGAGTCGTGTAAAGCCCTCAGAAAAGCCCTCGAGACTATTGCGCGAGCGCAAAGTCCTTTTGATGCCCTCAGATAGAGTCTCACTAGAAGTGAGATTTGCAAAGCCCTCGAACGAAAATTTCGTCTTCAGCCCACTGCCCACTGGTCGCGTGTCAAGGCGAGTGTTCCCACAACAGCCAAGACGGATGTGCGACGCTGTTACCCAGCCCACTGGTGCCTGTAGCGAGTAGCTGACAGGTTTCTGATGCCGCGCCCACAATTGCACACAAGGTGCGAAATGCTCGATCACGGTGCTAGAGGTAGCGTGTGAAAGAGTATGAGAAGCCCACGAACCGAATATGTTGCGCGCTGTTGCGCGATGTGAAGTGTTGATGATGCTGACAGAGAATGCCGACGATAGAAAAGGTGCGGCGTCAGGTGTCGAGGAGTTGTCGAGTGTGAGAAGAGAAAGTAACGGTGTAGATGGCTGGAGAGCTTTTTATGCTTTCAACTTTTTCTCTGCGCTAGCGTGGGCAAGCCTTGACCACAGGGTCCTTAGCCGCCCGCTCCGGAGCCGAAGCCGACGCTAGCTTGGCGTGGCTAGCGTCGAGACGATGAAATAGATTGAACGACACGTCTCGTTTTTGGCCAAGACTGTAACTTCCGGAATCTGTTGCTCGCCTGAATTGCAAGCTGCAGCATGATCCGATAATTGATAGTCAAAGTACAAGATGGCCCCGAACACTCCCTCCCATCGACCGAGGAAGAAGAGAAAAGGAGACTTGGTCTCAAGCAGCAGCTCCAATGGCACGGTGTACCAAGACCCAGCGACGAAGCACGACCAGCCTGCATTCCCTCTGGTGGCATTCTTCTGGCCGATAAAAGGAGCTCTATCGCAATGGGTAGCCTTGCCGTGCATACTCATGGTAGTCGGACTCTTCCGCTGGTGCACTGCCATCTGGCCATATTCAGGGTTCCAGAAGCCGCCCATGCATGGAGACTTTGAAGCTCAACGACATTGGCTCGAGATTACCACCAACCTACCCACAACACACTGGTACTTTCACGATCTTCAGTGGTGGGGTCTAGACTATCCTCCTTTGACGGCATACCACTCGTGGCTTCTCGGGAAGATTGGCGCATTCATTAATCCGTCGTGGTTTGCTTTGTATCAGTCTCGTGGACTAGACGACCCGGATTTGAAAATTTTCATGCGCGCTACCGTTTACCTTTCTGAGCATCTGGTATACATTCCGGCAGTTGTAGTCTGCGCACGACATCTGGCCCGACTGCACAACATCAACTCATGGGAGGCAGCAATTGCGTTGACTGCAATTCTCATGCAGCCTGCCACTATCCTCATCGATCATGGGCACTTCCAATATAACACAGTCATG
The DNA here is from genome assembly GCA_013365195.1 of Cercospora citrullina. NCBI lineage: Eukaryota > Fungi > Ascomycota > Dothideomycetes > Mycosphaerellales > Mycosphaerellaceae > Cercospora > Cercospora citrullina. The sequence continues at coordinate 529,777 of JAASFF010000449.1, read as the reverse complement.
TTGGGTCTGTTCGTGGCAGCAGTGTCCAACATACTTGCTGGAAGAGCACTATGGGCTTGCCTATTCTTTGTGGGTGCGCTCGGATTCAAACAGATGGCGCTGTTCTGGGCTCCAGCAATCGCGGCGTACCTCGCCGGTACTTGCATCTTTCCGCGCGTCGATATAACACGCTTGCTCGGAATTGCGATAACTACAATTGGCTCATTCGTCCTGGTCTTCCTGCCACTCCTGTTAGGCACGGCTTGGGACGCATACCGCGGCATTCTGCTACCATCTGACGCGACATTACCACCGCTTTTGGACTCGTTACCCTTCAAATTAGACGAGCAGTCCGCTTACTGGCCTTATGTAGTACAGCTTGCCCAAGCTGTGCATCGGATCTTTCCATTCTCGAGAGGCTTGTTCGAAGACAAGGTGGCCAACATCTGGTGCACGATCCACGCATCCGGCGTCCACAAACTCCATCAGTACGATCAAGGACTACTGAGTAAAGCCGCATTGGCCCTCACATTGGTATCGATCCTACCGCCATGCCTGATCATCTTCTTCCGGCCGAAGAAAGAAGTAGTCCCGTTAGCGCTGGCGACGACAGCCTGGGGATTCTTCTTGTGCTCGTACCAAGTTCACGAGAAGAACGTCCTGCTGCCTCTCCTCCCCATGACATTACTCCTGGCAGCACAAAACGGGATGAAGCCCGCCATTCGGGCATGGGTCGGATATGCCAACCTCGCCGCCAACTGGACCTTGTTCCCGCTCCTTTCCAAAGACGAGCTGAGAATGCCGTACCTGGTCCTGACATCCTTGTGGGCGTATCTTATGGGTCTCCCACCTTTCAGCATCAGCGCCTACACAAAGCCCGCCAGTGAAGGTGGCGTCAACGTGGTCACCAAGCTCATCCACCTGGGCACGTACCTGGCGATGATAGCGTGGCACATTGCCGAGCTTTTCGTGCCACCACCAGAGGACAAACCAGATCTCTGGATAGTAGCAAACGTATGCCTGGGAGCTGGGGCGTTCGGTCTATGTTACCTGTGGTGTCATTGGAACCTCGCAGTCCAGAGTGGCGCATTGAGCTTCGCTGGCATCCACCAGCCGTCAACGACCACAGAGAAGAAGACGCAATAGATGGATAGAGATTGTTTGTTCCGGTCGTGTGAGCTGAGAGCAGTGCTCTATCGCATTGTAAATATGTACAATAGTGTACAGTAGTGTACAGGCCATATCTGTGCCTCCATTCCATCATGCTCTTTCCCATGTGAACGCCCAATCGATGCTTCCAAGCTTTTTCCCATCCCATCTATGCGATGTTGAACCCGTAACTGCTCATACAACTTCGGTACTTCGAGACCAGATCCTGGCAGGCTTCCTGTGGGTCTTTGGCGTTGGAAAAGAGCATGCATTCGTCGCGGGCGGCCTTTTCGTCTTTGCATACGCAGCAGGGCTATTTGAGTGTTAGCCAGTGTAATGCCGCGCAAGCCTGCGCATTATACGCACCTTCACTTTCGCAGCGCTCTCGCCCTTCGGTTTGAGGTCCGCAGCAGCATTATTGGGTTGCAGCGCGGTGCTATTCGAGTCTGGGTCGCATTAGTATGTACTCAAATGTGCTCATCCATGCGTGGACTTCGATCGCATACTCGAAGCCATGGTGTTGATTGCAGCGGTCGACATGGTGATGGATCGTGGTGTATTCAGTGATCGTGATGTTTCGAAAATGTCTAGACGATCCAGAAGTTCGCGAATGCCGGCGAGCACGTCACTCCGAAAGATGCGATAAGGTTTGTCAGCATGCATCGGCCCCTGCATCTCTCTGCAGAGCCGCACTAATTCACCAATTTCTCAAACGAGTCAAGTGAGGTTGTCTGGTCGACAAGGATCTTTTTGTCCCCCCACTTCCAGACTGTCATCCCACTATTGCTTCGTTTTCGAGCGGACTCCACAACATTTCTCGAGAAAGACACCACTTCCTTGCCCAACATCAAGTCGATATGGCCAACGTCTGGAGCATTCGAGGCCAAGCCCTCAAGCTGAACACTGCCGAAGATATCGAGAAACATATCGGCCCACTGCGAGACAACGCCGACATCGAAGAAGTGCACCTCGAAGGAAACACAATCGGCGTCGAAGCCTCAGAGGCTCTAGCCAAAGTTCTCGAAACGAAGCAAAACCTCAAAACCGCCAACCTCGCCGACATCTTCACCGGCCGTTTGCTCTCCGAAATTCCCCAAGCACTCGACGCCCTCCTCACAGCACTCCTCAAGTGCCCAAACCTCAACACAATCAACCTCAACGACAACGCCTTTGGCCTCAACACCGTCGAGCCTCTCCGCCCTTTCCTCAGCAAACACACCCCCTTGCAGCACCTCTACCTAAACAACAACGGTCTCGGTCCAGCAGCAGGAACCCTCGTGGCCGAAGCCCTCGCCCAACTAGCAGAAAACAAAGCCGCAGCACGAAAAGAAGGCATAAATGTTCCAGACCTCGAAACTGTCGTGTGCGGGCGGAATCGTCTCGAAACAGGCTCTATGCCCGCCTGGGTAAAAGCCTACACAGCAAACAACAAAGTCAAGACAGTCAAGATGGTGCAAAACGGTATTCGACAAGAAGGCATTGCGCAGCTTCTCCAACATGGTCTGAGCCAGTGCGTTACATTGGATACTCTCGATCTCCAAGACAACACTTTCACCGCCCTCGCTGCAAAGACTCTCTCGACTGTCGTACCAACCTGGACTGAAATCCGCGAACTCGCCGTAGGAGACTGCTTGCTTTCCGCGCGAGGAGGACGAATGCTCGGCGAAGCACTCTCCAAAGCAGGAAACAAGAAGCTAGAAATTCTCAGACTACAATACAATGAAATCGACGCCAAAGGTCTGAAAGCGATTTCCGATGCCGCTACGACAGGTTCAGCGTTGCCTCGTCTGCGAAGAGTCGAATTGAATGGAAACAAATTCGCAGAAGAAGACGCTTCGATTGAGACTTTGAGGAGCGTGCTGGAGAAGCGGAAAGAGGATTCTGCGGAAAAGTATCCTGGCGTGGATGAGGATGATGAGGACGCTTGGGGAGTGGACGAGTTGGACGAGCTCGAAGATGAGGATTCCGACGAAGAGGATGAGGATGACGATGACATTGAGGCAGAAGAGGAGAAGGTGGTCAAGGACGCGGATGCTGCGGAGGCTCAGCCCGTGGCGCAGAAGAAGGATGCGGACGTGGACGATCTTGCGAATGCTCTGGGTAAGACCGAGATCAAGTAAGAAGATCTTGTTCATCGGAATTGTAGAAGCTGAAGGAGATGGCATGAAGATGCTGTGAAGCGACACGATTGGAGCAAAATCATCACGCATTGCATGAATGGCATGACTGGAATAGCACGGAAAAATGGACGAGAAGGAATAGGAGCCATGAAGGAAGGCACCTTGCTTAGCACAATACCCCCAACAAATTGAGAAACGTCCCCTTTACTCTACCCTGCTTCCTCACTTATCGCCCAAACCTAAATTCGGCCTTGGCAAATCGATACAACGCTCGCAGAAAGATCTGATACCCCACACCGGCAACATTGTCTTGAGCGTAAAAGATTTCCGTGAGACGTATTTGCCACGGAGGATATCCTTCCAAGACGACCCGTTCGCCAAATACGATCAGAAGATCTGGCTCGCCCATGACACTTTCTGTGATTTCCGCATCGATCAAATCTTGACTGATGTCTGCGGACGAGAGTTTGCCGTTCTGTGACATTTCGGCGAGAGTTTTGGTGAGGTCTACTATTGTTTGTCGACCATCTGTGGAGTCCAAGAGGAGGATGTTGATGTGAGGCGCTGACGTGTCGGAATGGTTGTGGCTCGTGCCGTTGGGAAGGTCTGCGAATTGAGGTGGGCTGTATGAGGGGAGGTTCGGAGAACGGAGGGAAATAGAAGGCTTTTGAGGAGATGTTGCGCCGTAGTAGGATGTCAGGGTTCGGTTGATGCGGCGGTGGAGGTGTGGAAGTGAGGACTTGAGGATGCCTGGGATACTGTTAGCTGAGCCTTCGACATGGCCGATGGACGAGAATGTCTCACCTGTCTGCTCATATATGGAGAGCATAGGAATTCCCGCGCTTGCACTCCATGCCACAAGCTCGCAGGCATCATTCAAAAGTGTCTCCAAAGCATCTTTCTTCCCACCATCAGGCGGCAGATCCAAAATGACGCTCAAGTGCTTTGGCACTCTGTCCAGCGGCTTGACATCCCTCCTGATCAGCTCGGGTGTGCGATGGTGGTAGTAAAGCACGGCGCATATTCGGTCATATAGCGCGTGGTAGATCTGTCGAGTCCGGACGTAAATGCTGAAGATGGCATGCACGACATTGAACAGGAAGAGGTGCACGAGTTGACGCATTGCCGGGCGGACGCGTTGTCGGTGGTGGAATCGCGGGCCATCATTGTGTGAAGTCTTCGGTGGGGAGGAGGGCGACTCGCGTGGCAGGTACGGCTCGATCAATCTTTCTCGCTCCGTCGGCGACAATGCTGCGCCTGTCGTGTGCAGCGCGTGGGTCTGTCGTAACCCAGGCATTTTTCAATCTTCTTCTTTGCTGCTCTCTCTACTCTTCCAATGCTTTCCAGACACAATTGTACAATTCAACGCGACCCGGTATGAACAGACTATGTGTCGCTGGGTAAAGAACAAAAGGGAGGAAGGAAAGGCATTCGTAAGTGCTGATGGTTGTTGGAGCAGCTCTCCAAGAAAATGGCGTCGTTGACAACTCAGCCACCCGCCAGCAGCTACAACACGTTTCGTCAGCCTGCAGATCTTCCGCGGACCTGCGCCAAGGGACCCATGCTCTCAGCCTCTCACATGCAGACGGCTTGGAGCTGTGTTTTGCGCGTTATATCACGTCTCCTCTGGTGCGGAATCGCTCTTCAGCATGATATTCGTGCTACAGTATGGAGTAGTGTACAGCCCTTTCCCAAGATCTATACACATGGCCCGACCCTGCCGGCCTGGCTCATTAGCTCTCGTGACTGGCGCAGGTAGAGCTGATTTCTCGACACGCTGGCTGCAGCTGATGTCCAGATCAAAATGGTACAAATTTCGCCGTAGAAACCGGACGACATCCAAACTTCGTTTACAACACCTCGCCGATGATTTTGCTCGCTTCCTTGTATGTAGCGAGCAGCTTCTCGCACTTCTCCCGCTCCTCACGAACACCATCATCTTCGTAGAGGAGCTCCTCGAATAGTGATTCTCGGTAGAGTTCCGATACAAGACGGTTCTGGACCCCATCTTTGGAGAAGTTCACGAGCAAGTGCATAACGGCTTTGGGCACTTGATCGGCAATGGTCTCGCGCACGATGTTGAAGTAGTTGCTGATCAGCCTCCGGATGAGCTCCGTCTCGAGTGATTCGCGTTCTGTTAACGCTGGTCCTGTGGGGTCATCCTGTCGCAAGAAGTCAGTATTGCGGCCAGGCACACGCTGAAATGTAATGCTGCTCACCAAAGCATTCTCTTCATGGTCTGCTTCTTCTACGACAGGCTCTGGCGGGGGAACAGCTCTGGTGTCGCCTCTGCGAAAGCTTGCAGTGATGCTCGGCTCAGCGTTCTGGCTCACATGCCTGTTACCAGGCAGGCTGGCGGCATGAGGTCCAGGCAGAGCGCCTTGGCTAGGCCCATTCTCCTTTCCGAAGAAGTAGTTCAAGAACGAGTCTTTCCCAGCGCCGTTTGCCGCACTGGTTGTGTGTCCATGTCGGTGTCCGTCTCTCCCGACCGCTGGGCTCATGCTTCGCGTCTCTTTTGTCTTCGCGCCCGCGCGTAGAGGGAGAACACGACTCTGCTCCTCTTCCTCCTCTTCCGGCGCTTCGGCCCCATTAACGCCATTCTGTGCGAGCTCTTTCCGCCTTCGCTCGTCCCGCTTCCTCTTCTCTTCCGCCGCAGCCGCTTTCTTCTCTTTCTCATGCTTGTCTTGCATCACGCCACTCATTGCTGCTGCCGCACCAAGGAAGTTCGGATGATTGGTATTGATATAAGCCCGTTGTATGGCGATCAAACTCTCCACGTACGAAGAAGTAGGACCAAGACGTTCACGCAGCAAATCCGAGACGACTTCAATGAGTTTCGCCTGCATCCGAGGATACCGCGCAAGTTCGTTCGAATAGCAAGTGTGGCAGATCTTGATCAGCTCTTCGTACACCAGCTCCACGCATCTTTGACTGGGGATCTCGAGAAGCTTGATTTGTGGTTTTACCAGAAGATCGAACGCGAGCTCGGGAACGAATAATGAAGGACGCGGACCGGTGGAGTTGCGAATCGCGGTCCGAATATCGAGGGCAGTGAGGTTCATGGTAGGGTCGATGGAGTCGAGACTGTTACCAAAGACAGAGTTGAAGATGTAGTATATGCGGGCTCCGCCGCAGAGCTCTTTCGTGCTGATTTCTGAAGAAGTACCATCGATCGATGAGGTGAACGAAGTCGCAAAGCGGGTCATCAGCTGGAGGATTAATGAGCCTCGGTGCTCTTTGCCAGTAAAAGTATCGGTGCCGTATGAAGACAGCTCTTGTTGCGTCTGACCCATCAGAGTGTTCAGTCGGGCCTTGATGTCTGGAAGTCGCTCGCGAATGTGGCCCATGAGAGTGGTGTTCAGTGTCTTCGCCAGATACTGCGTACCACATCTTGATGCAATGTTGCGGTATGCTGGGTGCATACGGAAGAACTCCCGCTCAGCCTGGAGCGCGTCCGACATAGACTTGTTGCCCTGGATGTCTTGTTGCGACCGGTTGACGACTCCGATGAAACCGAGCTTGAGTGGATACACTCTTCCGGAAAGGATGTCCAACGCATTTGTGCCATGATCCATCAAATCCAGCTTTGTGAGAATACCAATCGTTCTTTTGCCTGTCGGATCAACTTGTCGCGCAAGCTTGAGCGATTCCGAGTTGACCAAGTCGACATTTGCAGGCGACACTGCCAAGATGATACTGTTCGGTTTCGCGATGTATTCCGAGATCAATGTTCGAGTCTGCTTCTCAATGTCTGTAGGCTGATCGCCAATGGGCACTTTTGTAAGACCTGGCAAGTCTACGAGCGTCAGGCTCAACACATGTGGCGAGTAGACCTTGAGGTTGATGGGTTGTCGATTGATGCCCTTGTTGCTGCCCGCTATTCTGTTCGTCTCTGCCTCGATCTCCCTCTTGATGTCCTGGAAGTCGTAAAACTTGCGGCCAGGCATATGATTGAACTCGCCCCATTCCTCCTGCCCGGCCACTGACTCCGGAGTGTGCGGGATGTGTACGGCATGGTCGTCGGGCTTGTCGCTTCGCTCAGAGGGAAGGTTGATGAGTTGGAGGATGAGCGGTCGTCGTGTTACGATGCCGCTGCCTCGAGGCAGAAAGTCTCTTCCTACGATATTCTCCAAGACCGATGATTTACCAGATGATTGCGAGCCCACCACAACCTATGCGCGTGTCAGTTGAGCCGTGGCGATGCGGTGCAAGTCCCCAGCAGCGGCAGTAAACAGACGTACAATTTGCGGCAAGTCGAGCGAATCGTTGCCGATGGTGTTGAAGACCAAGTCCTGCAGCTTGTTGACCACGCCCAGCAGATCCTCACCGAGTGCTGCCATGTTGGGCGGTGTTGGACTGCAAAAGGTGCGGTGCCCTGAATGTTTGTTTGGTGGGCGCGATGGCGATGGACGTTTCCCAGAAGCGGAGCCCGTCAAAAGCTTGCGCAAGGACTCCTGCTGCAAGCCTGGTCCTTGTGCGAGTCTGTCTCTCCCGTCGCCCTCCCGATTCACTTGTGACACACGTGCGCGTACTCACACGGAGCAGTGTACGATGAAAGCGATTGCCGAACGGCGTGTACAAGCTACGCGCTGCCAACTCTGGAGCGTCGTGACCACCGAGTGCTGCGCCAAAGCTTATGGCCCTCTCTGTGCAGCTACGTCAGGCGTCCGTGTCGAGTGTCTTACACCGACATGATTGAGCGAGAGAGTACACTCTTCAGCACGTGGAGTCCAGTCATGCCAGTCGATTGCGACTATGCAATCGAAGTAAACACAGAAGATATCTAACATGCCCCATCAGTAAACAGCACTGTTGCCAGAAAGACTCGTCGACGGGTCTCCCCAAGCCTCGCTCCTGCACAGCACTCTGGTGCACGCTACGAAGCATCGCTGAATTAAGTGACCAGCTCTCAACAAAGCGTGCATGGTGGACCAGCTGCTACACTCACCATCTATGTGTCATTTCAACGTGGATCAACATGACGTATAGAAGACTGGCACTGCGCAGACGAGCATATAAGCTATGCTTTCGCATGCTTGTTATGAATATATTCGTCGATTTGAGCCCAGTTCTTTGAAGTCTCTCAATTCAGAAGCATCACTCAATCCCACCTGATCATGGCTACGAACCCATTCTCTCCCCATGGATCCAAAGGACCCATCGTAAGTGCTTGCCTCTGAGCTATGCCCAAAACTTTGCCTCTCACCAGTCTCATCAGAGGTCCAACGCAGCGCTGCTGGCAATCCTCGGAGTCGGTGGTGCTTTGATGTTCTGGCTGCGCTCCTCTCGAGCAAACAGAGCAGAATATGTCAGTCAAGCAGGACTACAACACGCTACGGACACGAAACGAAATGGAGGGTTATGAAGCAACTATACTCTGGCTTGAGACTTCGATCACAAGCGAGCCATATTGTGTAGAGCCTTCGCATCATTGGGTTGGTGATAAACGAGTCCATCCTCATCTCTATTCAGTAGCTCATCAACAAATTTGTACCAATGTTGTCAGAAGCACGTCAAGCTGCAATGTGAGCCAAGGTGTGAGCAGCGGGGAGAGCTCCTGCTTCAAGCAGGTATGTGAGCACACGAGCATTTGCCTGCTTCTTCCACACCATACATCGTAACAGTACTTTGCGTGTTCGGCGTTATTGATCTCAAGTGACAAGACCGCAATGCGCGTAACACCATTCCTCATGAGCCTCGGGCTCAGTCTCGCAGCACTGTATCCTCAAAACGAGCAACAAATAACCTTACTTGAAGGGCCCGAGTTCGACCTGATCAAAAAGTGTGCACTCTGATAGATACCCAACACACAGACCTGCAAGCAGCTAATTAAGAACAGGCTCAAAATTGCAGAAATTATCCCGACAGTCCTCGACGAATTTAAGCCGTTCCTTACACTGAATGTGACCTGGCCAAAAGACGCAGCAGAAGTCGGCAACACCATCAAAGTCAAGAAAATGAAAAAGACACCCAACATTCACCTCCTCGGCCACCTGCCCAACTTGCGACGCCTCTCGGAAGCAAACGAAGTACCGCAGCTAACTCTCATCCTTACTGACCCGGACGCTCGCAGCAGAGATAATCCTGACTGGAGCCAAATGTGTCACTGGATCATCACCGATGTCACCCTCACAGATACGAGTGGCGAGCGTCTCGAGAATGCATTGGAGCATGCTGAGGAAATTATTGAGTATCAGCCTCCCGGACCACCGCCGAAGACTGGAAAGCATAGATATGTGTTTGCTGCTCTGGCACCGAAGAATGGGACTTCTGCGAAGTTGCATTTGAGTAAGCCGAGACAGAGACAGCATTGGGGTTATGGCACTGCGAGGGCAGGAGTTCGAGAGTGGGCTGAGGAGAATGGTCTTGGGGTGGTGGGTGCGAACTTTGTGTATGCTCAGGATAAGAAGCAGTAGGCAGAACGTTGGCGTGTGGTATGCGATATCCGGAAGGCATGCATGTTAACGCGTGCAGAGTGCTAGCTTCTTGAATCGCCAATGGCAGATATGGTCACCAGGTGTAAGAATAGTAAATTGACTCGAGGATGAGTAAAACCTTTTCCCTTCAGCACCAAGCTTCTTTACGCTGTGGAGGGCGCAATGTCGTAATTATGACTGAGGTTTCCGGGCCATTAGCGAATTGTTCGGTTCATCATTTCAGTGACACAGTTACACCTTCACACGATATGCCCGAACATACGAGCGCATGACTTCGACTTGGTCGCCATATCCTCGGTTCAGACTCGCCGGGAACATGACCAGAAGAGATGCAATTGACCTTGGAATCGCGTGCCATAACTCGCTTTACACGGGAAAATCGTGAATACCTCCTGAAGTATTGTGTTTTCCACAGCTCGAATATCTTGCCCTTGATCGTGGTACTCAATTTGCGTGCCTAGCCTCTTTGTACAATGCTCCGACCCTTTCCTGATACTCAAATACACAATTTCTAGTGGTCTGCCTGCTTGCCAGTTCTCGTCAAACGGAGGGTCTTATCGGTGACGAGCTTGCGACCTATGCTGTATCCAGCGGCAATAAGGGCAGCGGCGAGGACGACGCCGAGAGGGATCAACTCCGGTGGAATCTTCTTGAGCGTGCGGAGACGCTGCGAGATGGTGTGTGCTGTATCGGGGGTTAGAGGTTATCGACCGGGTACTGTTGTGTTTACGCTGCCATACCGGCTTGCTCCTCCTTCTGTATGGTTGTTAGCACAAGCGTACTGCTCTTTTCTGCCAGGTCTATCATACCGGTCCTGCCATTCTCTTGGGAGTAGTCCTGAAGCCGCGGGCCAACTGCTGCTGGTTCATGCGGAGGGTCGGGGTGGCGCGGGCCTGGCGCAGCATGTTCGCTGCGAGGAATCGAGTAGACTGCATGGTGCTGGCTAGTCGAGGGTGGTGGAGTGGAGAGTGGTCGCCGTGGACTTGAATCGAAGTAGTCAATGGGCAAGCTGCTGTTCACAGTTCTGGCATGGGAACGGACGGGAAAGCGCAGCTTGTGATTGGTCGCGCCTACCGGCCAGCTCCTCGCTGTACTTCCTCACTCGATGATGTCCTAGACACAGACACACAATTGCAGCGACGAAGCCCCCCTTCTACCACCCACCACACCACTCGAAACTACCGCCAAAATGTCTGACGACGAGGAGCGCGTAACCATGCCATTCAAGTTCGTGACTGGTAATTCTCAATGGCCCCAGCGACCGCGACAGAGCTCTGCGCTAACATGATCACAGCCGGTACGTCGAGCCCTCCTCGCCACCACGAGCCCATCCTGCGCCTCTGGGCCCTCTCGCCGGATGCTCACAGACGATCCTGGAGTTCTTACTGACATAAACAGGCTTCGATGCCCGCTTTCCGAACCAGAACCAGACCAAGCACTGCTGGCAAAACTACGTCGACTACCACAAGTGCATCCTCGCAAAGGGCGAGGACTTCAAGCCTTGCCGCCAGGTACGCAAAGAAGGAAAGCTATGAAGAGATTGCGAAGATGGGAGACTTACACAGAGACAGTTCTACTTGGCCTACCGATCGCTTTGCCCGGCATCTTGGACTGAGAGATGGGATGATCAGCGAGAGAACGGAACATTCCCAACGAGATTGGACCAATAGACGCGAGAACGAGGCGATTGGGGATATAAAGGCACTGCTCACAGAAGGGTTGATACATGGCGTTTCGTGCCCGAGCGCAGGCAAGATTCGTGTACATATATCAAGCCGCTATGGAACGGAGAAGAATGTCTTGTATGAACACTCGGCTGTGCCCAATAGTCGGACGTGCGGCAGTATTCTATCTTTTATGTGTGCAGTATCAAGTCGTGCTTGTCACTGGGGCGCCGAAGTACCTCAGGGCGCGCATTTTCTTGGTCGCTGAAACGGTATATTAGGCGGAGATGCTGCATGCGCTTGGTGTTGCAGAGCGTGCAGGTGAGCTTTGCGAATACCTGTACTGAAGCGCACCTGCCCGTTCCGGTTCGACTTCATCCGACAGCACTTCACTTCATGCTTCGAGATTCAAACTTTGCATACAACACGCCACACTGGACCTTCAAGTGGGCGCCGTATGCGGCGACAAGAAGAACAACGCCTACGCGGCAAGAATCGCGTCGTGGATTACAGGCGCATCGATGACTCCAAATGTCAGTCAATGGACTTGCAGCATAACACCATCCGATATCCGCACACGGCAACACAATGTATGCTTTAGGACAGTCATGAGTCGTCAGCGCTCCTTTCAAACATCACTGACATGATTGCAGACTCCATTACGCTGATTCTGAGCACGAAAAGTGATACTCATCCTCAGTTCTGGAAATTGACATTTCTCCAAGTGAAGCCACCATTAATCACTATCACGGCAACAAAGACGTGACCAGGTATTGCAAGCATCTCCTCTGCAAGCTCTTGACTGCTGACGCTAGCTTTGCCACCTTGATGGCCACTGTGACACATCTCTGGTACAAAGTCCTCTCATCGCTTCTCTCCTCTCCCGAGCCGAACTCAACAGCGACTTCACCTCCGCACTTCGTGCTCTCCTCCCCTCCAGCGCGATCTCAGCAGCGATCTTAGCGGCAGATATACTGTCCTTCTTTACAAGTCCTGCTTCCTTTCCTCTCCGTTCTTGGCAACAGTCAATGGTCCGTTCATCACCATCAAACTCATTACCTCGTAGAGAGTGTCAGCCGCGGCCAAAGTTGTATGTTCAGCGTTCGTATCGTATGCAGGAGCAACCTCGACGATATCTGCTGCTACGAGGTTGATGCCCTTCAGACCCCGCATAATGGTTCGGAGTTCTCTGGTCGACCTATCCGATCACTCAGTCAGCAACGCGGAGAACAGCAAGGAACGCTCGCGATCATGATAGAAAGGAAACTCTGAGTGGAATTGGTCTTACCAGCCTCCCGTCTCTGGGGTTCCTGTTGCCGGAGCGAACGCTGGGTCCAAGGTATCGATATCGATACTCAGGTACACTGGGTTCTTATGTCCAACACGTTCATGGATCTTCTTGATGATGCCTTCAGTGCCAATGGTATCGATCTCACGGGCCTCGACGATCTGGAAGCCGCAATATCCATCGTTGTCATAGTCGGACAGGCCACTCAATGTGGTACGGATTCCAGCATGGATATTCGTGTCATTTCTGAGCAGTCCCTCTTCAGCAGCGTGGAAGAAGTATGTGCCATGGTTGATGCTGGCAGACTTGGATGGCGCACCGCCGAAAACCTTTGGCCTCCAGGTATCAAGATGAGAGTCGAAGTGGATAACAGTAATTGGGCCATATGCACGATTCATGCTTCTCAGCAGTGGAAGCGTGATGGTATGATCACCACCCAACGTGATCACACGAGGCAGAGTCTTTCCATGTTTGGAGATACCCCTCTCTTTCGCATCGGTAGCGGGCTCACGCATGAGAATGCTATTGTGGCCTTCCTCGATCTGGTGCAAGGCCCAAACATTATCATATCTGCTCCGGATCAGCACACGCACTCAATCATAATTAGAAACCATCCCGACTCACGAAGTCACTGGAATGTCACCACAATCAATAACCTTAGCCCAGCTATCGAAAGGATTCGTATCGAGAGGGACGTTGTATCCGCCACTAAAGCGCACTTTACGTGAGCCTTTGGATTCGTGGGATCTGGTGTAAACTTCATCGTCTTGTTTACGTACTAGAGGTTCAGTCTCCGACTACCTTGTCGAATGCCCGAAGGACCAAATCTTGCTCCTGGTCTGTAAGAGGTGCCGGTATCGAATGGTGCACCGATGAATGCAATGTCATATTTGACATCGTCGGTCGACAGGCAAGGGCTGTATGGGAGACGTCCGAAAGTCGAAATGCCAGAGAATACGGAATCGGCCTGTTCGATCAGCTGAAGCTCAAGCGGCTTTCACGAGACTACTCACTTGGGTGCCTCCGTCACCTGGGAGCGTGTTGTACCACAGGCTCTTATGAGGTCCCTCTAGAGGTTCCTGGTCATGGTCGCCATGAGCCTGAACGGCCACAGCTGTTGCAGCAATTGCTCCCAAAAGTCTCAACATATTTCTTCAACAGCAACAACAGGTGAAGAATGATCTCACACAACAAATGGGCAGGGCTTCAACGCACAGAAGTACTTCAAAGGTTCAGCCTCACGGCGTCTTTACGATCGTATCTTTACCTAAATGTTACAAACAGCCAGAAGAGCTCACTACAGCGCGACTCAAGCTCCACGCCCAATGCCATCGTGTCGTCAGCATACGCCGGCTCTGCATAGGGTTATTCCTTGTTCCTGGAGATAGGCGACGCTACGGGCTTCCGGATCGATGCATCGACAGCTGGGGTGCAGTTGCTCTTACGTTGCACACATACCGGCCGGCCAACGTGCATACGATGCTGAACTTTTAGTCAAGGCCAAGCGACACAGCTCCATTCGAATGTAGAAGCTTCTGATATGACGGAGAGGCATTGGAGATAAGAAGGTGGGGAGCTCAGCTTCAGGACTTGGCTTGCAGCAATCTGGAGGCAATCGCAGCAACTGCTGATAGATCGTACATGCTTTCCTCTTTGGGAAATCCACCGGCTTCGCATTGTGGCTATCTGTGAAACATCGCATTGTCTACCGCAGTATGCGTTATCAGACTTCTCCCTGCTGTGCCTCTTCCGCGAGGTTCCCAGGGTCCATACGCTTGAAGGCGTTTTCGACTTGTTTGTTCCAGTTGCTGAGAGCAACGACGAGCCACTCCAGAAATCCGACCAGGTATAATGCGATACACTGGCCGACCCATAGCCCTGATAGGCCCCAGCCGTGAAATGCGAGATAAATTCCGAGTGGAAGTGCGCCGCAATAGTATGCTCCCAGGTTGATGAAAGCCCCGATGTGCTGTCTGCCCATGCCACGAAGTGCACCGCCGCAAGATCCGTTCAGGCCGTCCGCGATCTGAAAGAGTGCTACATAGGGTAGGACCTCAGCAGTAAGCTTTACAACCTGAGCGTCGTCATTGAAGAGTCGGGCAAAGTTGTCCTTGGTCCCCATTAGTATCGCAAGCACGATCGCTCCGAGGATCATGGATAGAACTGCTGCAGTGTTGGCCGACAGAGCAGCACCTCGCACATTCCTTGACCCCAGTAGATTGCCAATCCTGCTCGATGTCGCTACCCCAATGCCGAACGGTATCGTGTTCATAACTTGATCCGCAGTCATAATGACGGACTGCGCAGCCAACGGTATTGTTCCAAGTTGTCCGGCAACAATCGCCACAATCTCAAAAGCCCACCACTCCGTTCCGACATGTACAATGCCGAGCACTGCGAGTCGAGCAAATGGACCAATGTTCTTTATGCACTTCCGGTCGAATCCGCCCCAGCATTCGGAGCCAGCCACAAACCGTGTGTAGAGCACCAGGAGTATGAAAGAAAGCCAATAACAGATGCCCGTTGCGATAGGTGCACCAAAAAGGCCGAGCTTGAAAGTGTAGATGAACAGGTAATTCAAACCGGCACTTATCGGGGATGTGATGAGCAACACGTAGGTACCCGGTCGCATAATCTCTTGAGACTGTAGATACTTCTTCATGCATTCGAAGTAGATATAGCCAAGGCCGCCGGGGATCAGAATACTCAGAAATTTGGCAGAGTCGCGCGCAATGTAGTCTTCCTGTCCGAGCAATTTGAACACTGGTTCCGACCACAACCACAATACCGCGACAGGGACGTAGAACAACCCAAGAACCAGAAAGGCACGCTGCAGGATGATGCCGAGATCATGCTTGTTCTTGCTTCCTGTGAAAGATGCAGAGGCAAGTGTATCGATCGCGGTCGTGCCTCCCATACCGATGAGCCAAGCAGTGGCCATTGCAAACATGTAGCTAAAAGCTGCTACAGCAAGCGCTTCTGGGCTTAACCGTCCGACTATCAGAACCGAGACCGTCTGTAAGGAGTTTTGCAGCGTATATGCCAGAATGACAGGAATTGATCCCCGCAGAAGAATCCAGAACTCGGAAAGGACGCGCTGCGTCCGGGACTTGTTTCCGTCTTCAAGATCTTCATCTCTGAATGAATCTCCATCGTTGACCGGCTTTGGAAGTAATGAAGTTCTCTCGTTCGGGGATCTATCGGTGTCAGATGTATTTCGATCGCTCGAAAATAAGTTCGACAGCCATGAGCGTGTACTCTGCTTCTGATCGTCGTCTTGCATGGCGAAGTATGGAGGCCGTTTGCCAAAGGTTCAAACTTCGACGTGGGCAGCCAGCAGCATGTATTTAGCCATGCGTGCGAGCCCACAAGTGGAAAGCTCCAACTTTGATGGATCTCCTAGCAATGCAAAATCGAGACAAAATCTCAGATCCACATTCGTTAGGACCTATCTCCACTCATCGGCCACTATAGGCAGCTTGCTACGACACAATCTGTCCCGCAAGAGCTGACGTGCAATGTGCTGGCAGCTTGATGCCTGTGGACGTTTAGTCACGCCTTCAGGCTCTGCAAAGCAGCAGCAGAGGGCCAGCTGCTTACGTTCGCTAGATTCAATGCCCAAACAGCAGCTGTGAGAGCTCGGATTAGCCTCGTCTTCGCGTGAAGGCTTATCGCAGCCGGCGGGCATTGTGGTTTGGTAATCGCATCAGCCCCGGGTACGATCCGCGCTGCATCGGCCAGCTTGCATCCTGCAGTCAGCAGCCATTGAGATGTGCTGCTTCACGTCGTACGTGGTGCTCTCGGATTTGGCGGCGGCGATATAGTGCCGGAGAGATGGGCAGGTCTGGTCGAGCGAGGTCAGGACGAAGGATGTGGCTTGGAGTGCCAAGCATTCGGGGCTGAGAATTGTGCACTCGCCCTCGGCCTCCGCAATCCACCGACTCACCCTGCTTCTCAATGTCAATCACCACCATACATTTCGCCGAGTCGTAGAGCTGAGGCGAGGCCGTCTTGCTTACAAGCTCTCTACTTGATACTTCTGGAGAGCTGCACCACAGCTGCAAGTCCAGCGAGTGGCACGGCAAGCCTCAAGTACCACGAATGTTGCTGCAGGCTTCGTTACCCGGGAAATAGTTACACGGCTTCCAGCCAATGTACTGCAAGATCTTCCACGATGCCAACAATCAACCAGATATTCGCGGCTCATGCTGTGTAACATCTTCGAACCCTAAATTTGTCTGGAGATATCTGTGCCAAGCGTGACTTTGTGGAAGGATGTGTAAGGTTCAGTAAGTGCTTAAGGGCAAGCTGATCTGCCAATGTAAAGGAGTCTTCTGCACAAATCTGCAAGTTGTTTGTGCTGAAGTTAGGCGCCAAGTTCATGCATGGAAGGAGTACAAGACTCTCCACGGCCATCGTCTGTAGGGTGTGACGGTCCCGTAGTCTCCCTTCCCCTGTCCCGAAAATCAGCAGAATGAAGCTCCATATACCGAAAATTTACAGCAATAGAGGAGCTGAACACCCAGATCCCGCGCAGAGCTCCGTCGAAAAGTCACTCGCAACCAGCACCGTCCAACCTGGAACAAACGTCAATGCTTCCGGCCATCCAGATCAGCTCAAGAGACAGTATCGCACATGGGAAGTGTGTGGTTTAGCTCTGACCATTAACAACGCTTGGATTGCATTTGCTGGTTCGTTGCAAATCTCGCTGCTCAATGGAGGTCCACCAGGTATATTGTACGAATACATCGTTGCTTGTGTATATTACACATTCATCGGGCTCTCCATCTCGGAGTTGGCATCTTCGATTCCATCGTCAGGAGGTGTTTATCACTGGGCCTCGGTCACTGCAGGTCCTCGGCATGGACGAGTGCTGGGTGAGTGCATGGCATCGATTCATTGAATTGTGAAGCCATTGCTGACTTGTATTAGGCTTTTTCACTGGGGTATGCTAAGGAGCCATCCCCACAATCAATGCGGGCTAACCTATGGCAGAGTCTGAACTTTTTTGGTTGGATCTTCGCACTGGTATCCATCGCTACGATCCCAGCGAATGTCATTGTCCAGATGTAAGCCATTTTCACTACGCTGTATAGCGCCCTTGCTGACTAGTGGCTCTCATGTCAGGTACGCATTATTCCATCCGGACCTGACAATCAAGGCTTGGCACTCATATGTGGCTTTCGTCTGCATCATATGGCTCGTAACTGCATTTGTGATCTTCTGCAACAAGACGATTCCATATCTCCAGCACGTGGGGCTCTTTCTGATCGTCGTTGGAGGCCTAGTCACTGTCATAGTCGTTACAACTATGCCAAGAGAGTACGCAATCAACTCGTTCGTCTGGGCCAATTTCAACAACCTCACTGGCTGGAGCAATGGCGTGGCGTTTCTCACCGGTGTTTTGAATGGCGCCTTCGCGATAGGTGAACGGCACTAACCTGTAGCGGAAGCAATATCTCTGCTGACATTTCATGAACAGGGACGCCAGATAGCGTTACTCATATGGCCGAGGAGTTACCAAATCCGAGACTTGATCTACCAAAGGCAATTATGATTCAAATCGGGTTAGGTTTCATCACTGCTTTCGTCTTTGGAGTTGCTGTATTTTACGGTACGTTGACGTAGAGCTCATGGCCCTTCTGGAGCTCACCATTCGATAGGAGTGTACGATCTGGATGCCATCATCACCAGCAGTGGATCGTTCCCGCTAAGTGAGCTATATGCACAAGCGACTGGTAGCAGGGCAGCAACATTTGGGCTGCTACTGATCGTTCTGCTGTCCATCATGATCTGCATCATCGGCACAGTCACGATGGTTGGCCGTCTATGGTGGACTTTGGGTGAGACATGCTCGAACCCGCTGTACAAGCCTTGAGTCGACTGTGTTCACAGCCCGCGATAACGCAACTCCCTGCGCACGATTCTTTGCCAAGGTCGATGAATCTCTGTCTTGTCCAGTGCCCGCCACGGTATTCTGTGCTCTCCTAACCACAGGTCTGGGTGCCATTCAACTCGGAAGCAAAGTGGCATTCACGGTATTGGTCTCCTCGTTCATCACTTTGACCACGGCAAGCTATCTCCTCGCCATCCTGCCGAATGTTTTAAGCAGACGATCGAATGTCCCAAGAGGACCTTTCTGGATGCCGGGAGCTCTTGGATACATCGTCAATATTATTGCGTGTATATTGATCGTGTTCTTTAACGTCTGGTTCTGCTTTCCGTTTGCGTACCCGGTCATTGTATCGCTCATGAATTGTAGGTGTACTCGCTATTGGCTGATATGTGTAACGCTAATACGTTGGCAGATAACTCGGTCATCTTGGTCGGGATAATCACATTAACGGCTTTCTGGTGGTTCGTGCATGGACTTCGCGACTATCCAGGTCCAAAAGTGTCGAAGATGTATCTAGAGACGTGAGCGTCCGTATCGAAAAGCAATTGTCGAAAAGTCATTCTGTTCTTCGAAAATCTCAGCAGGTACCAGCCAATGAGCTTGACTGCGGGTAAGCTTATGCCTCGAGAAAACCCTCTGAAATTATGCTACCAGCATCGCTTTCTCCAAATATCGAGGCAGGTCGCCGCCCACCATTCTGGCTTCGACGCGGAAGCAGGCCCCAGAGGTATTTCTGGGAATCGATTACTCCCTGCTGACAATCTGGGATACACAGTCTAGTGACACGCACTCACTTGTGAACATGCGGAGCTTGATACTCACTTGTGACCTCTCCTCGCGACTTCGATTTTTGAACTGTCCTGCTTCGACAAACATGATGCCTCAGAGACCCTGCACGAGCCAGAGATACGAGTACCAAGAAGCACTTGATTCCATCGGACACAGTGACGTAGTGAAGTCCAAGTCCTAGTTATAATATCGCTTTCTGGCCGTAGATACCAAAGCGCAGTCCCACTTCCAGCCAAGATCCTTATTCGGAGTTCGCTACACTTTTGAACTCCGAGTATATATCCACACATAAAGTGGGCAGCCCAACAGTTTCAGAAGCACGATTCAGTTCCATGGTTGTCAACGATGAATCAGCGAACACAGCAGCTTTTTCTTCGGGCGGTACGCCAACGACGCTCGACTTAATGTTGGTGCCTGGCGCCGAACCCGCGCGTTGCGTGGTAAGGATTCCGAACGCCGTAGATAGCCTGACTAGAGTCACTAGACTAGAATTGGGAGGCGAAATCCTACCAACTCCTCCTATCAACGTTTGCACGACATAACAGCGTCACAGCCTCTGCTTTCGCTCTCTGTCTACTCATATATATGGCGGCATGACGCCGTTGACAGTTTGTTGCGTTGGCCTTCTCTCTTGCAGCCTTGTCTGAGGTTGACGATCTGGATCAGAAGTCAACCAAAGAGAACTTTGCCGCGGCACTTGCTGGAAGAGCGTATCGCAAATCGGGAAACATCCTTACAGACCAACATCAACATGGTGGTCCACCCAAAAGATGGCATTCGTGCCCGAATCACAGAATCCGCACGCGGCGACGATATGGAGCAGACAGAGACGTCCCCACTCCTGCCTTCAACCACGACAGAAGACCACTATCGAAATCCCATATCACAGCACGCTCTCTTTCGAACTCCGAATGCAATTCTCCTGGTTATGCTCGCAGTCGTCGTTCTCACCTCATTCGGCGACCAGCTCGGGGAAGTACCATTGAATCGCATATACGAATCGGTTCTCTGTTACAAGTACTATGAAACCAACGATCCATCGAAGATAAAGCTCCCTCGTAGCGCTCTTGGACCTGGAGCAATAGGAGGCGTTGACGAATTGTGGTGTAAGAAAGCCGATGAAGTCCAAAATGATCTGGCGATGCTGAATGGTCTTCTACTGTTTCTCAATGGAATTCCCGGGTTACTGCTTGCTGTGCCCTTTGGCTGGGCGGCTGATCGATATGGACGATGGCCGTTCATTATGCTCAACTTGTTCCAAATTGCCGCGAAGGTAGTTTGGTCGCAGTTTGTGGCGTGGCAGTGGCAAATCTTCGATGTCAGAGTCATGTGGGCGCAATCGTTGTTCTGTCTCTTGGGCGGAGGAAGTCCGGTTATAAGTGCGCTATTCTTTGTGGCAATCCAAGACGTCGTGCCTGAGAAGGATAGGGCGAGTGCGTTCCTGCGACTGGGAGCTGCCAATTTGAGTGCCAGCTTATTGATGCCGCCGCTTGCTGCCCTGCTGATGCGGAAGAGCCCTTGGATCCCGTCGATTATGGGCACGGTGATGTTCATTCTCGCCATGTTACTCTACTTGCTCGTTCCGGAGACGCTTCACTACGGGAAGGAAGAGGCCGATTCGAACCAGGCTGAGCCGAATCTGGCTGGCAGCACTCCAGGACCGCCTGACTTAGCCCCAACGAACCCACCGATTTCAGCAAACGTGATCGTCGTTTACTCCGAGAAGTTCAAGGCAACGATGACATTTCTGACACGGGATTATCGCGTTCCATTACTGATTCTGCCTTTCGTGGCCCACATCCTGATCGCCGAAATCGCCTCGCTTCTCCTGCAATACGTCAGTAAACGCTACAGCTTGACGTTCTCCGCAGCGACAATTCTCATCACTATCCGGAATGGGGTCACAGTGCTGCTACTTGTGGTCATTCTGCCTTATCTCAGCACACTCGCAATGACGAGGTTTGGTCTCAGCAGCCAAAGAAAGGACTTGTATCTCGCGCGCATCTCGCAAATATTTGTGGCTGTAGGATGGCTCGCGCTGGCTGCAAGCCCAAATATTCCAGTTGCGGGCATCAGTCTCGCAATATCCAGTCTTGGACAAGGCGCGGCATTGCTGATGCGAAGTTTTCTGAGCACCATTGTGCCTGCGAACGAGATAGCGAGAACCTACAGCGTCATCGCTATCGTAGACACTTTGGGCATCATGTTTGGTAGTCCTTTGCTAGCGTTGTTGTTCGCGAAGGGGATTGGTCTTCCATTCGTGGCGCTTGGGTTGTCCTCGGCATTGTTTGCGGTATTGCTGTTCATTGTAAAAGTAAGAAAGGGGGAGGACGAGATCATGAGCGACAGTTCATCGTAGCGAGCAGATTCGCGACCAGGTCGCACAGCGGTCTGGTGGTATATTTATGACATAATTGAAGGTGTATTTGCTCGCCTTGCTGTAATTTGAAGCCGTTGCTTGCTTTCCATCTCACTGCAGCTTGAGTGCGAAGCTTCAAATACTCAACTCATTAGGCAGTTCCGCGTCTTCGCTCTGCTTTCTTTTCTTCTCCTCTTGCTTCAGGTGCCGGATCTTTTTCTGGAAGTTCTTTTCACGGTTGTACACTTTGTCCACCTTAGCCTCCAGCTCCGCTCGCAATTCTCTCCTTGCTGCTCGAAGGACGTCTTTTGCCTCTTGCTCAGATAGCTTCACCTTTTTTCTTCGTTCTTTCATACCGGCCTCAAGTATTTCCACCCTCCTTTCAAACCAGTTGGAGAACATGTCCTTTTTGATCCGCTCTCTGGTTTGCTCGACCCATCTTTGAGGATCGGGTCTGGTTCGCATCCATCCGTTTTCGGTAAGCATGACATGCTGTCTCGGTCCTACTCGGAATTTGATGGGAGGCAGATCTGGGTTGTGCTCCACTTGGAAGGTACCGTCCATGGCAACGACCTCTGTATCAGCCTCTCCCTCTTCACCAGGCTCGGAAAGTGCTTCCTCCACAGCGGAAGCTTGATCCAGATCCGCAGGCAAGCCAAGTTGTTCTCTCTCTGCTGCAAAGCGTGCCTTCACTTGAGGTGTCTGCAGAATAGCCCACCGAAGCCACCAGCCAGATACTCCTAATTGTTTGATTCTTGCCTCCTTCTCGCCAAGCAGATACTCATCAAGCCCTCCGAGCTTGTCGATGGTCCGCAGTACACGCGCGCTAACGTGCACTTGTACATGTCGATTGAGA
Source organism: Cercospora citrullina (assembly GCA_013365195.1). Taxonomy (NCBI): domain Eukaryota; kingdom Fungi; phylum Ascomycota; class Dothideomycetes; order Mycosphaerellales; family Mycosphaerellaceae; genus Cercospora; species Cercospora citrullina. The sequence continues at coordinate 507,240 of JAASFF010000449.1, read as the reverse complement.
GCCTTGCTGAATAGCTTTCGTGTGAAGATGTTGGGTTTCCATGTCCGTCGCGTCTTGACCTCGAAGTCGCCGCTGACATTGTTGCCGAATTGCTTTCGGTGTCCGCCGTATAGGCCTCTATTGCTCTGTTTATACCATCGTGCTGGTCCGTAGGGGTATGGAGGTAGCACATCCGCGAGCGCTTCTGAATCGTTTTTATCCCACTGCAGGCTGACTGCGCGAGGCACAGATGTCGAGAATGACCTTTGGCAATGACATATGCTCCGCGACGAGCGGAAGAGTGCGGCCATTGTGATGGGTAGTAAGGGAAGGTGATCGTGATGGTCGCTGGTCCAATGCATGCGGCCAACGCGGAGGTGAGCATGTCTTGGCGACGGCGTATCGAACATCGAGCCAGCACATCTACTGGCTCGTCTCTTGAACATACACCGGCAACATGGTTTCCCTACCGCAACGGATGCGAAAGCTGCAGAATCGTCTGCTTGCTATACGACTTGGACCTGGTGCCCTTATACTACCGAAAGATGTGAAACGGATAAATCTGCGCTTCGCTCCCAGAATCAATGAGGGACACATGGGCCCGAGGTATGTCTTCCAGTTCCCTCTGGCCGTGATGGCGTATCTGACATTTCGTGCAGGAAATTCTGGCGTCACGAACTCGTTCGACTGAAATACCACAATCCATCGATACCTATGACAGTGGACCGCACAGCGCAACAGGATGAACCAGCAGTGCTATCAATACATGTGCAGCCTGAAGGCACTGACGCGGAAAAGGTCGAGACTGTCAACATGAAGAACTATCGTTCATCAGAAATACTGGACGCGCTTATCCGATTGACCAATGCGCGGCAGGTCGAGCCCACTGAGGAAGATCAGGAGCAGTTGGCCAAATTGGAGGAGCAGATGCAGAAGAGCTTGAGGGATAGTAAATTGAGCCAAGAAGTGCGAGCGAGGGTACGGAGAGAGAGGGAACTTTTGGAACAGGCAAGAGGCGATATTGCTGCACAAAATGCTTAAAAAGACGATGGTTGATTGCACTTCGGCGAGGGAAGACTTCACTTACAGCGAGGCGTTGGCAGGGGCAATGGGATATCATCATGGGATGCATGGAGTAATGTACTTCGTGTACAATTACAGGACTATGAAGTGAAGGCGAACGCGACGGCCGACACTATGCTTCTGCGCCCAAGCCCTTCCACCACGCCATGCAACCCAACACGAAGACGATAACCATTACGTCCGTGAAAATGGTCCGGGCGATGGTGATGTACCTCCCAGCGATACGAATGTAGTTCGCATACGGCTCAGGGATGATTCCGCTGTTGACAACGGAAGCGAACATGCCGCCGCCCTGAAGCTGGCCCCTCTCAATGAAATACCTTGTGCTCTGCAGTACAAGCTCTGCAGAGGTGAAAATGACGAACAAACGAGGACCGAGACCATAGCCATCTTCTTCTGTGTAGACATTCGAGCTCCGCGCGAGCTTAGTGCCGTTAAAAGTGGACGTTAGACAGATGTAAAATGCCAGGCCAAATGCGAAGACAGCGTGCACGATGCGCCAAATGTAGGCTGATCCTGGAGTCGGAGCTGCTTCCTGTGGTTGCCCTCCCCCCATCATGGCCTTGAGCATTGGCGGGAGATCCTGTTGTGCATTGGGGTCGTTCGGGTCGCCTCCCATTCCTCCCATGAACTGTTGCATCATCTTCATCATGGGATCCTCCCCGCCCGCGGCTGCTCCTTGACCCTGCTGTTGTTGCTGTATCTGAAGCATCGCTGCGGCCAGAGGATCTTGCTGTGGGTTCGGCGTGCGGCTCGGTGTCGGCGCGAAACTGCCAGGTTGGCTGATGTCGACCTCCGCTGGATCATCGTCGACGCTCGCGATTTTGGGTGCTTGGGCCGCTGGCTGCATGTTAGCACCAATGCAGACAGTGATCATTGTTCGTTTCTCAAACTACTCACGTCCTCCAAGCACTTCGTCTGGCGGCGCAACACCTCCGTTCAGGGCCTTGATTTTCGCGAGTCGGTCTTCGCCTTGCTCGGCCATCTTTTTTTGGCGCTTCTCTCGACGCAGGCGTGCCTGCCGCTGATTCGGCGTCTCGCCCTCAGGCCCGTCCATGCCGGAGGCGACGGCAGTATCTGCCATGTTGTGCCGGTGCTGTTCGTGTGTAACAGTGGTTCAAGTGAGTGCGAGTATCGGCCCAGGAAAGTTGGTGGGTCTGCATCGAGCTCGCATGTGACGTCTGTCCTCAGGGCCTACACTGACTCTTGCCCACAAAATCACCAACAAGCTACTTACTGCCAACCCACTTCAATAGCTCCATCGCGCAATTGACGGGAATTCGGCTTCGACGAGCACGGTACCGATTCTAGCCTGAGTGAATGCGCGCTTTTTTCTTGACCAACGCACGTCCTCACATCGCCGTACACCCACATCTGAATGCGATGGGCCGTCCTCGTGGAGGGAAGCACAGCGGCGCGGCAAAGAAGCCTCCTCTTACGCATTTTCTATGCCTGCCTCTGCTGACACCCGCATCACGACCTCAGCTCGAGCATACTCTCCAAGCCTTCAGACAGGATGTCTCCAGCACCTCAGCAAATCCTACCTCATCTGCTGAGCAGCAGGACGACATAACCTCGCCAAATATTCACCCGAAAGCCATACGACCCACCGGTTCCTTGCATTTGACATTAGGTGTCATGAGTCTGTCGAAGGAGCAGCTCGTCAGGGCCACAGAGAGCCTTGAGAAGCTCGATTTCCCGTCCCTTCTGACTTCAGCTGAATCTACAGCAACACAGGGCATAACAATCACTTTGCAGGGTCTGCAGTCAATGCATGCTCCGGAAAAGACTAGCATACTTTATGCAGAGCCGGCAGATGCTACCGACAGACTCTATCCTCTCTGCCTCGCTCTCCAGAAAACCTTCAAGGAAGAAGGGTTCTTGGTCGAAGACAGCCGCCCTTTGAAGCTGCATGCAACTGTTGTCAACACTATTTATGCAAAGGGCAGGAAGAAGCCTACGCAAAAGCCTGTCACCATCACGTCCGACGGACGTGTCCTCTCTGCGAATGCAGGCGAATCATCTGAAGATCGCCCGCAAGGCCATGGTCCAACAGCGAACGCGCCTCTGGAGATCGACTCTCGAGCTTTACTTGCCCGGTACAAGGACCATGTCTGGGCTTCTATTGACCTGGACCGTGTAGCGATCTGCGAGATGGGCACGAAGAAAATCACCGCCGCGGATGGAACAATCATCGATGAGCAATACACCGAAGTCGCGAGTGCTCTACTACCGCCGTAGGACAGTCTATCGATGAGTCTGCCAGTTCTGAGTTGCGTCATGTGCGACAGAGAGCGTGACATTTCCAATCTCACCTTCAGAGCCTTCGACTTTGTATAGTATTCCGGAACGAAATGAACGCTAGCGTTATGCTGTAGGAAGAACATGGAGCATACCCCATGCGAGTGCGCGGCAGGACTTGCGATAGCATTCCACAACGTGTCGGACACGAGAGGCGCGACTTGAGTCTCGACTGCTCGCTGAGCAAAACTTTCGGATCCGAGCCGGCACAAACATTCGTGCATGGGCAGACAAGGCGACTCAGTGCCGAGCATTGTTTCGCGAGTCATATGTCCACTATATGATCCGCACTAGGGGCGTGGGCCGGCCATTGTTCTGAGTGCAAGAGTGTACTCTTGGACCATCATCTCTGTTCGACAGACCTGATCACCGATTACCAGAGTCCGCTGTCGTAAGATATGAGAAATTGCAATACACTGCTGAAACTCGTGAGGTCAAAAGCTAAAATATGCGCTAGCTAGATCCTGCGATGAAATGAAACTCAAGCTAAGTCAGGCTCATGCAATAACGAGAACGTCTCTGCCGATGCGGAGCCTGCGACACTATTTGACTAGTCTTCGCTTCCCAGTAACTATGTTCAAGATTAGGTCTTGCATGTTCCGTGGCGGGTGGGCTGGAGTCGCGCCAACCTGAGGACGAACCGCCGAGCATACTGTGTGCTCTTCCTCGCCATACATCTTCTTCACTTCACACTAATCAACACGTTCATTCTTAGCGGTGGCTCTTTGGCCACGTCCACTCGTTTTCAAGCAATGCGTTTCACTACTAAAGCGGCTGGGGTTGCGCTATTCACAATTGTGAGCGCTCAGTCAAATAACAACAGCACTTCAAGCAGCGCATCGACCCCTGGCGGAGGAAATGCGTCGACTGCGGCAGCCACTGCCCTCGAGACTGGCTCCAGCGCACCAGCGTTCTCATTCGATCCAAGTCCATCTCAAAATCTTCCCTCCACGTCCGTCCCGTCTAGCACGAACCAGCCATCGTTCACTTTCGATCCGGCGTCAACGACAACAGAGCAGCCATCGTTCGTATTCGTTCCTCCAAGCTCGAGTTCGAGCGAAGAACCTACGTTCGCATTTGTTCCATCGACTGTCGCGGAACAGTCTACTTTGCCAACTGCGCCGCCGAATACGCCCGAACAGCCACCGCCGGTGCCGACGCCATCGAAAACAGAAAGTCAACCAGCGATAGTGCTTGCATCTCCACCAAGTACTGAACAGCCAACCTTTGTCTTTGTACCTTCGACAACAGAACAGCCATCGTTTGTCTTCGTTCCTTCCACTGGCTCTGATGCGGCCAACACAGCGGAGCCACCCACAGTAGCACAGCCAGATACTGCAACGGCGCCAGCTGCAGTGATACCGGCACCCCCAGCAGAGACTGTTGGCACTGTTCCAACACCTGTCAGTCCTCCGCCAGCCGATTCGCCAGCCCCGAACAGTGGAGCAGCACCTCCTCCTGAACCTGCTCCCGCCCCGATCGCGAACACGCCGCAGCCTCCTGCGACGCCTGGCCAGGGAGCGACTGTCGGACAAGAACAAGCAGCTGCTGCGCCCCCGGCCGCACCTCCCGCTGCCCCCTCGCCCGCTGACAGTCATCCTCCGCCATACGCTGTGCCTGAAACTCCACCAGCCGCTCCAGCTCCAGCTCCAGCTCCTGCTGCTGCTGCGCCCGCAGCACCCTTGCCTCCACCTAACAACGAAACAGCCCCAGCATATGAAGCTCAGCCAGCATCAGTGGAGCCTACGACCTTCCTCACATCATCTTCGATTCCTGCAGCGCCCGTACAGACTGAAATTCCAGCGCCAGCTGCACAGCCTGACGCACCATCTCCATCAGCTGCACTGCCAGTTCCAGCAGCGGCTTCTATGCCGCAGCCTTCTGAGGTCGTCTATCCAGTAACGGCGACGCAGTCTTCTCATTCACGAGAGGAAAGCTCGGCAGCGGACGCTTTGACTTATGACGGACGTACTGTGAATCTGGTCGGCATCACTTTGGCAGCGGAACCAACGATGAGTACGAGTTCCGCTGCGAGCGATAGCACAAGGACCGCTAGCTCGGAAACGTCCAGTGCTGTTGATCAGAATGGCGCGAGTGCCATGCGTGGTGGATGGGGGATTGGTGGCGCAATGGGTCTTGGGTTCAGTGTGGGGATTATGATCATGGCATGATAGACTTGGGGTAGAATGATGCGAAACGACAGTGACAAGGACTAATGTATCGGGCACAGGTTTTCGGAAACCTTGTAATCTAGTGGACGTACACAGTATGGACTTTTCTGTTAGCACACGAACAGCAGCGGAGCTGTGCTTGTCATGAGTGGTCGTGCAACATGACCCGTCGCCACGAGATTCATAAAATCGTGAGATTTGTTCCTTCGTAACGCTGCTTGTGCATTGCCATGGTCTATTACCATACAGGCTACTCGACCCAGCAGATGAACGTGCAGCTCTTGCCTTTGCCCATCCGTGCTGAAATGCAGCGAAGTCCAGCCATGCCCATAACGCCACACAGAAGTCTGGTATAGCGCAGCCCTTTTTTATTCTCCAATCTACCTCTACTTCCTGATGGCACGCTGGTAGAAAGCGAGCTCCTCGCCCTCCAAGATGTAACCATCGACACGGCCGCTCTGGCCTGGACGGCTGGCAACAACGGCGTAGAGACGACCGGCCTCGAATTGACGCTCGATTGGGGCCTCAACCTTGCCAGCAGCCTTGTGGCGCGCAGCCTGCTTGGTCTCAACGCTCTTGCTCTTCTTGACCTCCTCAGCCTCAGCCTTAGCCTGGCGTCTGCGACCAAGTGGCTGGCCGTAGTGGGCCTCGTACCACTGACGGAAAGGCGCAGCGTCGACCTGGACAACGGCGGACTTGGTGAGGGTGTTGGTGCGGACCAACTCGTTGTTCGAAGGGTGGTATGCCACGGCAATCACACGGACCTTGCGAGAGATGCCCTCGCTGCCCCAGGAGAAGTTGCCGGAATCGAGACGGAGACCACGGAACTTGCGGTTGCCGCCACGGGTGCGGACGAGGTGGACGCGCTTGGCTCCGATACGGGTGTTGGCGGGTTGACGACCCTTCTCGAAAGCTCTGTTCTCGCATATCAGAAAATTGTTCTGATATGGGTGAAGAGACAATCGGGTTATGCATACCTCTTCTTGCGATAGTATGCGCGCTTAGCACCAGAGGCGCTGCGCTTGTGACGGGAGTCACGAGAGATACTGCGAATATGTCAGCGAGTGTCGCGTGCGAGTGAGGGTATTGGAATGGTATGGACGATACCCCATGTTGGCGGTTTGTGAAGAAGTCTGTCGAATCGCTGTTAGTCGGCTGCTGCGACGCAATGCTGCTCCAGACAATGCTGAGCGTGGGTGTACGTACAGATTGGCGGTCTCTTCACGGGCGCTGGGTGGATGGTCGTGCTACAACTGCGAGCCTGAAGTGTCGGCGTTGCAGCTTTCCAGACAGCCAGAAACGAAAAGCGAGTGTGCCAAGAGTGTGGGTCCGGCCGGAGCCGAGAGCCCTGACTCCGACTCGTGGCGATTCCTGCCTCACTCGGTTCTGCTAGGAGGTACCACCACACATCTTGTTCTCAGCTCAACTCGGTTGCCATCACATATCGTGTTCTCAGAAGAGTGCGACTGATCGGCGCGCAGTCTATCTTATCATTTCATACTGGCATTGGCCTTTCGGTAGCCTCACGCTGCTGAACAGAACGTCATGCTTCTCCGCGATCCTGACCAGGCCTAGACGGGTTGATGGCTGTGTACATTACGAGGACACGAGTATAGAGATCTTCGAGGCGTTATTCCGCTCTCGTGCAATCCTCCGCTGAGAGCAAAGACGGGCGCGCCCCTGGAGGTCCTCCGAAATCTGGACCGTATTCTCTCTGAAGCACAGTTGGCAAGACCACTTCGTCGCCCGAATGCACACATTTACGGACAATTCACTGTGTTGCACTGTGATTTGGTATTGGACCTGTTCCGCTTTCTGCTCTACGCCCACACTTCTACCTGACATTCTCAGGCATGACCTTGATTCTATGTTATTCGGTTCTGCAGTCTACGTTAGCTTCCAGCCATGTGCACCAGTGGGAAAGATTGCGATGCCATCCATACTCTTGGAAATGAAGGGTAAGCAGAAGAAAGGCACAGGCTCGCAAGAAAATATTTCCAGACACAATCCGAGTCAGTTTGAACCATCGTCCTCGTCCACAGAGCAGCGGCAACGGGTGAGGAAGGGTGCATGAGATTCTCGCTACAGAAGATACATAAGAGAAGACATACCAACACGCAAGAACTCCTCCTCTCATCCACCAAACCACCAAGCGCCAAACACCCGATCCACTCAAAAATGAAATTCTTCGCCACCACCATCCTGTCCGCTTTCTCCCTCCTCACCACCTCATCTCTAGCCCAAGAAGACCACCTCTGCGCCCCATGGTCTTCTCCGCCAGCTTCGACGACCTCGTAGCACCCAGCCTTGCCCTCCTCCAAACCCAATGCTACAATCTCTGCGCCAGCGCCCGCAACTCCGCCATCAACCACTTCGGCTCCTGTTTCTGGCAAAACGTCGCCAACGTCGAACTCCAATCCGCCCATCTCGTTCGATCCGCTCGCCGTTCCGATCGCTGTACTCAAGCGTCGGTATGGAGCGGAGATTGTGGTTGTACGCTCGATGCGAAGGATACCTATGTTGCGAATGATGTGGAGATGTTTCCGGATTGTGAAGCACCGAAGTTGGCGCTCAAGTGCTTTGATCGGCAGGGATGGACGCAGAGGTATGGGACGGAGTCGCCTGCTAGGCCTTGTCCTGGGACGAGTATGATTTCTCAGAAGAAGGCTGGTGGGAAGGGCAAGGAGACCAAAAAGGTGCAAAAGCTGGTGGTGGCTTGAGGGTGCTCTGTGGTGGCTTGAGGAAAGCAAGGCGGTGGAGAAAATTATGTTCTTGAATATGGCAGTCGTAGGCTGTCTCAATTAATTGATTACGAAGTTTTAGTAATTCATCGCGCTTACTTCTGAATTCCTGACATGCACAGCTAGTTCAGCACCAGGTGTTCTGTCGTGCATACTGTGAGCTACTTGTTGATCTATCATAGTCCATGTCTACACAAACAATGCTTCGCTCTCGTGACTGATGCCATCCACGCCCACTGCGCCATACACCTTCAATGGCACAGCAATCTCAAACATGTCTGCCGGCAGCCGTTCCTTGGCAATCCAACCGGTGCCACGCTCATCGCTCCCAAGCTGTTCGAGCAGTTCACCATCACCGCCCGTACCCTCAATCCCTAGTCCTTGAGACTGTCTATGTGTGGTGAATTCGACCCGGAGCCGCCAATGTAGACTGACTCCAGTAGTTTCAAAACTCGGCGCCGCACCGGAAGGTATGGCAAGGCTGAATCCAATTTGCCTCGCAAACAGCGATGATTCTCTTACTGCCGCGTAGACTTTGCGAGTGACCCGGCTGATAGAGCTGCTGCTACGGAGTGCAAGTGAAGCGTCTACACTTTCACACGACTCCAGTTCGATCAGTAAAGAATATGTCGAGGCCCGGTGGGGCATGTTTATCGCCATTGAAGGAGTGGCAAAATCAATGGTACCAGTCACTAGTTCTCCGAGTCTGTATGCAGGCCGAAGCATTGTGAGTACGGCAACTGGTTGTCCAGATCGGGCAATGTTGAACCTGTTATTGCTCTGCGACTCTCTATCCCGCGAGCTCCCAGAATTGCCTCGATTTGCGCGGAGGATTGCAAAATCAATGGCTTCCTTGATATTTGTCGGTGCCAGATCAATGACGCTATTCTCTCGCGAGAGCATAGAGCCAGGCGATGTGGGTGAAGTTGGCGACAGTAAGACGCCGTTTGAGTCCATGGGCATCTCCAGTAGTCTTTCAGTGTAACGTAAAAAATCTTCCAGGCCCTGCTTGGGCGACTTCTTTGTCTTGGATACGAGATCCGACATAAATTTGGGCGCAGCACCAGCCCGAGATGGCTCTGATGGGACGCTTGTCGTTCTTGCGGCATCTTGCAATAATATATAAGGCGACATGAGGTCGTGCCCAAGCGTGTCGCCACGCGAATCGTAACTTCCGAGCACGCGGAATGGTATTTCGACGTGCTTTACGGCTTGACCTTCCGGTCGCTGGACACCAAGCGATAGGTGATAGGTGACCTTCATTGCGCGCCCCTTGTGACTTGGCGGCAGGCCACGTGGAAGAGCGAAGCGATAGCTGTAACTCTTGCTCTCCCCCGGAGCGAGCTTCAAGTCCACGAACAGCAGGCTCTGGGGAGTCGAAAGTAGAGGGATCGTCTTGGATCCCACTGTGGCCTTCATCTGTGCCATCGAACTCATCTCATCCCCACCCAACAAGCCGCCGAGAGACTCTCCTATGCTCCCCCAGCTCAAAGCACCGAACAAGCCTGAAGATCGCTTTGAACGCTCGACACCAACAACGCCACCGCCGCTTTGCACTCCCTTTCGTTTTACTTCCTCGAAGGGGGCTGCGTTGACAAGACTGCCATCAATTGTGAATCTTCCTACTGTCTGCGCGTAGGCCATCATGAGGGTTTCCGGTACGGCAGGCTGGTTCTGCGGGGATCGTGAAGGTTGTCGTGAATGCGCGAACTTCGGGAGTAGTCGTCCAAATTGCTGCTGAAGTGGGAGCTCAGAAGTCATGGTCTCATCGCTGTGGTTGCTCATGGCATAGAACTCGCTGCTCGTTCTCGGTGTTCCATCCTGGGACGTCTCGGACATCACCCGGGCAATGGGGTTTAGGTTGCCTACTGTACTGGACCAGCTGTCCTGTGGTTGTGGCGATCGCTGTCTTCGGCCAGAATGCATTGTCGAAGGATTTCGAGTGATTTTTGGGCGTACTGCCTCAGAGGGCTCAATGGGTGACGGAGCCTGCGCAGAAGGATCTAACGGAAACTTGAAGCTCTGGAAGGCAGCGGCATCTGGCCTTTCCGCGCTGGATTGCTTCTTTAAGCTGGAGTTACTGGGGAGTCGAGGCGTGGTATCGGCAGATGCAATGCCCGGTCGTCGTCGAGGCGGGCGTATTGGCACTGCAGGTCCTGGCGAGGCATTGTCGTCTGAAGGGCTCGTGGCTTCATACAAAGGCGATGGCTGCCTCGGGGACAACATGCCCAGAGATGCAGCGGTGTTCGCTCCCAAACTCGATGTGTATTGCAAACTAGTGCTCCGACCGTGTCCTTTGCCAGCCCTCTTCCCCGATCCAGCATTTGCGATGGGCATCCTCCCTTCGCTAATGGCCTCACTTCCGAGCGACATGATCGATAGACTTCGTCCATGGCCTTTGTCTGGTCTGGATGCACTCGTTGGCGTGTTTGCAGTCTGTGGCGTCGCGCCTAGTAGTCCATTGCCGGGTCTCGGAGAGGCATTGCCCACGCTCAAGGATAATGTAGGCCGGTGTCCCTTGCTGCCTTGTGTGCCCTTTGCGCTGGCCGCTGACACCGATGGCGCCCTGGACAATGATACGGGAGGGGGTTTGATCTGCGCCAGTGACGACCGCCGACTGTGCACCCGCGACGGGTCCATCGACTGGACTCTGCTATGCAGTCCGCCATTGCCCAGGGCATTGCCTGCACCAGTGTTGACTTTCTCGGCGCCGGCACGCCGTGCTATGTTCCTGAACGTGATGATGCATTCTATATGCTCTCCTGCGTACACTGCCGGCTCTTTCCATTGTACGTATGCGCGGATGTTCGACTGCGCATGCGGCGCTGGCGGCATTGTGTGTTGGTCGTTCTAGATCGCAGCTCGCTCAACTTTCCATAGCGATGACGACGCGAGCGCATCCTTCGGGGGCTCACTTGGTGATGCCGCCCAGCAGTATTATTTCGGTCGACACGCAACAGAGGCGATGGCAGGATAGCATGGCGCGTGGTAGCTTCAGCGGTGGGTGATGCAAAGGCGACGGCGCCGTGTTTGCGGCTCAGCTTCGAAGTGAGAATGCCGGCCGCAGATCACGTTCTCCCGACCCGCGTTGGATCGTGGCAGTGGATGACGAACTCGCCGGCGCGGAAAGGGGCATTGGAATTTATGCAGCATGTTGTCTGACGACCACGCCTCAATTTTGCATGGATTATCTAACTTGTGCGCAGTTATTTGACGCCACCGGCTTCACTGCGAGGTCGTCCGGTTTCACCCTCGCCAAGCCGTTCTTGCCATAGAAATCCATGGGATACACAGTCTCATCCTTTTCGCCAGTCACCTCATCGATCTGTCCCTCCCACCCTTTGCGGGCGCCTAGTACTACGAGAGCCTCATAAGGTGTCAACAGCGGGCGTGGGAAAGCATAGCCCCAATCGATGCTCAGCCTGGGACAGGCAACCTGGACCCAACACTCGACATCTGGCATCGTAGCCAGTTTGCCGGGAAAGATTTCGCTGAGAAGCAGATTTATCCATGTAATCCCTTGTTTGCGAAGATGGTTCTCAATGAGAGTCATGGTGTGAGGATTTCCTTGTCGTCCAAGACTGCCCAGTATCAGGCCCCATTTCTTTGCCTTTCGTGCTTGAGATAGTGCCTTGGAGCGGTCTGCAAGAAGAGTATCATGATCATACGTCTCGTGTGTTAGCCGCCGTGAGTATGGATCGTATCGATACGCTGGGGTGGACGGATTGTGGATCATAGCGCTTTCCAAATGGAATCGGCCATCGCCCAGGTACAGTATGAGATCCACGCTTTGCTCCTTGGTCAGCCGAGGAGATGTACAACCAAGAATCTCGCCTTTGGAGAGCGGCATGATCTGGGGCACAATGAGATTGTAGCCCGCTGAGCGCAGTTGTTGCGAGGTGCCGTGAAGGGTAGCGTTGAATTGGATCGTCCCTACCATGGCAATCGTGCTTCCAGACTTGAAGTTGCGTTCAATAGTGGCAAGCAGATGCTCGACATCAATCTGTATGTCCACAAAGACATACAGCGTCTGGATCTTGGTTACATTGACGGGAATCAAACATGAGTGAGCATAGTGTACAAGCATGTCGCAGCCAAGGGCACGAGCCGTGTAGTCGTCGATGCAGCAAGCACCATACGTGACGTCGCCCATGATCAGCGTACTTACGCCGGGACAGAACTGCGTGATAATATCAGATATGGTAGTCGCGAACAGTAGTAGCCCCTCTGGCATTTGCAGTGCGATCTGCTTTGCACCAGATGTCCTGATTCGATGTATCGTCTTGTGGATCTCGAAATTGTAGTTCTTGGGCAACAATGCAATAGCCGCGTTGATGTCCTTGTCGTACAAAATGTCATCTGGCACATTGTTCAATGCGCGAGCAGGCCGTCGCCGGGCAGCAACTATGCCCGTCAGCTTGACGAGCGATATTGGTTTAGATGTGATGTGGCGTACCTTGAACGGCACCTGGTTCTTCGATCGAGCCACTGCCGCCCTCTGCCTTTGCTGAGGCTTTGGCGTCTGCCGCACGTCGGCCAATGAAGCGGCGCTTGGGCTGTTTCGGCTGTGTGGCGATGTCACCATCGATAGAGGATGTAAGAGATACATCAGGGCCAAGATCGGCTACCGCGCGATCAGACTCCATGTTGGCAGCGTAGCAGTGACCTTGCGTAAGTGCAGGTCTGTGTGAGCAATGACGACCGGGTCCTGTTTTGACACCTGCACTGTGCGTGGATAAGAAATGGCGGCAGGAATCTTGCCTGGTCGTGGCATCTGAAAAAAGACTTTAGAGTGTGAGACGAGCGTGGCTAGCGGCTCGCTAAGCTCCGGAGTCACGCAATGCTTAACGCATCCTGCTCGGGTGTTCCTGCATAGCATAGCAACGATTTCGCGCGAGCATGATTGTTGTCACCGCGTCAGACGCAGGCCACGCACACGGCCGCTGCAGTCGGGGCGATACGGCTCTGCAAACGGCGTGGTTGCGAGCGCAGCGGCAGGCGGAGAGGCATAGCGAGGCGAGGCGAATCTATTTCGAAGCATGGATGCGCTGGGTCGCGAGAAGCCGCCGTTGGCCCCCTGGTCGCCGCCGTGGGCGATCCAGCAGAGCGCGCCGGCCGAGGCTGGCTCGTGGGCGGCGTGCAGCAACATGGAGTGGATACGGGTTTCAGACTGGGCACGAGGCCGGTGCAGCACACGCAGCGCAGGAGGGTGCCACGGGAAGACGTTCGCTGCAGCCGGAGCGCAGACGAGGTGTATTGTGTACGCGTCGTGCAGCAGAATTTGAGTGCAGAATATGGCCGAGTGGAGTCTGGGTGGATCGCACTCCGCGCCATTCAGGGTGAAGTCAATTGTGCCGTTGTCGAGAACCACAGCTCGCACAACCTCGTTTCGCCGTCCTCATCTCCAGTTCGCTCGTTGTCGCTCGTTGTCGTCGTCGTCGCTGTCCTTCTCCTTGACACCTGCGACTGCCGCTGCTGCGCTTCCGCCGCCTTCGCCACCAAACGACCGCATACCACACGCGTCAATCCCCGCCGTCCACGCGACCTCTGGCCCTGCTTCCCACATCGATCTCGCTGCTTTTCCTGGTCTGGCCCGCTATCCTAATAGGCCTTCTTCACTACATCACAATCACACTCACAGTATTGTCCCGGACAACACATGCAGTCGACATAAACTGCGCTTCGAGGTCCCTAGTGCAAATCGCTCTTACCCAGGCCTGGTCCAGCCGCTCGCACCCCGTCGGCCATGAACAGGCACAACCCGCCGCAGATCAGGCTGAACTCGGGCGCCGGCGACCTCCTCCATATCAACACCGACGTAGACGCAGACTCACGTCCACACCTTGCCACACGACAACCCTCATCGCGATCGCTCACTCAGCCTGGCCGGTCTGGTACCGCGCAGTCGTTACGAAATGCCGTGAGCGGCAACTCCTTATATTCCTCCGCTGCTCCAGCGGAGTCGGCAGAACTATTGCTACCCCCGCGCAAGAGCAAGACACGACGATTCCGCGACGATGACAGCCCGATGCGATCGCCCTCAGAGAGTGGCTTCAATAGTAGGAGAACATCGTGGTCTTCGGAGAGCGCTGGGAGTCGGGACAGCAGATATGGAGGGCCGTTTATCTCGCCTTTCGACGACTCGAGAGCACCGAGCAGAGCAGGTAGCGATGAGGGTGTGAATACTCAGACTGTGAGCGAAAAGTTCAATATCCTTCCAGGCGCGGGGCTGTTGCTGTTTCCAGAGGACGTGGAAAAGGACGATTATTTGCACAACCCAGACCCGAACGACAAGGACGACAGGCTTAGATGCTCCGACTTGCTTCACAGAAGAGGTGCCGTGAATTTGGGCGGGCTGGCATTGATCACCATTGGAATATTGATCCTGTTCATCGGTTATCCAATACTGTGCGCAGTTTCTCCACAGTTGCGTGCATAGACTGTCGCTAACATCGTCTAGGACGTTTGTACAGAGCAAACTAGAACCGCAGGGGACCTCATGCTCTAACGACCCGCTGTGCATCTCGGATAAGGAGCCTTACCTGAAGAACGTGCGGAGGGGTCTCATAGATCCAGATACCCCAGAAAGCGCGAAGACTCGCAAGGGCGACAACGGCAAGGAGCAGCAACTCGTCTTTAGCGACGAGTTCAATGACAATGGCCGTACGTTTTATGACGAGGACGATCCATACTTCCAAGCCATGGACTTTTGGTACGGGGTGACTATGGACCTCGAATGGTATGACCCCGATGCAGTGACCACCGGAAATGGCACACTCAACCTTAAGTTCGACGCTTTCCAAAATCACAACCTCAACTATCGATCAGGCATGTTGCAGTCGTGGAACAAACTCTGCTTCAAGGGTGGTTATTTGGAAGCTTCAATATCTCTGCCAGGACGCGGCGATACGATCGGGTTTTGGCCAGGTTTCTGGGCCATGGGAAACTTGGGCAGGCCCGGCTACGCTGCAACAACAGACGGGATGTGGCCATACAGCTATCACGATGAATGCGATGTAGGCATCACTCCAAATCAATCCGATCCAGATGGGCTCAATTACCTTCCTGGAATGAGGCTACCTGCGTGCACTTGCAGCGGCGAAGACCATCCCTCTCCCGGCAGAAGTCGAAGCGCCCCAGAGATCGATGCCATCGAAGCATCTGTGGAGTACTTGGACCCTCCAGCAGGAGCTGCCATTGGTGCAGCTTCACAATCCTTCCAAGTGGCGCCCTTCGACCTGTTCTATCAGCCGCAGTCGGATTGGATGGAGATCTACGACTATCGCATCACTGAAGCCAACGCGTATCAGGGAGGACCATATCAAGAAGCCATCTCGGCTCTTACCGCGCTTAACAATAAATGGTACGATGGAAATGCATACCAAATCTATGCATTCGAATACGAGCCTGGTGCGGATGGATATATCACCTGGTATGTGGGCGATGAGCCCACGTGGAAGATCGAAGGGAATTCCGTTGGGCCCAATGGCAATATCGGCCAAAGAGTAATCCCTGAGGAGCCCATGACAATCATTGCGAACTTCGGAATGAGTAACAGTTTCTCCGCCGTCAATCTTACTGGTCTGGCTAAGCTGTTCCCTGCCACCATGAGAATTGACTACATTCGTATCTATCAGAATGAAGGCGATGAGATGACTTGTGATCCTGTTGGGTATCCGACCACGGAGTACATCAAAAATCATCCGGAACCATACGTCAACATCAACATCACCCATTGGGAGCAGGCCGACTACGACTTCCCAAAGAACTCCTTCATGCACGGCTGCAAGGCAGAGACTAGCAAACCCAAAGAGAAAAAATCCAAACGGTCTCAGGAGTCAAGTTCAGCGAAGTGGAGGAGTAAATGGTTTTGGAGCTGAGAGAATCTCATGACGTGAGCTCAGAATACGCGACCACGGCCTGGAGCGACTAATGACTTGGAGCGCACTATTACTAATTTGCATTGCATTGCATCTATCAGCGGCATTGTAATCTTCTTTCCCTGGAGCAGCACCTCGGTAACAGCAGACCACTTCAAAATGCATGAAGTGTCTGCTCGGGACATGTACCGCCGCATCCTGGTGTTGATTGTACCAGTATGCATCATTGGTTGGTTCATTGTGGATATCATTCGGCGAAGGCGATTTCAAAAAGAATTTCGGATTTTTTTGAAGCATTGGCATGAGAGGGTTTCAGGGCGTTTGGCAAGCAGGGACTTGTGATCAGGGAGGGCATGAAAACGAGGAACATGTCCACAGCAATGAGCATTTTCACACGGAGGCCTTTATACTAGATTCTTGGGTTCATCACAGTTGGAACGGGTTATTGGAATTAAAGAGGTGGGGATTTGACTGCATAATGAGGGGTCAGATATTGGATGAACATACTGTGCTCGGCTCGCAGATGTGGTAAGAGTCGGGTAGCTGCATCATGGAACAATGAATGATCTCACATTTAATGTGGACCCGGATGGTTCGCGTCAGCGCGAGGTGATCCAATAAGTCTCAGCGGCAGGACGACTCGCCATCTTAGGACTGAGTGTCGCGATGTCGAATTGCGTGGTTCTCGCCCACTTGACATGTGCAGCCTTTTGCTTCGCGTAGCCTTCGAATAGCAGAGCACAGCAGGCAAGCTTGAGCTCGGAGCTTCTCCTCCACAACGCTTCACTTCTCGCTCCCGCGATCAACCTTGAAGCTACCTAACCAACCACCATCATGTCTTTCGGTCGTCTGTTGAACCGTGTAGCGATAGTAACAGGTTCATCATCTGGCCTCGGCCGTGCAATCGCACTTCAACTCGCTGCGGAAGGGGCCAAAATCTGCTGCGTCGACCTCTATGAGAATCCGCGCAACAAGACCAATTCTGCTACCGGCAAGGCGGACGACTTCAACAATCGTACTGATGGGGAGACGACTGTCCAGGAATTGCATCGATTGCATGGCGAAGAAAGGGCGACTTTCGTTCATGCGAACATGACCAAGGCCGAAGATGTCGAACATATGGTGACTCAGTGTGAGATTAATCGTCCCTGGCACCGGACGTGAAGATGAAATCTGATTACCATTCCCATAGGTGTAGAGAAATACGGCCGCATCGATATCTTATGCAACGTGAGCCGTCTCACCCCACCTTCACCCTATTATAATCCTCCTCACTAACAAAATCCCCCTCGACCAAACAGAACGCCGGCATCTCAATCGAATCCACCCACCCAACCCCTCTTCCCATTCACCTCCTCCCCGAATCCGACTGGGACCTGACAATGTCCATAAACGTCAAATCCATCTTCCTCGGCTCAAAATACGTCCTAACCCAAATGCTCTCCCAACAACCCCTCCCTTCCCCCAACCCAAATAGCTCCGCTGGCTGGATAATCAACACAGCCTCCGTCCAAGCCCTAGTAGCCTACCACAACACCCCAGCCTACTGCGCCTCCAAAGGCGCCGTAGCCCAACTCACAAAACAAATCGCATTAGATTACGCACCACACAAAATCCATGTGAATTCCATTTGTCCTGGATTCTTAAAAACGGCTATGACGCAGAATTTGCAGAATGATGCTGTGAAAAGGGAGGAAATTGATAAGGCGCATCCGTTTGGTGGGATGGGGAGTGTGGAAGATGTGGCGAAAGCGGTGGTGTTTCTTGCGAGTGATGACTGTGGTGAGTTTTTTTGTGTTTTCGTATTCCCTCGTTACTTCTATTCAATTTTGGTTTGGACTTTTGGTCTCTGACTGCATTCGAATCAGCTTGGATCACGGGTGTGAATTTGCCTGTTGACGGGGGATATATGATTACTTGAGAGGGGGAAGATGTGGTGTTCAAGACGGTTCTGATGGATTCGAGAAGTTCTTTGATTTCATTCACCAATTGTAGGTTCAAAAGCAACATGCCAAGCTCCATTGCCGTGCTTTGCACTGGAGAAAGTCTCTCTTCAGCCTCAATCAATAGCAAGCATGTCCCTGTAACGCAGTCTCGAACAACTATGTTCGAGCCTCAAGAACGCGTAACGGCAGCTGATCTTCTACAGCCTCCAAGTGCTTCCGCCACTGGCAGATTCCTGCTCTGCCTCGCCTTCGACAAGTCGTAGCGTTTCCTCCAGAACCAAAAAGTCCCGTTCCATCATCTCCGCCCAATTTTGCAGATCGCCAAATTCGTTGAGGCCTTTGGTGGTCTTGTCGAGGTCTTTTTGCCACTTCGCGCTTTCTTTGGCTAGTGCAGCAGTCTGCTTTTTCAATTCTGCTTCTTGCTTGGCGATTGCAGTGGCATTGGCGTGGATGTCGGCTGCCCGACGCTGAAATTGGCTGTCATAGTGTGAGCCAGCAGATTCAAGAGATGCGACGACTGCTGCGCGAGCTTCTTCTTGCGCTCGAGAGCTATCGCTAGCCACGGCTGTGGAAGAAGCGGTGGAGCTCGATGCCAGGGTTGTCGACATTGTAGCGACCGGATGAAGCCTGATTTGTTGTGTGTCCCGATTGTGCGATGGCAGTCCGCATATACTATAGTCCCAGAGCGGAGCAGTTCTTGAGGTACATGATTCCGTCCGCCAGCTCATCGGGTCGTGAGCAGTAGTGGAGCCTGCCCAGCTTCTCATCTGACCTCGCAGGTGGTACCAGTCAGCTGGAGGGCGCTGCTAGAGCAGCGGTCCGGCACCTGTAGGAGGACGAAAAGAAGCTCTGACTGGCTAGACTACCCTCCGGGCCAGCATGCTGAACGGCAACGGCCAAAGCAGTGGTCGAGGTCGTGCAAGAATCGGCGCAGCTCTGACGTGTTCACTGAGGTACCTGCGCTAGCTTGAGAGGTCTCCCTCTAAAGACTGTCACGTATATCAACTTGGTGGTGAATCCAGCATAAGCACTCGTTACGAGTGAAGATACCGCACGACCTACCTATGAGCGAATGTCGACCAGGATTTTTCAATGCCAGACGTGCGCAGAGCCCGTGATTGGTCGTAAATGTCTCGTGGGCGGTCTAGTTGTGGCAATGCTCAGTATAGGTGGCAGACTTGATGCGACTGTGGAGTAGAGTAATGCCATTCCATGGAGCAGAGCGGGAGAGCTTCGAGCTTTTCTCCGTCTCGCTGACAGCTCAGGTGATAGTGAGGCGGTAGGGAGGTATGGAGGATGCTTGCGTGGTGCATATTCATCCCACATCTACCTTGGCCGAGTGTGGGCTAGTCGGAGGAGACCGACAGCAGCGGAACATGCACTGGCGGGTCGCATTCCTTCATCTACGGCATTCGACGCTCATCAGCAGGAGGACCACGAGGGCATCGCAAGTGTCCCCGTCCATCGGCGTGCTCGGTGAGGGAGGATTGCTGGTGTCCAGAGCCGACGGCGAGGGACGATGGCAGACCCTGCGCGGCGGGTGTCGCGCGCCGAGCAGCTCCACTCTGGCACGCATCGCATGTCGCCGCCGTCCTGCGAACTGTGTGCAACGCGTGTGGATGCGATAGGCGTCGTCCACAGCCCACCAAGATTCGCTGATTATTGTCGTAGGTGAGAGAGCAGTGTTTCCTTGTCTTTCCTCAAACTCTCCTGTGCTCTCCTAGACCTCCCTTCGACAAACGGCGAGGTGCCTCATCGCCACCACTCCCTCCAGTCCATGACCAGCACAGCACCGTAAGCTGCTCCTTCCGACAACCACAGAAGCAGCGGAGGGCAGACTATGGCGCCCGGCCTGGTCGAACCGCAGCCAGCGGTGGAGCCTGCTGCCCAGCGATCGCTGTCCTCCACGACCGAGCACTACGATGATACCCTGCGATTCTACCTGAACGGAACCAAGGTTGCGCTCGATGAGGCCGATCCGGAAGTGACTCTGCTGGAATATCTGCGAGGCGTGGGCTTGACGGGGACAAAGTTGGGCTGTGCTGAGGGAGGCTGCGGAGCCTGCACCGTTGTCGTTTCGCAGTATAATCCAACAACGAAGAAGATATATCATGCTTCGGTCAATGCGTGCATCGCCCCGCTAGTCTCGGTCGACGGCAAGCATGTCATCACAGTCGAGGGCATTGGTTCGGTGAAGAAGCCACATCCTGCGCAGGAGCGGATAGCAAAGGGCAATGGCAGCCAATGCGGCTTCTGTACACCCGGCATCGTGATGAGCTTGTACGCTCTGCTGCGTAACAATGAACAACCCTCCGAGATCGAGGTCGAAGAAGCGTTCGACGGCAATCTGTGCAGGTGTACAGGCTATCGACCAATTCTCGATGCTGCACAAACGTTCAGCGGCACCTTAGGCTGTGCGAAAGCCCAGGCCAACGGTGGCTCAGGTTGCTGCATGGAGAAGAAAGGCACAAATGGTGCAAGTGGATGCTGCAAATCTGGAGGCACGGGCGACGATCAGCCGATCAAGCGCTTCACGCCTCCAGGCTTCATTGAGTACAATTCCAATACCGAGCTCATATTTCCGCCAGCGCTCAAGAAACATGAGTATAAGCCATTGGCCTTTGGCAACAAGAGAAAGCGTTGGTACCGTCCTGTGACAGTCCAGCAGCTTTTGGAGATCAAAAGTGTCTATCCTTCGGCCAAGATCATCGGTGGTAGCACAGAAACACAGATCGAGGTGAAGTTCAAGGCTATGCAATACACTGTGTCTGTCTTTGTGGGAGATATTCCAGAACTACGTCAATACGAGTTTCACGATGATCATGTTGAAATTGGTGGCAACATCACCCTCACCGACCTCGAACATCTCTCACTCGAAGCAGCCGAACGTTACGGCGCGAAACGCGGCCAGCCTTTCGTAGCGATCAACAAGCAGATCAAATACTTTGCTGGTCGTCAGATTCGAAATGTCGGAACGCCTGCAGGAAATCTCGCAACAGCATCACCCATTTCCGATCTCAATCCCGTCTTCCTTGGTACAAACGCAACGATCGTTGCAAAGTCGCTTCACCAGACAGTGGAAATCCCGATGACCGAGTTCTTCAAAGCATACAGAGTAACTGCGCTGCCACCAGACGCAATCATTGCCAGTATCAAAATACCTGTGTTCCAAGAGAAGGGCGAATACATGCGTGCCTACAAGCAAGCTAAGAGAAAGGACGACGATATTGCGATTGTCAACGCCGCCTTGCGTGTTCACCTTGACGATGACAACATTGTCAAGAACTCGAGCCTTGTGTATGGAGGCATGGCGCCCATCACTATCGGCGCGAAGAACGCAATGACTTATCTAGAAGGCAAGAAGTTCACGGATCCTGCAACGCTAGAAGGTGTCATGAATGCGCTTGAGCAGGACTTCGATCTTCGATTTGGCGTCCCAGGAGGCATGGCAACCTACCGCAAATCACTTGCACTTGGCTTCTTCTATAAATTCTACCACGAGGTGTTGGCTGCATTGAATCCGGCAGATGCTGAGCTTGATCAAGATTGCATTCCCGAAATCGAACGCGAGATCTCCAAGGGCCAAAAGGATCATGCTGCTGGCAAAGCTTACGAGCAGAACATTCTCGGCAAAGAGAAGGAACACGTCGCTGCATTGAAACAGTCGACTGGCGAGGCCCAGTACACTGACGATATTCCAGTCCAGAAGAATGAATTGTATGGATGCCTGCTGCTTAGTTCCAAGGCTCACGCAAAAATCGTCAACATCGACACCTCTGCGGCTCTCGAGCTGCCAGGTGTCGTTGACTATGTTGACCATCGAGATCTTCCGAATCCAGAAGCCAACTACTGGGGTGCCCCTAATTGCGATGAGACATTTTTTGCTCTAGACGAAGTATTTACGGCCGGCCAGCCGATAGGAATGATCCTAGCCACTTCGGCGAAGCGTGCTGAAGCGGGCATGCGAGCGGTGAAGGTAGAGTACGAAGAGCTACCCGCCATATTTACAATGGAGGAAGCCATCGCCGCCAACAGCTTTTATGATCACTATCACTGGATCAAGAACGGTGATGTTGACAAGGCTTTCGCAGAAGCCGATCACGTCTTCAGTGGCGTCGCTCGAATGGGTGGCCAAGAACACTTCTATCTCGAAACGAATGCCTGCGTCGCGGTGCCAAAACCCGAAGATGGAGAGATGGAGGTTTTCAGCTCAACACAAAACCCCACAGAAACACAAGCATACGTTGCTCAGGTTACTGGAGTAGCTGCAAACAAGATTGTGACCCGAGTCAAGCGTCTGGGAGGCGGCTTCGGTGGAAAGGAAACACGCTCAATACAGCTCGCTGGTATCTGTGCCACGGCAGCAAAGAAGACTGGTCGACCTGTGCGATGTATGCTCAACCGCGATGAAGACATCATGACTTCCGGCCAAAGGCATCCGTTCCTATCACATTGGAAGATCGCTGTCAGCAAAGATGGTAAGCTACAAGCGCTCGACGCTGATGTGTATAACAACGGTGGCTGGACGCAAGATCTGAGTGCTGCTGTGGTCGATCGTGCTCTGAGTCACGTTGACGGAGTGTACAACTTCCCAAATGTCTTTGTGCGCGGACGTATCTGCAAGACGAACACTGTATCGAATTCTGCGTTCCGAGGCTTCGGTGGACCTCAGGGCATGTTCATTATCGAGACTGCCATGGAGGAAGTGGCAGATCGTCTGCAGATTCCAGTTGAGCAGCTCCGCGAGATGAATATGTACAAGGCGGGAGAGAAAACACATTTTAGACAGGAGCTTAAGGACTGGTATGTGCCACTAATGTGGAAGCAAGTCCGTGAAGAGTCGGAGTGGGAACGTCGCAAACAAGAAGTTGCCGCTTTCAACGAGAAGAGCAAGTGGAAGAAGCGTGGACTGGCTCTCATTCCTACCAAGTTCGGCATCTCCTTCACTGCGCTTTTCCTCAATCAAGCCGGTGCTCTGGTGCACATATATCACGACGGAAGTGTTCTTGTGGCACATGGCGGTACGGAAATGGGTCAAGGTCTACACACAAAGATGACCATGATCGCTGCGGAAGCTCTTGGTGTCCCGCTGGACAACGTCTTCATCTCCGAGACAGCCACCAACACCGTCGCCAACACCTCTTCCACCGCAGCATCGGCATCCTCAGACCTAAACGGCTACGCCATCTGGAACGCCTGCCAACAAATCAACGAACGCCTTGCACCCTACCGCGAAAAGTTCGGCAAAGACGCCACAATGAAGCAATTAGCTCACGCAGCCTACTTCGACCGCGTCAATCTCTCCGCAAATGGTTTCTACAAAACCCCCGACATCGGCTACGTCTGGGGCGACACCACAAGCGAACAAACTCACATGTTCTTCTATTTCACCCAAGGCGTAGCAGCAGCAGAAGTCGAAATCGACACTTTAACCGGTGACTGGACGTGTCGGCGAGCAGATATCAAAATGGACGTCGGTCGCTCGATTAATCCCGCAATCGACTACGGACAAATCGAAGGTGCTTTCGTACAAGGTATGGGACTGTTCACGATCGAAGAATCCCTATGGCATCGTGCCAGCGGGCAAATTTTCACAAGAGGACCTGGGGCGTATAAAATTCCCGGTTTCAGGGATATTCCGCAGGAGTTTAATGTTAGTTTGTTGAAGGATGTGAATTGGGAGAATTTGAGGACCATTCAGCGTTCACGAGGTGTGGGTGAGCCGCCGCTGTTTATGGGTTCGGCGGTGTTCTTTGCTATAAGGGATGCGTTGAAGGCTGCGAGGAAGCAGCATGGTTGTGAGGAGGTTTTGAGTCTGATTAGTCCGGCGACTGTGGAGAGGATTAGGGTGTCTTGCGCGGATCCGATTATCAGGAGAGCGGAGGTCAAGCCGCAAGAGGGAGAGAAGAGTTTCTTTATCAATATATGATAGCTATGTACAGTCATGAGTATGATTTGATGAGAATGCTGGAGACTTTTCCGTGGACCAGAGCTTTCTGAATTTGATAGTACGAGCGTAGCATGCCAATATGTATAGCTGGCCGAACTTCTTGTTTCTGCGCTTCACTTTACACATCAAGCCTGTCTGCTTCACAAACCAATAATCATGCAACTCCCACTCCTTCTCAGGATCCGTAAGTTCAAAATCAAATTGTCGATACAATTGAGGAACCAATTTACTCATCTCCAGCAAACTGATATTCTTCCCCACTGCTCGTAGCGATACTCGTCAGCGACGAACCACGCAATGCCACCCGAAGCAACAGAGAAAAACAAGAAAGCGGGAAAGGAATAGAGATGGAGCGAGAAAATTACTCACAACACGTCCTCGCCCCAGCCCCAAACGAAAAATCATTCCGATCCATTAATTTTAATTCCTCAGGAGAAGCTTCCAACCACCTCTCCGGTCGAAATTCATAAGCTTCAACGCCATAAACTTTTTCATCGCGTGCCATGACCCAGGGGTTTGCGCCGATGATTGTACCTTCTGGGAGGAAAACCCCGATATTTTCGATTTCGAAACCTCCAGCTGGAACGACGCGGTCGAGTAGTAATCCTACTGCGGGATGCATTCGTAAAGCTTCGCGAATGATGGCTTGGAGGTATGGAAGATTCTGCGCTTCGGAGAACGTAACCGGGTTGGATAATTTTCCATTTCGTTCTGCGGAGTCGAGTTCGGAGAGGAGGGTATCGTGAGCTTTGCGGTTGCGGCAGAGATTGTAGAAGATTGAACGGAGGGAGGCGGCTGTTGTGTCGCTGCCGGCGAAGATGTTGCTTGTGGCGTGGCTGAGCATTCGGGAGGAGGAGATGAGTTGTTCACCGGAATCTTTGGTGCGTTTGAAGCGGTCGAGCATGTCTTTGATGGGGACGGTGTTGAAGTCTTGGGCTGAGTAGCGTTGGAGTTGTGCGGCGGCAAAGGCGACGATGTATTTACTTGTGTTCATGATTCGGAGGGAGGGGATCAGGTTGGCGATGGTTGAGATGAGGGTGCTGCCGAAGAGGTATTCGTGGAGGTAACTATCTGGTATTAGTGGCCATGAATTGAGTGTCTCTGATCGGCCGACGAGTTTCGACTCTGGCCATTCTCATAGTATTGACCATGACTGCAGCTCGACTGTCCAGAGAAGTAACCTGCGCCGTGCCATCTCGTTCCGAGAATACCGTGCTCATCATCCCAGTCGGGGGTTTGATATCGAACGGGAGGTAAAAGTTGGATTTCATGGATTTGCTGCCAATGCCGTACACTTTGGTATGAGTGCAGCATCGCTGAACATGACATGATTGGGACTGATTCGCACTAGCTTTCCATACTTCTTGTGCAGTTGGAGATGGTATTCCATTTGTCTTCCATGGGCGCAGCTAATGATCCTATCGAGGTCGCTGATCGAAGCAAGAAATGGTCCTGGAATATGCTTCAAACCTGGTCGAAGGCGAATGCGGATAATGTAAGCAATGCTGCAAAGTACGATTCCGGCAAAAGTGTATGGAAGCAGTGCCCAAAGGGACGCCTGATAGGGATTATTGGAAAGCATATCGTGTGCACGGTGTCAGCACCGCTAGGACCCTGCCACGATTCCTATCGAGGTGCAACTCGACCAACGTTCGACGAAATTGTTGCTGTTGACAAGCAGTGCCTTGCATGTGAGCGGGATGGCGCCCCTTTCATGGTTCTCTCTTGTTGGCTGGCACGCGCGGAGCCATTGAGGGGATACGAGGGTCCATTGCTGACTGCAACTGGGCGGGGAGAGCTGCGCTGCTTCGGCAGTTAGGTTCACAGCGAGGTGCTGATGATGAGTATCGCATTGAAAGTGTAAGTAGTAGCCATGACGTGACTGGTTTCAATATTGCTCCAACGTCCATGCAGCAGGCTCCTTAGCTCTGTGCTTATATTGTGCAAGGATGTTGTCGGTCTGGTGGCACGCACGGTGACGTCGTGAGCAGAAAGAGTACTGTACGCAAAGAACGCCGTGGTCTGGCAATGCTTATCGCAGCAACTAAGTGACAATTGCAACTCCAAAAAATGAGCTGAAAAGAACGGTTTCCAGACCTTCTCACAGCCGGTCCATACGCCTCAACTGCAGTCTCCATAGCGGTGCCACCTCTTCAACCATGTCTCATCTTCATTCAACCGTATCCTCGCTGTGCCTGAGCTCCATTGCGGTCCACCATGATATAATCGTTGTTGCTGTGGTAATGTGGTGATGGCGATTGTGGCAGAGCTCCGGGAATGCTTGCAGCCAGTTTGTCCGTATCTGCTCGCTTTGATGGTGGGCGGTCAGCGGTCGGCGGCCGATCAGCTGGATATGTGGGTTTCTGTGCCAATGGGCTGGGTCTCGTCGCTGCCCCCTCCGTAGTGTGATTGCCGTTCGTGTAGGGCTTTGAATCCGTGTTGTCGCCTCGAGGGGCTGGCGAGCTCTGTCGCGACACCTTGGCCAAGCGCTGTTCGGTCTCGCGAAGTCGGGCTTCGAGCTCCTGCAATTGCTGCTGTCCGGAGCTGACTGTGTATTTCCTGTTGCATGCTTTAGCGGAGCTCAGGCAGGCGCAGTGTTGTACAAGCACACTTTTCCTCGATTGTCCTTGACAGGTCGTCGACTTCCCCTAAGCCAAACATCGAGTCGAGGTCGGCAGCGAAGTTCTGCGCAATGGTGCTGCGAAGCGGTCAGTATCGTCGGATGCGCAAGAACAATTCGACAGCACCTACGATTCGGGACGAGGGCGCGAGGCCCGCTTGGGCTGCTGCTCCTCTTCCGCCATGTTGTGCAATTGGGGATGCGCGAAGGGTTCGAGTGGTGGTGCTGCCTCTGCTACTACTGCTACTGCTCCTGCTCCTGCTCCTGCCTCTTGGCTAGGAGACGGCGGGCGGGCGACAACGGGGTGGGTGTTAAGGAGGCACACGAGCAGAGGGGCGGCGCGTTGGGCGTACGGGCAACACTGGTGGTTTAATTGACAATTCCAGTAGCAAGAGATCTACGGTGACGATCCGCACCGCAGGGGAGGTTTGGGTAGGGAGTTGTCTCGGCTGCACTTTGTAACGCAAGGGCCTCTTTGCCGGAGACACTGCGCTGTGACAGACTGCCCGCGGCGTTGGATGTGTGTCGTCCACAGGCGTAGCAGAGAGTCAGCCGATCGCCGCGATGCCGTTGTTGGTGACGAACGCTGCGTGATGCTGGTCGTCTGAGGGCTGTCGTTGTCAATGCCGCTTCGCAACGCGCGACCAACGCCTTGAGGCGCGCCGGCCTTGGCACTGCAGATTGGCCCTTGCTCTGGTCGCAATCTGCACCGAACACACGTTGGAACGACACACTGCACGCCCATGGGACCACGTCCGCTACCGACACGCCGCCCGTAATTCCATCTCGCATCTCCGCTCCGTCCACTGCTCCGCGACCACGCGCCTCCTCACGGCCTCGCCGCCTGCCTGCCTGACTGCCTGACGCTCGCACGCCCGCCGGACATGTGCGCCATCTGATGAGACACCTGCTTTCGAGAATATGAGCGGCCTGCATGCACAGAGACGACCCGACCGATCCAGCGAAGTGCCGCGCCAGTGCTGGAGACGGCGCTTTCATGACACCTCTCGTCACCGCCTACACCCACCTCGAGTCGCTACTGCTCTTTCAGGCCTTGCGAAGTGAGGGTGTGCACCCCATCAGCTTCAACCGCATTTCGAGCCAGCTGCTCAGCGTGCCACTGGTCCGCAATGATCCCGCCTTCGATGCCGGTCGCTTGAGTCCCGACGCTCTCCGTGAGCTGTATCTGGGCCTGCTCAAGGAAGAGGTCAAGCATGACTTGGGCCGCGACCATGATGAAGAGAGTCACCTGTCGAACGGCGATGCGTCTCCCAGCAGTCGCAAGCGCAAAATCGCGAGTCCAGTGCTGCCCACGGTCCACGAGGCCGCACAACATGCGCATCTGATTCCTCAACTCGTCACCCGGCTCTACGCGAGATACCGCGAGAATGCAGTGTCCAAAATTAAAGGTTACGAGATCAAGTACGCCGAGAACAAGCAGCACGTTGAGGACATCGAGGCTGGGTTGTGGGACGAGCGGCTGCAACGTGAGGAGAGTGCCAGGCGACTGCCAGAGCGTGCTGGCCCTCAGATTCAGAGCCCGAAGCCGTCGCCGAAGCCTTCATCCACTGCTCATACGCAGCCTGTGGTTGCACGTCCAGACATCGTTCGCACTCCATCTGCGACTGCTAGCCCCGTGATGCCAAAGCAGCCCGAGCCCTCTTCCCAGGCAACCTCGAAACCATATGCTCAGGCCAAGATTGACGCCGTCATAAATCATGGGCCTGAGCCACAGCATCGGAGGGCATCTTCCAACACCAAACTGCCACCGTTGTCCGAGATGGCACCTCAATCACCGCGCTTCGGGATTCCACCAAAAGTTACGGGTCAAATACCGCAGCAAGTGCAGACTGTGCCTCATAATCATGCAACGAATCACAATTATGTTCAAGGCCCTCCGAGTGGACATCATTCTCCTTACGGACCCCCTCATGCGCATGGGCGCCAAGGATCGATGAGCAGCCCTCAGCTGCAACAATCCCTTTCCCGACCCTCATCATCGCCTCGGCCAATACTACCTCCTCCGCCGGGCATGGCATTACCGCCTCCATCATCCGTTGGTCATACCGGCTCACCAGGGCAACATCAGTATGCCGCTCCAATACAACAACAACAGCAGCAGCATTACCAGCAGCCACATAGACCTCCTTCAGGAGCTGCTCCAGGGCCATATCAGAGCCCCATTCCGCCTCATGCGAATAATTACTACCAGCAGCAGCCACCTTATCAAGACCGGCGGCCTTCATATCAACCTCCGCATCCGCAAACGCCTACGTATGGGCATCAAGCACATGTGCAACCTCATCCTGGTCAGATGCATCAAGGAGCATTTATGCAACCATTCCAAGTGGCTCCTCAAGATCCGTCCAGGCCAATGCTCCACCAGCCCATCCGCCCTCAACCAGCGCCTCCCATCAACGCACCAAGCGCGTCTGTGTACGTTCCACACGCGCACGGAACGCCAGCGACTGCTCCACGGGTGGCGCCGCATCTCAATCGCAGGGTCGAGGACGTACTCAGCATGCTTGCGACACCACCAAGAGGGAACACTCGGCCTAAGCCAAAGCCTTTATGGAAGGAAGAGTTCCAACCCTCTCCTTTGCTGCCTTCCGCAGAGAAGCCTCGCCCAATCATTGAGCCACTCAGTCCAACACAGGAGCGAAGGTCACCAGCACGTGTCACGCGTGGTGGTCGTGGGCGGGACGTGTCGTCTGTCGAGGAACGACTCCAAGCCGAGCCAGCCTCGAAAAGCAGAACCAGCAAGCGAAAGGCCAACGCACGTGAGAGAAGTCCTGGAGGTCATAGTGTGGTCTCCTCGACCGCCGACGAATCGCTTCGTGCACGCACACGCAGTCATTCTGTCAGCACGGCTACTGGTGCCAATCCCTATTCTGATGACCGACCACCGAGCCGAAATGGTGTCAAATTGGAGCCATCTACGCCTGCAGACACATCCGAGGATGCAGCAGCTCCTTCAGCTACCCCTGCATCTGGTCGGGTGACTCGCAAACGACGTGGCACCCTGCAGAACCAGCAGCAACCACCATCAAAGCGCAAACGCCAGCAGTCACCGAACAGAGCAGATGATGGGGAGTCTTCTACCCCCGCGCCACGCAGCAATACCGTCGTCGCGGTGCGGAATTTCAACAAGATGTCCTCGGCAGTAATGAACGATATCTTGAGTCACAAACATGCTGCTTATTTTGCTGGGCCTGTACGAGATCGAGACGCGCCTGGCTACAGTGACATAGTGCGGCAGCCGCAGAATCTGAAGACGATCAAAACGGCCATCACGGCCGGCACGCAGCTTGTGAAGGCCGCAACATCCTCGACAGATTCACCATCTGAGGCTGCAAATGCAACGTCAGCTACAGTGGAGTTGGAGCGCACCTCCGATACGACACCACCGAAAGTGATCGTCAATGGAGCACAACTTGAGAAAGAATTGATGCGCATGTTTGCCAACGCGTACATGTTCAATCCTGGCGAAGACGGTATGGCACTCTCTACGAAGGAGATGTTCATGGACGTCGAACAAAAGATCTCGGAATGGCGAGGTACGGAACGTGCTGATGATGAAGATGATACGAAGGGCAAGCGACGGAAAATGTAGCATACTAGTAGATCGTCCGCGTCCACTTGACGCATGTAAGCGAATGAAATGGCGATCATATTGCCAGCAAATAATCCTGTGTTCACGTCGAGTCGTATAGTATTGACACGTGCATCTTGGCACTTTTCGAATGGATTTTCGAGCCTGTGATGAACGCCGAGGCAGAAGCTGTGCATGTCAAAGATCCTGGCGACCAGCAGTGTTCCTGTTTTGTCTACACAGCTGCGCGGGCAACCTCTTCACTCGATCCTGTCTGATAGTTGTCTCATGACTCTCTGTTTGAGAGCAGGGAGCGATCGATAACGTCACTCGTCTCGTGGCGTCCACGATCACAGGCTAAGGCCGCGGTAGCGTGCCGCGAGACAACCAAGTGCATACTCGCCTTTCCATCTTCACCAATGTACAATACATAGTCATGCGTGCAAGTTTATTATCAACTCGATTCAATCGCCTATTTGCGTTTCCTTGATATCGCCCTTTCTTGACCGCACCATGGCGTGGCCAAATCCTTTTTATAGGACAACACCGAATACCAGAAAGTTAGTAATGTAATCTACATTATCACATGCCATGTCCAGAGTGGCAAGAAATGAATCCTGGCTGACATGGGACTTTTTTCGCTGTACCACAGCGCATGGGGCTATAGATTCGACCTCGACGAACAACATCTCACACCTGAACAATGTGAACCTCTGAAGTTTTCTTACGATACCATTGCCGAAGAAGTTCTGGATCGATTGAATGCCATTTCGCCACCGGAGAAGAATCAGTTGCCTAGGAATAATGGACAAGTTTCAGCGGTTGGGAATACGAATACTACGGGAGAGCTTCCTAGAGCGAAAGATGATAAGAAACAAGAGTTGAAAGTACCGCAACGGGATCTTTATGCGATTTTGAAGGAGAATGCTGGGAAAGATGAGGTGTTGGGGAGGTTCTGGAAGGAGGTTAACGAGGTGCCAGAGTGGGTCGATTGGGAGCAGATTCAACGGGGCCAGGATGTGTTCTATAGGTATGGTGGGGCGTGCTTGACGGGGTTGGCATATCAGTCACTACTCGGTGGGATGGGAGCAGCTCGAGTGGTGGAAGTTTTGGCTCGGACTGGAGGATTTTCGACAAAAGTTGCGAGAGGAAGACTTTTTGAGACGACGCAGCATATTCTGCAATGCACGAAGTCGGTGGAGAGTATGCAGCCTGGTGGGGACGGATTCGCGTCGACGATTCGTGTAAGGTTGCTTCATGCTGCTGTGAGGCAACGCATTATGAAGCTGAGGGCGACGAGGCCGGAGTATTATGATGTTGAGTCTTGGGGGGTGCCGATTAATGATCTGGATTGTTTGGCGACGATTGCGACTTTTTCGTCTTCGTTGATCTATTTGAGCTTGCCGAGACAGGGGATCTATATTCGTCAGCGAGAAGCCGAGGACTATGTTGCTTTGTGGAGGTATATTGGCTATGTTATAGGATGCCCGGCTGGACACTTCGAGACGACTGGACAGGCCAAGCGATTGATGGAGACATTACTCCTGAACGAGATACATCCTACTCACACCTCGGCTGTGCTGGCAAACAATATTATCAAGAGTCTGGAAGGGCAGCCGCCAGGCTATGCTTCGGCGGACTTCCTCGTTGCGTCCGCTCGTTGGCTCAATGGGAATGACCTTTGTGACGAGCTGGGGTTACCGCGTCCATCACCATATTACTGGGCGTTGATGACAGGGCAATGTCTCTTCTTCGTGTTCTTCTGCTACACTTATCGAATGATACCTTATCTCGACCGGCGCAAGATCGAAACGCTCAAGCAAGTTTTCTGGGCTGTGATTGTACACAGCAAGTACGGGCTGCAGGAGGAGACCAGGTTTGCCTTCAAATACGTCCCCGAGTACGAGACGATCACGCACATGGGCGAATGCGAAGAGGCCAAGGCGACGTATAGTCACGTCGAGAGTCGGAACTTGAAAACGTTTGTGATCGGCGTGGGCGTGCTGGGAGTGGGAGCATACGTCGGGGTCAAGATAGTGAGCGCATTGGCGAGTCGTGTCCTGTTATTATAGCTAGCTCGGTCAGCGGCTGCAGCTGCAGACATTAGCGTGGGCATCGTGGCAGGACACTCGGCATGCCGCTGTGCCTGCCGAATACATGTGTTTATCGCCATTCCGTACGGCGCCGTCCATGTGAGCAGTGCGCCGGTGCGCAGTCGGGGAGCTGCCTGGTCGCGGAGCATGCTTTGCTGGGATGAGCCTTGCGAGCAGCTCTCGCATCTCTGGCTGGACCAGTGGCCAGTGGCTGCCCTATTCTCTCGAATGATCGACGTGCATGCACAGAGGAAGCGCCACGGCGAATCAAGCCATTGTGGAAGCAGCGCCGCCGTGCCGGACGCATTGCATTTGTGGGAGCTGAGGCGCCGTCCTGACCACCGCGACCTCGTCTTCAGCCTTCTGCACGCAGCGTCCAGCGACGAACCCTCCGCGCGCACTCACACCACGACCACCGGCGGGGACGAACGTCTGCGCAGCGTGCATCCGGGGCGGCCATGTGGCAGACGATCCGCACGAGCGAACGTCGACGCGGTCACACAGCAGCAATTGTCGCACAAGGCTAGGCGGCGCGGTGGTGCTTGCATCATGCCTCCCAGCGCGCACGACCAGCGGCACCGCGCCCCCCACAACAGCGACGCGCAGCGCGGCGAGCAGAGATCGACCAGGACCAGCAAGGCGCACGGCCAGCGGACGCCGCACCAACGTGGCGCCCGGAGCAACAGTCGCCTGCGTCAGGAACACAGCAGCAGCAGCGGGATCAGTAACAGCCAGGTCGGCATCGGCGGCGGAGAGCATCGATCTGTTGGTCTGCGGAGGCCCTCGCTCACACACGCTAAGAGGACGCAGTCGACCCCTGCTCTTCTAGATGAGTCCTCGCGTGCAGCCGATCGGGTTGTCTTGAGTAGTACGGGAGCCTCCCTCGCCCACAACAACCACCACGACGGCGACGCTGCGCGCGACGACGATGAGCTGGCCGGAGCGATAGGCGCTGTCCGCATCTATCACCGCTTCCAACGCCCCGAAGTGGAGGTATGTTTGTGAATTCCACCTGCAACCACACCCCCGTGTGCTCTCCCTCCGCCTCCGCTCTCTCTCCTCTGCCGTGGGACGTGCGTACGAGTACTGCGACGCGCCAGCGTGCTGCGGCAGCTGCTGGTGCTCTGTTCGCTTCAGCACTGCCACGACCTTCTACAGACTCGCAGCACAAGAAGAGTACCACGCTAACCTGAGCTTTGTGCGACCACACAGCAGTCGGAACCCCAGCCGCCTGAGATCAACATTGCTGTGATCTCTGCTGGAGACGTCGGCAAATCCACCTTCATCAAGGCAGCCCTCGACCTCAACAACCTACCCCGATCGCGTGCCGCCGAGCGTCGTTTCCCCTTCGAAGGTCGCTCGTACCTCCTACGTCTGCTGGAGCTGGATCTCAACGACATTGACACAAACAACGATGGAACGATCGATTGGCCAGACTACATTGAGGATAGGGTAATGCCCCAGGTCAACGGTGCATTAGCCCTGTACAGCTGCGAAGAAGCTAGTAGCATTCGAGATCTGCGAGATATACTCAGTGAGTGGCGGTTTTTAGCCATGTACGAGGGACGCTTGCTGACCGGCGACATCTTCACACAGAGGCCGTCACCAAGTCATTATTGCCAACTGTGCTTGTTGCAACCAAGTGCGACATCCCTACGAGCGAACGAAAAGTCGAGCCCAGCGTTGTGGAGCAGAACACGAGGCGGATCAACAAGAATATTGCTACCTTGCAGGTCTCAGAGCTTAACCCAGACGGGTACAAGCGCGGCATATCGATGCTCATGAATGCCATTGTCCACGCAACGCCAACAGGTTTGTCAGAACTTGGAGTCGAGCCGTACATTCATGCGTTGACTTCTCTGCAGAACAACCTTCGGCGCTGAAAAGAGCAACGTCTCTCCGCCGCAGAGCACAGAGCAACTCACTCACTCCAGCCTCTCCCCGCCCTTCTCTTACCGGGCATTCACGAGCCAGCTCTGAACACACTGTCAAGAAAGATTCAATTCACAATCGTGTAGATTCCAGCTTTCCTGCATATTCTGCTGGTCAGCGTCTTCGTGTGCCTTGGGACGAAGAACAGATGAACGGCACATTTTTCAACGAGGAGTCGGCAAGCGAGCCCTCCGCAACCTCATCACGATCGTCCATTAGCACGGATGTTCAATCAGTAGTGCCTGGGGCCTCTCCCACCTCAGCGCTGGCTGAAAATGGCGCGACTTTCGATGAGCTTGTCGATCGACTACTAGATCAGCCTACCTCTCGGGCTGATTTGAAATTTGCGGCAATCTTCCTGGCTCTATATCGCAAGTTCGCAGCTCCTGGAAAGCTGTTGGAAGCTATTGTACAGCGCTTTGACACTTTGGAGCAGACAGGTGCCCCGATGATGATGAAGTCCACCACACAGCTCCGATATCTTGCCGTCATCGAGAAATGGGTGACCGCATATCCAGGTGATTTCGCCTTCTCTCGGACACGGCGTCGCCTGCAAACCTTTACACACAAGATCTCTGACACACGAATTTTCACCGCGGCTGCAAAGGAAATCACTGTGGCACTGGAATCTGTCAACGAGGACGACGATACTAATTGGGCTGTCAATGACAAAGACAGAGAAGCTGCAGGCGACCAATCTCGGAGCTCAATGGCCTCGACTGCAAGCACGCTAATTGATGACCCGACCTTCACTTTCGATACAGAGCTTAGCGGGACAACGCTGAGCTGCGATTCCGATATCTACACTGGACCAAAGATCTCCAATCAGATGATTGCATATGTCGAGCAAGCGCAAAGACATGCGCGAGAATTGCAACCAATACAACGCAATACACTGACCAAAATCCAATGGCGGGCTCTCCTAGACCAACCCGATGAGCTGATCGCGCGTGAGCTTACGAGGATAGACTGGATCATGTTCTCGTCGATACGGCCACGCGATCTGGTACGGCACGTTTCGCTCTCTAAAGAACAAAAGCAATCATGTCGCAATTTGGCCCATGTCGAGCGAATGGTCGAGCACTTCAATCAGATTGCATGCTGGGTGGCGAACTACGTCCTGTTGCGCGATAAGCCTAAGCACCGGGTGTTGATGCTTGAGAAGTTCATGCGAATAGCACGTAAACTGAGAGAGCTCAACAACTACAACGCATTAGGTGCCGTCATTGCCGGCGTCAAGTCGACATCAGTGCACAGGCTCGCAGCGACACGCGAACTTGTGCAACCTACTGTGGGCAAGGACTGGCTGAAACTTGAGATCCTGATGGCGCCGTCACGATCACATTTCGCATACCGACTTGCATGGGAGAATAGCTCGGGAGAACGGATTCCCTACTTGCCATTACATCGACGAGATTTGGCCACAGCGGAGGAAGGTAACAAGACCTTCCTCGGCGACGACGGTCGCATCAATTGGAAGAAGTTTGAAATCATGGGCGATGTCATTGTCAGCTTGCAACGAGCACAAGGCATGCCTTACAAAAATTTGGGAGGACTACAAGGGAACCAGCAAATCAAGGAGCTCGTGCTCGATGTCAAGCTCCTGAAAGATGAAGACGTAGGTCCAGCATGAGCAAAATTGCGGGCTCACAAATATTGACATCTGTACAGGAACTTTATGAACGCAGCACGCAGGTCGAGCCTCCTGCAAACGCCAACGTTGGACCATCGGCAAAATTCAAGTCATTCTTTCAGCGATAATGCGTCAATGACAAACGAAGCACGACTGAGTACCGACCTTCAACAGCGAGCGGGTGGAACGTCACAAACACCTCGCAAATACCTACATAACAACACGACACTCATGAGCGATGATATTGAAATATATACCCTTCTGTGGCATTTAAGTTCTAACGGAATGGAGGCAACTTTGCAATTTGGATAACCTGTCTGGCGCTGGATCAATTGGGATATTCCGGCTGGTGTTTGGACACATTGGTGTGCAGTGAAGACCTGTGGAGGGGGAAAGATCTGGCTTGTACCTTGTGTGTGGATATTGATTGTGTAGCTAGATGTAGTTGCATGGCCTCGCGGCGCAAAAAGGGAATTGTGGACAAAATATGGGAGTGGGTGGACTATCAGGATCGAAGGCACAGCGCAGTTTGGCGCTTCGATCTTGGGTTGAAATCGGGATTCGAAATGCAGTTCATGGAACGGATCGTCTATCGTCGTTGTTTATTGGAAGGCTTGATGTGAAAGCTGAGAGAGCAGATCTGACAATCGGAGTGGTGAACTTGCAGATTCTTCATTGATGCTATCGCTCCTGCTCCACCATCGACGTGTCTGTTCTCCTCCTCCATTCGTTGAGCGCCTTATCGGCATCTGTTGTCTCATTGTCACATCTTTCCCCTACAAGACCCCATGTCCGAGCACGAATAATGTTCTCCACCATTCTCTCGTTTCTGATGAGGGACGCAAGCGATTCTGTCCTAGTGTTCTGTGGAAAATAACGCGCGGAATATGGATCCAGACGTTCATCGATGATTCTTTCACGCGCTCGCGCGTCTTCGGTCTCCCTTAGGATGTGGTCGGGGTCATTGGGGTCGGGTGATGTAGCTACGCCGGCACAGTAATTCAAGACGTCGGAGCGGGATTGCCATGATCTGGTATCGATGTTAGTGTCTGTTGAACTCCAAAGTTCGGATCATATCGTTCAGTCTTACGGAAACAGGGCTTTATCCTTGAATGTCTGACATGCTTCTGGATCTAATGCTCGCCTCCCAATGGGTCGAGGTTGTCTTTCTGTCGTCGATGCACGGTCGAATGGTTTCGCGGCTGGGGTCGCTAGTGCGTTCAGGTTCTGATTGATGGTATCGTCTACTGCTGATCGAGATACGCGGAGGAAGTCTAGGGTGGCACTTGGGCATGAGCGTGAGCTTTTGATGACGGCTTCTAGTTATGGAGATGTGCTCACCTCGGAGTGCGGTTTGATTGAAGCAGAATTGTGGTGTGAGTCTGGGTTGGGAGGGGGTCTGCGACATGATTGCAGTAGGCCTTGACGGCGGAGGCGGAGGTGAGAGGATTGGTGATCTCCAAAATAGCGACGCCAGTTTTGCCTCTCTATGCAGTGCTGTGGTTGATGCATACAAAGTCCGAACCGGACGATGAGCTCGACTTCGGTGGTGATGTCAGCCTTGGGTGCTCCCCATGTCTGCCTGATCGCCAAAGTGTCGCGACGCGTCGTCCGCCACACGCTCAACTCTCGAACTTCGACTCCCATCTCAGATTCTCGTGCCTGCTGATGAGATACTGCTGGAGATCATTGAGACAAGTCACGCTTGCGACAAGATTATTCCACCATTTCTCACACCAGGTTGCCAGCATGCCGCCGAAGCAGGCGAAGCTTGGGTATGTCGTGAGCCAGCAGACTCTCGGGTCCGTATGGCTACGCCTCTTAGCTATGTGCTCACTGACATCGTCATAGCAAATTTTTTGGCAATCCGAATGGGCAGAAGCCGATACCTCAACAATCAAAACTGGCTTTCAGCTCAAAAGTCACGCCTAAAAAGGAGGATGCTGAGGATGCAAGTGCAGCTCCTCCTGCCAGCACAGCTGGCAGTGTGAAGAAGGAAGATGTTGAGATGCAAGATCAGGAAGACGTGAAGTGTGAGAAGCACGACGACGAAGAGGAGGCCGACGTCAAGCAAGAGCACTCCCCATCGAGCTCGTCGAAGAAGCGTCGGGCCAGCCACGACGTTGAGATGGATGAGGATGTAGACGACGACGGGCCACCGACCAAGAAGGCCCGCTCGAAGCCCACGTCAAATGGCGCAAAAAAGGGCGTAGCGACGAAGACTGCCGTCAAAAAGGAGGCTCCAGCAGCCAAACCCGCTGGCAAATCGAAGAAGGTCGATATCAAAACCGAAGAAGAGGCTGAGGATGAGCCAGTCGAGGCTGCAAGCTCGTCAGCAGAAGACGAATCGGCGCACTCCGCAGCGGAGGAGGAAGAGGTGGAAGTCAAGCCAGCGAAAGCTGCAAAGGCCGTGCAAAGCACACTCAAATCAGACACAAAAGACCCATATCCGGACTGGAAGGCTGGCGATCCTGTGCCCTATGCTGCGCTTTGTACAACGTTTTCGAAGATTGAGATGACGACCAAGCGTCTGGAGATTCTGGCACATTGTGCACGATTCCTGCGCCAAGTGCTGCGACTGACACCAGACGATCTGCTTCCCGTCGTGTTACTCATGGTGGGTAAGCTGGCCGCTGACTATGCCGGCATTGAGTTGGGTATTGGCGAATCTCTCATCATGAAAGCCATTGGCGAAAGCACCGGTCGAAGTCTAAAAATTGTCAAGGAAGATCAGCAAAAGGTGGGAGATCTGGGACTCGTGGCAGCGAAGAGTAGAGGAGGCCAGCCGATGATGTTCAAACCAAAGCCGCTTACCGTGCGTGCCGTGCACGAAGGACTGATGAAGATCGCCACTGTTGAAGGACAAGGTGCCCAAGGCCGCAAGGTAGACGGCATCAAGAAGCTATTATCGTCCGCGGATATCAACATGGCCAAGGGGTCGACTATCGACATCAACAAGGACAAAGGTGGTCCAAGCGAGAGCAAATTCATCATCCGTGCTCTCGAGGGCAAAATGAGACTCGGGTTGGCGGACAAAAACTTGCAAGTCGCCGTGGCTCACGCGATGGTAGCACATTCCGTGTCCAAGGACGGCAAGAAAGTGCCAACCGAGGAGCAACTCAAGAAGGGCGAGGAGATCTTCAAGGCCGTATACAACGAGCTTCCAGCCTACGAGGTCATTATTCCCGCTCTACTGGAGAATGGCATTTGGAAACTGCGTGAGGCTGTCAAGCTACGACCCGGCGTGCCGCTGAAGCCCATGTTGGCCAAACCTACAAAATCCATCGGAGAAGTGCTTGACCGCTTCGAGGGCAAGGACTTCACTTGTGAGTACAAGTACGATGGCGAGCGTGCTCAAATACACTATGTTGCCCACGAGGCAGACGAGGAATTCGCTGCAACTGTCGCTCCTGCAGCCGGTAAGAGTGACCGAGGTATTTCCAACATCTTTTCTCGCAACAGCGAAGACCTCAGCAAGAAGTATCCAGACATCCTGGAAAAGCTACCAAATTGGGTGAAGAAGGGAACCAAGTCTTTTGTCCTCGATTGCGAGACTGTGGCATGGGATGTCGAGAAGAAGCATGTCTTGCCATTTCAGCAGCTCATGACGCGGAAGAAGAAGGACGTGAAGACAGAAGACATCAAAGTCAAGGTCTGCGTCTTTGCATTTGATATTCTATACCTGGACGGACAAGCCATGGTCAACAAACCTTTCCGAGAACGACGCGAAGCCATGTATGGCGCTTTTGAAGAGATTGAAGGAGAGTTCGCCTTCGCCAAGTTTGGCAACTCCAAAGAAGTCGAGGAGATCCAAACTTTGCTCGAGGATTCCATCAAAGCATCGTGCGAAGGTCTCATGGTGAAGATGCTGGATGGCGTCGAATCGCATTACGAGCCATCTCGCCGATCACAGAATTGGCTGAAAGTTAAGAAGGACTACCTTGCTGGCGCTGGTGACTCCCTCGATCTTGTCGTGCTCGGTGCATACTACGGCAAAGGCAAGAGAACGAACTGGTATGGAGCTTTCCAGCTCGCGTGCTACAATGACCACAAGGAGCAGTACGAGACCGTGTGCAATATTGGCACAGGCTTCAGCGAAGCTCTTCTCGCTGAGCTGTACGACACGCTCTCGCCATTGGCAATCGACAGGGCCAAGCCCTTCTATGACCATAGCACGGGCAAGAATGATCAGCCGGACGTCTGGTTCGAACCAAAGTATGTTTGGGAGGTCAAGACCGCTGATCTCACGCTTTCTCCCAAGTATCGTGCAGCATCGAGCGAATTTGGAAGTGATGGAACGCACAAGGGTGTTTCG
Organism: Cercospora citrullina; assembly: GCA_013365195.1. Lineage (NCBI taxonomy): Eukaryota > Fungi > Ascomycota > Dothideomycetes > Mycosphaerellales > Mycosphaerellaceae > Cercospora > Cercospora citrullina. The sequence continues at coordinate 467,004 of JAASFF010000449.1, read as the reverse complement.
CTGCGCTTCCCGCGATTCATTCGGGTACGTGATGACAAGAAGCCAGATGAGGCCACGAGCAGTAAGCAAGTTGCGGAAATGTACAGGAAGCAGGAGAGTGTCGGCAAGAATCAGGGCCCTAGTGTGGACGATGACTTCGAGTATTGAACAGAACTTGTAAAAAGCGTCTGATGGCTGATAGCGGCCTCGGTGCTGCGTGGAATGCATCAACAGCGTTGCTCAGTTAGCAGAGATGAAAATGCAATTCTCAAATGACTTCACTTCATTGCACCGGCGATTTTAGTACGATCTTCAGGTTCGCCGGAAGGTGGCCGGAGTTCGGGAAGACTCAGCCCTGTGGATGCGCAGTACATCATCCGCCAAGAGGCTTCGTCCAGGCACAGGCATCTGCTAACGCTCCCCATGTCTCGTGCCGCTGCTCTCGTCTGAACACCTATAGTCATCTTGTGAATTTGGCCCACATGCGGCTCAGCAGCACGTCGCAAGCAGAGAGCGAGTATACAATCACCTGAGCAAAGACAGCAGCATACGACTCCACTCGCCGAGAACGACAACATGCCAGCACCACCACCCCCTCCGCCGCCCCCGCCGATGCCTGGCATGGCTGGTGGTAAGTGATTGCGTGAGCATAGGTTCGAACAGTGACTGATCGTTTCAAGGGCCGCCGCCTCCACCTCCACCGCCGCCCGCTAATCTACCCGCGAGACCTGCTGCGAATGAGGTGAAAGGAAGAGTACGTTACACGTGTACAGCAGGCAATGCGCCGGAACCCACAAGGTAGTGACAGTTTGCTGATGTTTGCGCTGCACAGGGTGCTCTGCTCGGAGACATCACTAAGGGCACACGGCTGAAGAAAGTTGGCGTTGTCAATGACCGCAGCGCGCCTATCATCGACAAACCAGAGGACTCGGGCGGACCACCTATTGGTGGCGTGCCACCTGTTCCGGGAGGACTGAGACCTGCTCCATCGGGCGGAAACAGAGCTCGGAGCAATAGTGATCAACCAGGAAACGCAGCAGCAGGAGGAGGCGGTATGGAGTCAGCACCACAATTGGGAGGTCTCTTCGCTGGCGGGATGCCGAAATTGAGGAAGACGGGCGGAGGAGTGAACATGTACGATTCGGATCCAGAGACGAATGCCAGGAAGGTCTCAGCACCAGTCTCGAGTGCGCCCTCAATACCGAATGGACAACCGCCTCCCAGACCAGGCGCAGCACCGCCGCCGCCTCCGCCGGGCTCCGCACCTCTCCCACCCTCAGTCGCTGCGCTGAAGAGTAATCTGCGCCCTACCAGTTCACTATCTCTCGACAGCGATGCACGATCGAAACCAAAGCCTCCCCCGCCGATTGGCAAGAAGCCTCCCATTCCTCCTCCAGCATCGCGAAAACCATCGGGATTTGCTTCCAAATCGATGCTGAACCTACCTACACACGATGCTCCGCGACCTTCATCCAGCCCTGCCCCTTCTGCGGCTCCTCCACCTCCACCGAGCGCACCTAGGCCTCCCCCTGCGCCCCTCGCGCGACAAGCGCCAACCCCTCCCTCTGCGCCGCCAGCGCCCCCTCCACCTCCAGTGTCACGGATAAGCAATGTCAAGGACGACGATGACGAATACGATCCATACCATTACAATTCCAGGTCAACGCCATCCCCTGCTCCTCCGCCGCCCCCGCAGACAAATGGCGCACACAAAGAAGTGAGCTTGGCACAGCAGGCTGCCATGAATGCCTTTGGAATGAACAAGCAAGCCAGTCCAGCTGCAGCCCCTCCAGCGCCTCCGCCGCCCCCTCCCACAGCTGCTACGAACAGACCTGGGTCCGCGGCTCCACCAGCTCCGCCGCCACCTCCAATGGCGCGGGCAAGTCCATCACCTCAAGGAGCACCACCTTCTCCTCCGAAAGCGAGCACACCAGGTGGAATGCCAACTGCGGGAGGTGTATCTCTCGGATCCGATGGACCAGGGAGGATGCCTTCTTTCCCAGATGCCGCAAGCTACACATTGACGAACGGGAATCGAAGTCGAGCAGATAGTGGAGCTAGAAGCTCGGGGGCGCGGTTCACAGTACAGGACACCAGATTCAAATTTCAGGACGATGGGCAGCTACCAAAACCACGAGATTTTGCTGGCGGGCCAAAGAGGTATCGTGCTGGGAGGGGAAGCAGTGTGCCATTAGATTTGAAAGCGTTCGAATAGGAGGAAGGAGCGTGATTTGAGTGTAGCGTTCAAGCCGGCATATGTTGTGTCTGAATGCGCTGGTACATTTAGATGGTTATCAAAATGGTGTACATAACCATAGCGTCGGAAACAGTTTGCGCTGGAACACAGCACAATTCAACAATCAAAAGAAGATCAACTCGCGTCTTCAATTTGGAGCTCAAACCATCTGTTCAAGGGAAAGCACAAATCAATCTCATGGTCTGACTTTCCAACGTTTCCCCATCCGTCCAACTGACATGCCCAAATCCAGCATCCCGCAGACTTTTCTCCCAAAAGTGCTCGTCAGCAAGCGCGTGCGTCCTCCCATCGTCGAATAACCACCATCCTTCAAGCAGGCCATAAACGAGGTCAAACCAATACAACGATCTCGTAAATTCCACCAAACAAAAGACTCCATCATTTTGGAGCAGTGCTTTCACATTCTTCACCGACCGACTCGCGTGCGGAGTAGCATGAACACAATTCGTAGCAATAACAACATGGAACTTCCCTCGAAGTTCCTCAGTAGGTAGAGCATTGCAATCTAGATTCGAGAATATCATCTTATCATAACCGGGCAAGTTGCGGAATTTGCGTTTGGCGCCTGAGACCAATGCGCCGGAGATGTCGGTGAAGTGGTATTCGAAGTTTATACCAAAGGCTTCGAGGAATGCGACGATGTGGCGTGCTGTTGCGCCTGTTCCGGCGCCGACTTCGCAGATTCGGAAGCGTTCTGTTGTTGACGATGGGGAATCTGAGGGGCTAGAGAGGATTTGAGAGAGGTAGTCGGCCAGGAGGCGGGTTATGGCTTGGCACATGGGTGCTGAGTCGTAGACGTCGGCGAGGATCTCTTTGTTTACGGGGTCGGCGAAGAGGAGTCGTAATGGGTCGGCTGTTCCTGTTAGACAGGCGGCGAGGTTTGACGCTGTGATGTTGAGGAGCTTGGTCTCGGATGTGTGTTTTGGGTGGCGGGCGAGCATTTCTGAGAAGAGAGCTGACGATGATTCTTTGGGCATGGGCTTTTCTGTTCGGAAATAGCTGTTGTTTCGTGGCTCGAGCAGTTCGGCGTCGGCGAGGATGAGTTCCATTCTGGCCATTAAGTGCTTGTGTTTGGTCTCCACAGGAATGACCGGAAGTTTTTGGCCAGTAGATAAAGCACTGAGGTCGCATCCGAGCTTTTCCAGGGCTTCTACCACGTACGCCACGACTAGTTGACTCTGGAGGGGATGCACTTGTCTCCAGAATCCTTGGAATCCAGTATGCTCTGCATACGTATCAAACTTGAGTCTCACATTATCGAAAAGTGTCGAGGCTACCACTTCGTTTAACGGACCAGTATTATGTCCTGGATGTGGTGGACCGTTGTGGGAAGCATCGAAGAGCCTCTCACATTGTGTGGAGTCTGCAATAGCTGGTGTGCAAGGCCTTTTCTCCCCAGTGACAAGACGCACGAGGTCCGCGAAGGTCGAACGGTCATCTAGATCCTCAAGGTCAACCACCAAGGAGAATTGTCTTCTGATGTCACTTGTGATCTCAATCGCAACCAGGGAGTCAAATCCAAGATCAGCCAGATTTTCTGGTCCGTGCAGCTCAGTATCGAGCTCGAGATAGGCGCAGACCAATGCGGAGAGACGAGATGGCAGGTCGCCACTCTGCCACGCAATCTCGGAAGCTGGAGTAAGAGGTGTGGCTATTGAGCCATATGACATGGCACGAGAAGTCCGCGGGGATAGTTCTGTCGAACACGATTCGCTCTGACGGCGCGCATCAGACTCGAAAATACCAGCTTTGTCGCTTCCACAGCCTCTCTTTTCCAAGTACGCAAGTAGCGCGTCCACATTCTCGAGATCGACCACATCATCCAGATACAGTTCGAGGCTGAATGCTTTTGCGAGCTCACCAACGATCTCCATGATCATCAGCGAATCAATGCCAAGGCCATCGAAAGTGGCACTTCCTGTAATATCTGAAGGTTGAATATCTGCAAGTTCTTGCAGTATATCGCACAGTCGTGCGTGGATAACATCTTTGATATCTCTCCCTTCATGACTTGAGACCGTGTAGATGGGCGGGACGTGCTTTCTTTGAACAGGATCATTCAATGTGAGGGCGCCCTTTCCAGTTGGGGAAGGCGCTTTTGAATTGTGCGATCTCGTCATTGTGGCTGTGGGCTCCAGCAAAGGAGTAACAGCATGTACTGTTGCCGCCGGTGCTAGTTCCAAGCTCTTGAAGACAGCGCCCAGGATATAAAGAACGATCCTGCCTGTAGCCGCGTCATACACAAAGATGTCGTTGGCGATTTCTTGAGCTTCAGGAGAAGCGTATACAAGGACTTCGTAGACAGCCTCGCAGAAGCTACTTGCACTCAGTGGCTGGAAAATGGGGCTTGTCCGAATGACATCGACGCTGGCCAATTTGGAGATATGTCCTTCCGGTCGGTTGCACATAAAATTGACATAGATGCCTGCAACTTGCGTGAAGTAGTTGAGGAGTGCAGAATTGATAATGCTGCCCTCGTACAAACAATTTGCAAGTTCTTTGGGCAAGATGACTTTCCCAGCAACTTGATGGCCCCGTGCGCAGACATGGCGAACCCCGCGGTAGTGCTCAGCGTAGTCCACAAGTGATGACAAGACTTTATAAACCATCAATCCTGAAAGGGACTCTTCCGCATCTCGGAGCAGAGTAGTGATGAGGTCACGATTGGCAAGTCTTTCAAAGCGAATAAAGTCGGCATTCATGGAGGCGTTCTTGGTCTGCAAGCCTACTGTACCTGAAGCGTGCTCGATAAATTTGCTGTCAGGGAGAATGGTCTTGAGCGAGAACTTCCAATCAGCTCCGAAAGGCTGAAGGAGGAGCTCAATGCTGCCTTCTGCTTCCAGACTCATGGATGGCCCGATCTGCAGGCCGGTAACCTCTGGTAGGACTTGGTCATGTTTATCACGCCTGACATGATACGCAGCGCGCGCTGCAATATCGACGTACATCGAGGGAGGACAAGAACATTTGCCGAGAACATTGTGTCCTTTAGTCATGACCTCGTACTCTGCACTTTGAGGATTGATCGCAAAGCGATGACCTTGCCAATCGGACTTGATCAAGCTGATAAGTGTCGCTGGCAATTGCGGTGAAGTTGGCTGTGCTTTGGTCTGCGAAAGAGTTTCCGCTGGCGCTGGAATTACAAGCTCAAGCCAGTGTCTATGCTTCTCGAACTGATACGGTGGTAGCCTCAGCACATCGTAGTCTGCTCGCTGCGAGGGGTGGAAGTTCCAGAACTGCAACTTATGGCCATGCTTCCATAGGTCAACTGTGGTATCTGCCAAGTTTTCAAGAGAATTCGGCCTGTTCAATGCAACAGGCAAAAATTTGTTAGGGACGTCGCTCGAAACGCCCACAATCCGTGCTGTAAGACCGATGACTGTAGAGTTAGAACCAGCTTCGAGCCAGGTACAAGGACCTAGCCGCTCGCTCACGCGCTGTACAGCTTGCTTGAAGTACACTGGGTCCCGTGTGTGAGCTGCTATGAGTTTGCAGGTTGGTGCATCCCAGCTACTATCCTTAGTACAGCTTTCGAGGGCGATCTTTGGCTTGTGGATCTCAAGTGAAGCTGCGAGCTGATCTAGCTCGGGATAAAGGTCGTCCGTGAAGCGCGAGTGGAAACCATACTTCACATGGAGTGCTTTGTGTCGCATGCCAATCCTTTTGGCCTCGTCGATCAAGGCCGCGGCAGACATCCGGTCACTAACCACCACGTGACATTTTGGGCCATTGTAGCAGGCGATTTCGTATTGATGCTGAGGATTGTCTTTGCTGAGAGCTGAAGCCATCTGACAAGTCTTCTCCTCATCCGCATCCAGTACCACCATTGAGCCAGGCTCTGGACCCCATCGCTGTACCATCAAGGCGGCTCTACCAGCGACGAATCTCAGACCATCTCGAAGTGTCAGGATGCCAGAAACACTCAGAGCGGTCAGTTGGCCGAGGCTATGTCCCACCAGACAATTAATTTGCAGGCCTGCATCGATCCATGACTGTGCGGTGGCATATTGCATAGCAAACAGGATCGAATGGTGCGCAATAACGTCCGTGACGGGCTCTGTCTGGAATATGTATGGGTAGATGCCCGGATAGCCCATTTCAAGCAATGAATCATGACAACGGTCCAAATGATGGCGCAGTATAGTCGAAGACTCCCAGACTCGACGGTCAAGCGCAATGGAGTCCGCCCCCTGGCCTCCAAAGCATAGAACTAGCGGAGGCTGCTGCCGCCTTTCTGTGATAGTGTTGTGTTCCACTGTCTGCTTCTGCAGCTGAGTTTGCAGCTCGCCAAGATCCGTAGATGAAGTGGTAAAGGCGAGGGTGTGTGTTTGAGATTGGTCTTGATGCCTCGAAAGGCTGTATGCCAGATTAGGCAAAAGCTTGGAATGTTCAGCAGGTGCATGAGATCCGCGCCACGAGGATACAAATGTGTTCAACCCTTTGCAATATGCGATCAAGCTACCCGGGGCTGCTGCGGACAGCATGATGGGATATCTATCCGAGATTGGAGATCTCGACGACCCAGATTGGCGACGTGGGGCCTCCGACAGCATCAGAGTAGCATTGCTACCAGCTGCGCCGTAGTTATTTACGCAAGCGGTCAGACGCTGTTGGCCAAGCTTCTGTGCTGTGGTCGGTATATGTATGTGATTCGGCTCAAGCGGCGGTATTCGTGGATTCAGTGTATTGAATGATGCTTGTGGGACTACTTCTCTGTACTCCAGCTGCAAGATGGCCTTGATGAGCGCTGCAACCCCGGAAGCGCCCTCAAGATGACCGATTGCACCTTTGACCGAGGACACGAACAACGGCGAGGTTCTGTGAGTGGCGCTGGCGAAAGCGTCTCGAATGCTTTCCATTTCTATGGGGTCGCCCACTGGTGTTCCGGTGCCGTGCGCCTCAACGAAATCGATGCTGTGAGGATTTATGCCGGCTTCCTTGGCTGCCTTACGATACAGTGAGGCTTGAGACTCGGAGTGCGGCACCGTGATTGGCACACAATTGCTGTTCTGGTTGACAGCTGAGCCAAGTATCAGACCGCGGACTGTATCTCCATCTGCAATTGCATCATCCAATCTCTTCAGCACCACAACACCCACGCCCTCGCCACGACAGTATCCATCTGCGCCTGCATCAAATGGCTTCGTTGCACCGCTTGGGCTGAGGAAATGAGCAGCTGCCAGATTCTCGTACAGGTACGGGCTGCTGAAGAGAGTCGCACCGCCGGCAATAGCTTGCGAGCATTCGCCGTTCTGTAGAGCTCTACAAGCTGTATGTATCGCCACAGCTGACGAAGAGCAAGCTGTATCAAAAGTCAGGGACGGACCAGACCAGCCAAAGTGATGCGAAATTTTGCCACTCAAGAATGCTCGAAGGGTGCCGATCGTAGAATATGCAGTAGGTGGATGTGATGCCACATTGAAGTCGTAATCGGAAGAGCAGGCTCCTATGTAGGCGCCAATGTCTCGAGGTTGCGTGGAAGTGGCGAAATAGCCAGAGTCTTGGAGAGCCTGATATGTGACCTGCAGAAGGTGCCGCTGTTGCGGATCAGTCGAGAGGGCTTCTCTGGCAGATTTTCTGAAGAACTTGTTGTCCCAAGCATCGATGTCGGTAATGAAGTTGCCCCAAAACTTCATGTCATCGTTTGATCTGGATGAAGCCCCAGCTTTGAAGCGCTCTGCCGGCATCTTTGACAACACGGACCTTCTCTCAAGAAGAAGTTTCCAGAATTCATCGACGGAATCGGCACCTGGAAATTTACAAGCCATACCAATAACGGCAATGGCGTGTTTTGGATCGTTGTCATTGATCGAGGGCGTGAATGATATTGACGCCCGATGAGTCCTTGGCGGCATTACCTCCGTAATTTCAATGGTGTTAGTGGCCATTTTGCGAGTACATGCCCGTCTCGCCACCGATTGCGGTATTGCGTCCATGCCTATTCCCAGTATGTACGATTCAGCGTCTGCTGCAGTGACAGTGGTAGCAGCCTTCGACATGGTAACGTGCCAATTCGCTTGGTCCTCTAGCAGACTGCGCAGCGCCATGATGACGACGTTGTTCTCCTGGAATGGCATTCCATCTGTGTTGGAAAGTACGAGGCTGACGTTGGTGAAAGCGGGCTCAATATGAGAACCACAGACTTTCGAGATGCGCTCAGGTATTCCTCTATATGCTTTATGATGGTAACGACCAAGTGAGCCAGTATCACGAGTGGAAACTCCCTCGCGAGCCAGAGCTTCTTGTAATGGCTTGAGTGCCGCTTGCGGACACGTAATGGTGGCATCTCTCTCGTCTCTTAGCACGCTAGTATATGTCTGACAGCACGTTAGAAATTGTCAGCTCCACAGAGCACATGATACTTACTTCGGGAAAGTTTGACAGCACTTGCTCAATCGTGGAGCATAGCGTCCCTCGCGGCCATCGTACAGCAAGCTTGGTGAATCCCGTGGAGCGTTCCTGGTCCAGATCGACATAGACTCCGGCGCAAAAAGCAAGTCGAATCGAGCTCGCGGCAAACAGCCCAATGTCTGATTCGTGGCTTCCGCTGGCTACTGCCAGAGCGCTGAGAAGCCCAGCACAGAAGCCTTGAATGCCACCTCGCCTGGCGACGTGCTCCAGCAACGAAGCGTGATCAACGGAGTTGTCGCTTTGGCGCAGGAACTCCAGGTACTGAACTATGTGTGAGATCACAGTGATGGGCATCGTGATGGCGTTGCGGTTTTCCTGGCAATGGTGCTCGTTAGTATTCCCCGCCAACCATTCCGCCAAGTCTTCTGCAGCGAATTTGCCGGAAGATTGGTCTAGATCGTAATCGTTTCCGCGCAACGCTTCCCACAGCGAAGGAAGCTCGAGTACAGCGGCAACAATTGGTTCCAGTGCTCGATTCTCTTTCAAAGTGGCCTTAAGTCGGACCTGCCAGTTTAAGCTAGGCCATGGTGCCAGCGCTCCAAATGCTACCAGAGATGGAATGGTTTCCATGGTCGCGCCGCGAAAGGTAAGTGCAGCAGTCGCCAGGACCGTACAAAGGTTGAGTCAGAAAAATCTGACACGCGGAACGGCCTCCCTAGATATGTCAGCGACCCTTACCATTGATCACGCTTTTGTAGTACAGTCTCGTTGCATGGTTCAATGAGCAAGCAGACAGGCGTCTCGAGACGGGTACCAATGCACAGGCAGGTATCGTGAAGACAGCGCTGTACCGAAAGGCCAATGGCAGTCCAGCCAGAAGCCATGGGTCGATTCGCTTGCGTCGATACATGTCATCGATAGTTCATGACTGCACCAGAGTTACCAGGGCTGATGCGAGGAATGCCACGCGCAGATGTGCCAAAGGAGATGAACAGCACTGTGTGTGACAGTTGCTGAAAAGGGTCATCAGTATATCAGACCTTGGCCTGGCTACGGGCTTGCCATTGCTCAGTCAGAGGTATTTGAATAAAATCGCATGTCCGCTAGAATGGCAAATCTTTTAAAGCGGGGCTGGCGTGACAATCGGCGGCCGAAAGTGGTTGGCTGAGGTGATGCAGGTGGACCAGGACCACAAGGTAGGATGCGTTGGCCGGAGCGCACTCTCAGTGGAAGAGCAGACGCTCAGAGGGCGTATCGCGTACAGTTTCGCGGTGATGAAGCGAGTGGCGCTGATTAACGTCGCAAACAATGCCTCTAATGCGGAAGTCCAAGTGAAGTGAAGTCGCGAAGAAGGCACGCGAAACTGCCAAGATTTCAGCCTGGGTCCCCTGCTCGCCGGAGTCCCACCTCACCTCATCTCCTCTTTCGCGAGCCGACCATTTCTTATTAACCGCGCAATAGACGCGGTCCATGTGGTAGCGGGCTACAATGACGAGTGCCACGCGATTACACGCGAGATTGCCGGAAGGTCATCCCGTTTAACAGCCATTGACCTAGATCCACCACGCGAACCTCGTGTCTGGTCAGCCAGGGCAATCCAAGGCACACTCTGCTTACTACGCAGGCGCGACTACGGCTCTGGAACGTCGATTCGACTAAGAAGACACTATGAGGAACAGTGAAACCGGGCTGCAGGGTATTATCATATGGCATTGGATTTCCTGGCTATGGCAAGCACTTCCTGTGCTAGTGCTGTGCAATCTGCGGACTTGATGGGAACTCTGTGGGCCACATCCAACTCCAATAACCGCGCCGTCCTGCCATCACAGTTGTTCTTCAGCAACGCTCGATGGAGCTGAATATTTGGATCCTGCAGTCCATGCACATGCAGCGTTGGAATATGCAGCCTCCTCCCCTGCGGAATCGGTGCCAGATTTGAATATTGTGCAGTGCTCAGAGCCGTTGCATCGACCAGCCCTGAGGGAACTTCCTCCTCTGCATCAAGCCACACGAAGGGAGCGCGGCCTTGTAATAAAATGCCAAACTTGAACCGCGGCCACTGCGAAGGCTTTCCGAGAACTTCAGCTTGGTATTGTTGTGTATAGAGTAGGGAGGCGGCTAGCTTGGCACCCTGGCTGAAGCCAAGAACTCCAACCCATTCCCCCTCACCACCACGCATATCGTCTTCAACCATTGCAGCTTCGATGGCATCGTGTATCCGTTGAGTTGCCTCCACATGGTCTCGATAGCAATCCTCCTCTCGCCATCGTAGCCAGCCCTTGAAAGGACCCATGTCTTGGAATACTTTGACAACATCTGAGCCAGGGTATGATACATATGGTGCCTCGACAAAGACGAAGCGGAAATATGAGCGTAATAGTCGTCGAAGTACGCGAGTTTGTGCACGAAAGATTCGTGAGTTTGTGCCACCTCCGTGGAACATGAGGATTCGAGGCAGATGGTAGTTGGCCTCCTCCTCTGAGTCGTATGTGGGTCGGAACATGGTTGCTGTGTTCGATGTATCTGTCCTTAAGTACGATAGGTACAAGTATGTGCCTCTGTTGTGTAGTGTTGCTGTTGTATTTGCTGTTGTTGTTTCTTCTGTTGCTTCTCTGACACCACGGCCGATCTGTGTAGGCCTTTGATGTAGTGCTGTTGTGTTGTTCTGTGATGTTCGACATTGTGCCACTTCTATGCCTCTTTTATAGCCCGAGTGAATGATCTCTAGTGTGTTCCTGTAACAGTAAGGCAGTGGTATTCCGTCGTGTGAAGGGCGGACCCATACCCGGAGTCCGATTTTAGCACCTAAGGAGATATACCGGTATCCTTCCAAACACACGCCATCATATCGGATATTGCATTTCGAAATCATCAGCGGATTGCGGAGCCTGAGAAATACGTGGATTTCAGATCAGGACCGTTAACTATGCCCGAAGGCTGATGCCATACGCTATGCTAGCTTTGCTGCACCGAGCTAGAGGACGGAGTGTCGATCTTAGCGGAGCTCTTGGATACCATTCCTGCACTATAATAGACTACTGTAGATCGCTCCTGCGCTCCGCTTTCACCTATGAATACTGCATTCACCTCATTTACAAGTGGATTTTCCTTGATGCCACTGCCGAAGTCCTCTGCCAAGAAAGCTGCTCTTTCGTGCCCAGAGCCACTCTGCGCCTCGCAGACATTGTCCTCACCACGAAGCACATCTCCAACTCCAAGAAGCCTCAGACCTACCGTGGTCTCGTAGCGTCTCAACATTGCGCAGTCTCTGCTGTGCCAAATTTCTGCCACGGCAGGACGAAAAGCACCATTGGCCTTGGTTGTTGCATGACGAAATGCCCGAAAGTGGACTTCACAAAGAATGACTAGCATTACGCACTGGTGGGCCAGTGAGCCAGAAAGCATTAGCATGTCGCCGTATCACAGGACGAGATGTCCGAAAGCACCAGATTCAGGCACGTCAGTCCAGGGTCGTGTCGCAATAAGACGGTAAGGTTGTTCGGAGTGCTCAATGAGGCAGTCCAGTGGACCAGTCAAAGCTCAGAACCGCGCTTCTGGAAGGACCACGGTACGGGGTTGGAGAGTAAGCATATAGTAGGTGCATGCGCAGGGTTCTTGAATAACCTTTCAGCCGCATCAGTTTTGGCAGACGAAAGGGGCTGCACATGACCACACAGTCTCCATTGAGACTGTCTCGGATCATGGTCGCTGGAACGGCCATTCACGATGATCCTTGACTTTGCTCGGTCGCATTATACGGACGCCGGGCGTCGTGTCGACTCACACCGCCACTGCATGACGCAGGCCAGAGTGACAGCCGCAGTGTGCTGAGTGCGGCGATCGACAGGAGATCATTGTTAAGACGCTATAGCCGCTGTCAATATTATGCCGTCGCGATGGTAGGCGGGCCAGATATCAATGCACCGAAGCGTGCCTCCAGGCGCTTCTTCATGATGTCATGATAGTAGTATGCAAGCATACCGTTTACCAGCACATGAAAGGGGTCCAACATGCTTCGGACATGCGGCCGGGAAATAAGACTGAGGAATAGAAGCGAGATCTCGGCCAATCCCTGGCCAAAACAGGCCCTACTGAAATGCGCTGCGGAGCTCAGTCCCGAGAGCATAAGTCATATCATTGGCAAGCGGATTCCATGGCTGGCAAGCAGAGGAAGTGTCCAGTCGCTCGCAGAGGAGGACTCTGGCAGCCTTGCCCGTCGTTGAAGGGAAGCTGATCTGAACTGTGTGCCGTGGCAGACTTCTTGTCCGCTCTTCTGGAATACGAGACACTCAGGTCATGCTTTCGTTGTCAGATATGCTTCAGCGGACCGACATGTCGCCAGCCCAGGTGTGGTCGCAGCCGAGAAGCTTACGAACACTCGGGTTTCGTGTTGAGTGGACCACCAGAGTGTAGCAAGTTGACTTCATAAATTCTTGTTGTTGACGCTCGTTCAGGCAAACATAATTTGCTATCGCAAGGCCTCGGGAGTGAATGATCTCGGCATATCGCAGGATCTACCAAATTAGCAAGAACAACCACGTGTGAGGCGGCATAAAACATTCACTCTAGTCAAGCCCGGTCAATGCTCGCGACAGCTAGCGGCGCCCACTACGACCACAGAGTCGGCTTGCCTGTGACGGTCACCATCATGTGGCTGAAGATGCTTGGTGGATGATGACACAGGTCGGAGTCTGACGTGAGGCACAGTGTGGAAGGCTGGGGTGAGGTAAGGTGATGTGCGAATGTCGGCCGGAATGAGAGTTGCGGAGTAGAGTGGGTCATCCCCGAACATGCCTGTCCGTTCAATGTCTTGGCGACGTCAGTTCAGACCGTGAGCAGGTCAAGCTGCAGAGGAAAAGACAATGGCGTCGAAAGGAGCCTCATCTCTGCGGTGTCTCCGCGCATTGCGCAGCATAGCCCTGTCTGACGGGCGTAGATGCTACTCTACACCACCGACTGCCCCCAAACAGCCCCCTCCACCGCGACCCCGTCCACAACCGCCCTCACCACAGATTCCCGCTCGCATCGCCGCCGATTACCAGCCTGGCTTTCGCAAGCGAGCCAAATCAGACGATGATGCGGAACACATCCCTCAGCCCCTCACGCGGCCTATTGGAATGTCCAGCCCGCCGCAGCCAGGCGAGAATATGGGCCTCGACAACCGGACATTGAGCCAGCGTCGAGATGACTTCGTGGATTTCGACAAGCACATGGAGCGGCGACGAACCATGACGAAACAGATTAGCAAACCCTACTTCCGGGACTGGAGCAATCTACGCTTTCATCGCGGGAAGATCTTCAAAGCCAATGAAAGATTATTCCGAGCAGACCTCAGCTTATGGTTTCCGAATTTCTTCGGGAAAACGCTTAGTAAAGAAGCAGAACACATCAGAGATGAGACAGGAGGCTGGCGAAAGGATGGCTACAAAGGTTTAGGCAGAGACACTTGCGAGGTCATGGAGGGCAAGGTCAGCGTCGTGAGCATTGTGTCCAGCACGTGGGCCCAGGCGCAAGTCGATACGTTTGTGGGCGAGGAGCAGAACCCGGAACTTTACGAGGTCCTCAGAGAAAACACAGATGTTGCACAGAGGGTGTGGATCAATCACGAGGAGAACACGTTGCGGTGGTGGCTCCTGCAGGCCTTCCGGAGCAACCTACGGCGCCAACTCTCTACGCGCGAGCAGCACAGATATTTCATGGTGCGACGAGGTGTGAGCGATATCATGAAGGAGTCGATCGGGTTGCTGAACGAGAAAGTGGGTTATGTGTATCTGGTCGATCCCGACTGCAAGATTCGATGGGCTGGAAGCGCAGATGCCGAGCCTGCAGAACGCGAGGGCATGGTCAAGGGGCTGCGGAGACTTATCCAAGAGGCTAGATTGCCACGAGATCAGAGACGTGACTCCGCACAGCAACTCGAGTACGCTGTTGCCGACATCGTGGAGGCTCCCACAGCTGCAGGAGTAGGCTCATGATCAACTAGGGGTAGCAAGTACTCCCACCTGCAGCTTTCCTCAAGCGGCCCAGCAATTATGTATCTTCTCGGCCACGCCATGCTGAGAAGGTGGCAAGACTGGACGTTGACTGAATGCGCCACAGACGCACTCGCTGCGAGAACTCGTAGACTCGCAGTTTGTTGGACTATCCGGCACGTACGCCAACGGCCAACGCGTCACATCAACTCGACGGCCACTTGACGCAGAGTATCTTTCGACTGACGGATGAAGTGGCCGCTAGCTATCACGGCGGGTTGGTCGGCCCCAATACACCCGTGCAACGCCTTTTGGCAACTGCCAATGGACTCACAATCCGCTTGAGTTGCTACTACGATGCACAGCAGCTGAAGTCTAGAACCCGTGGGCTCGGCCCCCGGCATGGAAAACCCTCAATTGACATTGTCAATGTGAATGTGGCGCTGCGGGAGAACCATGTGAATTCGGCAGAGGTGCAGTAGCGCGAACAGTAGCCTGGAGAAGAAAGGGAGCACAGGAGCACAATTTACAGCACGCGAAGTGAAGGCATGCAAAATGTCGGACTTGCCAGGCTCTCAACCACTCTAAAAGGATGAGATGCTAGAAGCCCGCAAGATAGATGTCATGGTCGGCCTCTGCGCCACTTTGACATCCTTGTCGCCAGTTTTAGAGTTGGCGCTAGCCGCTCACTTTGTCAAGTGAACATTCAGGCACATATGCACACATAACAATGGCACGCTGCTGCAGGGACTCACCTATTGTCAAGTACAGCTCCCGCATATCTGCGGCTCATTTGATGGTCAATCGAAGTCTCCCCCCTCCCTCTGTGTCTTTCTCCTTCCTCAACATCACCACCAGGTCGACTTTGATGCGTCGTTATGAGGCCCTGCGGAAGAGCAGATATGTTGGCACCACCACAACCACGGCTGACGAGCCCTTCACTAAAACAAATTTCGACATCGCGCCCACCTAATATTACACCAAGGGCTACATTCCTCGATCTGCCTGGGGAGTTGCGCAACTACGTGTACCGCTTAGCGTTGCGTCGCTGCGATCCCATCACGATAGTCTGTAGCAGCTCGAGCACTCTATCCTCGAAGCGAGTCAACTCAAAGCAAGTGGAGCCGAAGTAAGCATTCATTCACTCACCTGCCCTCCCAACCCACGCTGACCTTTTGCCCTTAGCTCTCAGCAACACGACCTTCGCAAAGGCGGCCCAGCCCTCCTCTACGTCAGCAAAGAAATCCGCAGAGAAGCTTCCGAGATCTACTACCTCGAAAATACCTTCCTCTTTACCAACGCCACCCTCCAACTCCGTTCAATCGAAGCTTTCCACGACCAACTCGGCCGCCTCCTCAAGAAACTCAACCACGTCCAAGTCTGCCGCTCAATCCAGATTGGCGACATGAAGCGACCAGTAGAGATTCGTTTTAGCGTGACACTCGACCTCCAAAACCGTCGCGTCGCTCTCAAGCGGAGACCCTACGATCGACAGGTCTTCATGCCTGGAATGGCCAGGCTGAAATCCAAGTACGTTGAGCCCTGTCGCTGCGAGGTCGACAAATTGGCCAAGAGAGTCGGCACGCCGAGAAGAATGAATGGCCAGGATATTATCACGTTTCTCGAAGCTTATTCGGAATTGATTAATATGGAGGCTGTGAACGTCATGTTGGATATCTGCAAGAAGTGTGATACTATTTGCCGGGACTAGATGACACTTTCGACTCGACTCGTCTCGGATTCTTTGTGCGTCTGGTAGGATTTTGACGGCAGCTTGGATAGCATGAGCAGACGTGCGATGGCCATACGACGAGAGATAGGCCATGATAGATGCTATGGGTATGGAAGACATAATGATTGCAACGACATGGCCGGCATCGACTGTAGTCGGTAGAAGGACATCGTGCCGCACTTCCGCACTACAGCTCCAGGTCGCATACACGACAGGATAGACATCCACCGGTATCAGGTCTAGACAAAAGCAAAGTGCTCACGTTGATCAAACAGGTTTTCTCATACGATCATCCTGGCTATGGCTTAGGATAACTCAAAGCGAAAACGTCTCTGATCTCGTCCAAAGTATAATCCTTCGCTAAAGCGAGCCGCAGCAACACACGCGCCTTCTGTGGATTGTAGAATCCACTGCCGATAATGTAGTCATCTTCATCCGCCGGCACGAAGCCGTCTGAGCTTCTGTGACTGGCAACGATGGGTACCTGTGTGGCATTGAGGACCGCCTCCGCAGCTTCGCTAGCAGCTCCGGAGAGCGAGCCAGCGCCCATACCTGCGAACACCAGTCCTTTGGCACCTCCTGCCACTGCCAATGATGCTAGGTCAGGGTCCATCTCTTGATGAGCATATAGAACATCAACCTGTGGCAAGGTGTCGAGGCCCGAGATGTTGAAGTGTTTTCGCCCAATCGGTCTCGATGGAGGATAATGAAAATAAGGAACCTGATTGATGAAGAAGCCCAACTGTCCAGCTTCGGTGGAGAAGAAAGTGTCGAGGGAGTTGGCATTATTCTTCGTCGTATAGAAGGCTGATCCAATGCGATCGTTGAGCGAAATCATCGCGCCGCGACCCATGGCATTGGCCGAAGTTGCTAATGTTACGGCTTGATAGAGATTCAGAGGTCCATCAGCACTCAGCGCGGTCGCCGGTCTCATTGCTCCCACTACCACGACGGGCTTCGGCGAGTCGATGACCAGATCGAGGAAAAAAGCAGTCTCCTCCAGTGAGTCGGTGCCATGAGTGATCACGACTCCAGATATTTCCGGCTTGCTCAATTCAGTTGTGATCGTCTCAGCCAGGGTGAGGAGGATGCTTGAATTGATGCTACCAGATCCGACATTCGATACCTGGAACCCGTTGACGTTCGATATGTTGAGGAGCTCGGGTACTGCATCTACAAGCTCTTGAACTCCCAAGCCCACGGAGTAGCCGACAGTTTGGGTGTTCGAAGTCCCTTGGCTGGCGATCGTGCCACCAGTTGCGAAGATCGTCACATTCGGCAGGCTGGAGTTGACCGATGATGAGAAGTCGTATGAGACAGCTCGCTCGGCGACATTAGAAAGTGGAAACCCTGTCGCGAGCAGAGTAGTTGCCAGGGTAAGTAGCAGCCTTAAGGTGCCGGCCATGGATGCGAAGGTCAAGGGTCGATCTTTTCAACCTTCAGTGATCCAGATGCGATCTCAGCCTGATCGATCACGAATGGTTGTCTCTGTCGATTGCCCGTGACCGGCATTCTCGAAGCACTTTGTTTTATACTCCATACCCCCGCCATTAGCCACGGCGTGATAGATAAAGCTCATTGAGCTCTCTGACCGCTGCACAATCAAGCTATCATCTTTCATGACAACTAGAAAGGCCATACGATTGCCGGGTAGCATAAGTGCTTGGCGTGACGCACGTGCGCAGATAGGCGAGGGCATTCCTCGGGGCTGGAGATATCACCCCTGTATGTGAGATGCAAGAGTGGCGCTCCTTCAAGCTGGACTGTGATCGTATGACGGATGGCGGGGATAACTGTCATGGAGTGCCATTTCATCGTCGCTTAGGTCGTGTTCATCCTTGATCTTTGATGTTGGAAGTTTGCATTCGTCCTCAGTATGCACATGCACACATGGTCGCGACATTTCGACAGAGTCAGTCTTGTCTTTGTTGCTGAGCTTCTTGGTCGACGTCCAGAACCCACTTCCAAAGAGCTTGATGTGTCGTCCGATCGCCACGAATATCGGCCTGGTCGTTGTGATCGATCCAAAGATGATGATGAACCAGGTTTCCGTGAGTATCCAAATGACAATAGTCGCATAATCGTATTGGACATATAGCAAATTCGCAATCTGGACCGTTTTCACGATGCCGGCGATTCCTGCGATAGCTCCGCCTGCCATAACGATGCAGATTGCCGCTTTCAACTTTGGATTGATTTGTTGCAGTGGGCCAATGATCAGAACCACCGGATAAAATGCGAGCGACAAATCGCAAAAGGCGCCGTATGCGCCAGTAAAGAAGCCCATCTTCCGTGTGACCAGGATCAGTTGGCACGTCCCAGGCTCCATGATGTTCCAAAGTCTGCTGGCCGGGTTGCACTGGTTGACTGTGAGGCCCACTTGAATGCCATTCACGATGAATTGAGAAATGGCTATGAACCAAAGCGCAATTCTGCCCTTCGGATACGTTGGGCCTTGTAGCTGCAATAGCAAAGCTACCACGGCGAAGCGGCCGAAAACCGAGGATGTCATGGCTGTACAGCTAGCAATCGTGCCATAGAAGATGACTTGCGCGACTGTCTTGAGGCCCTGATTTCCGTGTGCAGCAAACTCGTAGGACACGGTGTAGATAATTTGCGCGGTCAATGCCAGCGCCACAGCTACCGTGACCCATACGAAGTCCCATCTTATGCCGCAAAAGTTGCCGTCCGCTTTCTGCCGTGCAGCACTGGCTGCTCGTAAGACGTAAAGAACAGCTGCGATTGAGAACCACGTCCAGGTAATTGCCAGCAATGTGTCTCCTCGGTCACCGTAGCTATAAGTGTCGCAGGTCAGTCAGTGTCGTCTTGTAGATATCTCTTGAGAGTGTTGTACAGGAATGCCGCGTTACCCATCTCGTCTTCGTCGTTGTAGAGTACGGACGTTCAACATCGGACGAGAACAACAGAGCAAGAAGCCATGGAGCGGGTGCTCATGTACAAATCGGTGCGAGCAGAAAGGCCGGGCGTATTGAGCGATGGCTAGTTTAGGACAAGATCCCTGCAGGCCCCGGATCTGCGTGGCAACACCCCCTGTGAATGCAGCAGACCTGCGAGACCTCACAGGTTTTTGCGACCGCAGTGCCAGACAAAACACCGACAAACCTCGGAGAGATCTTTCCAGTCATCACTAACAGTTACCACACCATCAGCCCCAGCACGTCTCTGCTCTACATCAACGCGAGCCTCGGCCGGTCTCGGCAAGATGTTGAATTTACCGAGAAAGGTCTTCCTACACGTACGAGTGCCCGGGATACTTGTTCAGAATAGCGATGGCTGTACCCATGTCAAGTTGACGTCTGCCGCTAGGTACATTATACCGAGCACCATCATCAGAGTGGACGCTTTCCAACTTTGTTAACTTCAAAGTTAAGCGATCGCGTCTGTTGATTGCTTTGCTAGCATGATTAGCTATGCGCAGGTCGGACTGCAAAGACCGGATTGCTTCTCTTGTCGCTACGGCCATTCTCCGTTTGCACCAATGCCGGCAGAACAACAGATCCGGGGACTAGTGGAGAGACATGTGTGGACAGGACTCGGAAAGGTCGGTGCTCTTAAGCGCGCCTGCCACGGTACGCTACGATCTTCTCGAGGATTGTATAATGATGATGAATGATGGTATTCGTACGTACTTGCTGTGCCTTCCAAGTATTGTGTGTCCACGATTCGATGCAGTGAAGAAGGCGTACTGCCCTGCTCGCATCAAAACTGCGCGATCGATATGCCTCATCTGGGTCGCATCGTACCAGTACCTGACATCAATTCGATCAGAGGCCTAGGGACAATGTAGAAGATTTCAGGCGGGTTGGGGTTGGGCTTAGGGTCCACGGGCGACTCGACACCGATCGCATTCGAAAGCCGAAATGCTCGAGCGCGACGAACCACAGTGCACAACGGCAAGTCGGCCATTCCTTTTCTGATCCGCCTTTTCAGCCAATTAAATGTTGACCAGATGTTCTGTCCAGTCAGAAAGGTAAACTTGCCAGGCCGTGGTCTTCTTTCATGTGCCTACGGAGGAACCGGTTTGATTCGGCCATTAGCGGATGCAGTCGTTAGATAATCGTGGCAAACCGAGGAAAATCGGAGGCAACATCTCGCGCCTCCGACTGAGAGCATGCGACGTTCAGGGTTCGGCTGAATGGGACGATCAATGCCATATATTCCACATGGCCATGGCATGAAACAGTGAGGCTTCGGTCCTTGCGATTGGCTTTCAGGGCTGTCACCTGCGATTGTCAGTACTTCTTCGCGATTGTAGGCTATTTGTTGCCTCGTGTAATCGGAGAACCAGCGAATCGGCTATAGCACTGAAGCGAGTACTTGAGGTGCGGTGGTGTGGATGATCCCTAGGATGCTGCATGCTGCATCAACAGCGTAGCCGCTCTCTCAAGGGGGTTCACGCGAATGGCTTTCCAGTGTCCTGGTGCATGGTACGCTCCTTCGCGACGGCCGCTAGGAACAGGAGGCTTCAGGACTGCGCGAGCGAGCGGAGAAATTTTTGTCGTGTTGCAATACTACCAGATCCCGAACCACTTCTTCTTCACGGGCTGCCTCTTGCCATCAAAGTCGATGTAAGTGTCCTCGGCATGTTCTGGGTCTGCAGCCGAGGTCTCTTCCATTCCAGGTGTTGCGATTATTGCAGGGTCGGATGAAGCATGATCAGTTGTTTGCGCATTGCTGTCTTGCAGAGCAGGTCCCATGCTTTCGTCCCCCTCTTTTGCGCTCCAGCCTCCAAAAAGCCCTCCTTCTGCCTGATCCAACCCGTGCGCCTTGCGATATTCGGAACGTTTCCTCACATCATCGACCTTCTGTTTTCGCTTTTCAGCTGTTTGGGCGGAGACATAAGCAACATGTAAGTCGTATGCCTCGATCCAGCGGCCAATGTACGCGATGGGATGGGAGAAGAACATGCTTCGCGGAGGTAGCATATCGCGGTATGGAGTGTTGTGCAAGAAATCAGTGATCCAGATGCCCAAGACCAGGGAGATCAAGATGCTCTGATAGACATTAGCCATGCAGGAGGAGCGTCCGGCTGCGTGCGCCTACCAATGAGATCCATAAGTGGATAGTACGGTTCGTGAGGAACCAATGCAGGAAGGTGCCCTCAGGCGGCATCATGTGTGGGTAACGCCTCGTCTTCTGGGCCTGAGTGAGGTCGGGGCCATATGTGTATCTGGTTTTACTTTTCAAGCGAGACGGATGTGAGGGCGGACGAAACTTGTCGGGCTTCTCCAGCACTCGCGGCTTCGGCGGCGTAGGTTTTTCGCTGGACGCATATCGCACTGGCGGCAGCGTCCGCAGTCGCTGCAATTGTCGCGCATGCATCGAGAAGCCGGCGCGAGGCACGGCGAGGCGTAAGGATGCCATGGCTGACGACTGCATAGCGGCACGTGGAGTGAGACGTGCCTGCAGTGTGTGTTTTCTGCGAAGTGAATGGGAGCGGCGGAGCTCCAGCGGGAAGCGAAAGTCGTGGTCTGTTCCTGCCTCAGGGACGCCGCGCATGCGTTGCTGATTGGCTCTTGCAGCGCAGCTCTAAAATCCTGGCCCACCACTGGTGGTAAACACCCACCGCCGCCGCCTGCTTCCTCCTCGTCCACTGCAACTGCAACAACAGGCAGCCGCGTACACGTCCCGCAACCCACGACGACTTCGAGTCCACCCTCCCAGCTCTCACCTATACCCTCACCCAAACCAACACCCCCACAACACCGCCAAAATTCCCGGCATGCGTGAAATCGTGAGTCCTCACCGCCCCTGATGCCCACCACCGCGTGGGGCACGCGTTCATCGCGACAACGAACGTCGACGGCAGTGTGCTAACAGAGTCTCGACGACAGGTTCATCTCCAAACCGGCCAGTGTGTACGTAGACGCGCTGTATCGACACGACTCGAGTAGGAATTGACATCGCCAAGGGCAATCAAATAGGTGCTGCATTCTGGCAGACCATCTCCGGCGAACATGGCCTCGACGGCTCCGGCGTGTATGTGTCGCAGATCGCAATGGATAAATGGAGCAGCGACTGACGTCGTGCAGGTACAATGGCACGTCTGACCTCCAGCTCGAGCGCATGAACGTCTACTTCAACGAGGTACGCCCGCATTGAGCAGAGCACCAAACTGCTCGAACTCGAGCTGACGCGAACTGCACAGGCTTCCGGCAACAAGTATGTTCCACGTGCCGTCCTCGTCGATTTGGAGCCTGGCACCATGGACGCCGTCCGCGCTGGTCCATTCGGCCAGCTTTTCCGCCCAGACAACTTCGTCTTCGGCCAGTCCGGCGCCGGAAACAACTGGGCCAAGGGTCACTACACTGAAGGTGCCGAGCTCGTCGACCAGGTTCTCGATGTCGTCCGCCGCGAGGCCGAGGGCTGCGACTGCCTCCAAGGTTTCCAGATCACCCACTCCCTCGGTGGTGGTACTGGTGCCGGTATGGGTACGCTTCTCATCAGCAAGATCCGTGAAGAGTTCCCAGACCGCATGATGGCCACATTCTCCGTCATGCCATCCCCAAAGGTGTCCGACACCGTCGTTGAGCCATACAACGCCACTCTCTCCGTTCACCAGCTCGTCGAGAACTCCGACGCGACCTTCTGTATCGACAACGAGGCGCTGTACGACATTTGCATGCGCACTCTGAAGCTCAACAACCCATCTTACGGCGACTTGAACCACCTCGTCTCCGCCGTCATGTCCGGTGTGACAACCTGTCTGCGTTTCCCAGGTCAGCTCAACAGCGATCTGCGCAAGCTTGCCGTGAACATGGTGCCGTTCCCACGTCTCCACTTCTTCATGGTCGGTTTCGCACCACTCACCAGCCGTGGCGCACACTCTTTCCGTGCCGTCACCGTTCCAGAGCTCACCCAGCAAATCTTCGACCCCAAGAACATGATGGCCGCCAGCGACTTCCGCAACGGCCGTTACCTCACTTGCTCGGCTATCTACCGTGGCAAGGTCTCCATGAAGGAAGTTGAGGACCAGATCCGCAACGTGCAGAACAAGAACACTGCCTACTTCGTCGAGTGGATTCCAAACAACGTCCAGACCGCACTGTGCTCTATCCCACCACGCGGCCTCAAGATGTCTTCCACCTTTGTTGGAAACAGCACTTCGATCCAGGAGCTCTTCAAGCGTGTCGGTGACCAGTTCACTGCCATGTTTAGGCGCAAGGCTTTCTTGCACTGGTACACTGGCGAGGGTATGGACGAGATGGAGTTCACTGAGGCTGAGTCCAACATGAACGACTTGGTGTCCGAGTACCAGCAGTACCAGGAGGCCTCTGTCTCCGAGGGAGAGGAGGAGTACGACGAGGAGGCGCCACTCGAAGGCGAGGAGTAGGATGGCTCGCCCCCACCGGCAGCAAGGCCGCGCAATGGGGTTGCACCAGCCACTCTCTCGCCGAGGCAGGGCAGCAGAACTCTTTTTCCTGTTGACCCAAATTAGTCACAGATACAAGCTTGTTGGCGACAGAGGTTGACCAGTCAGGTGTTGTGTTTGCAATCGAATACTTTTTGCTCAAAAAATATCCCAGCGTGTAGCGAGAATTGGAAGTAGATGTTTTATTCAGACCATTCAGAACCAAAGTCACCACTGTCAACTTCGTGTTTGTGCAGGGCTGTTGGGTCCACCTCTGTGACACGTCTCGCCTGCCGTATGGTTCCGTTTGCACTTCAGGATGTGACATGATAGAATAACAAACGCAAACGAGGTGTGTAAGACATTCATATATGCTCAGTCCTATACACATTACTCTCTCGTCTCATCTTGGTCGCGTCCAGCACATTTCAGCAAGCTACAAAATAAGACTTCCTCCATGCAGTCCACGCGAATATCAGGCCTTCCGTTGATATCCAGTGGGATGAGTAAGTGGCGGTGAAATCATGCCAATGCGACGAAACCCTCCCTATGAGTTGAGTTGAACATAATTGCCTGCACCAAGTTTGATTAGCATTGATTTGAAAAGAGGGAGCAAGAATGTGGTGTTCGGAAAGGGGAGATGAGCTTACCTGGGAACTGCCCTTGTCTGACGCCAATTTTGCCCGTCCACCATTCATTCTGATTGTCTGTCCTGCTGACGATTTCGATTACCTCGCCTGTTCGGAATGAGAGGTCGCCTTCTGCTTGTGCGTCGTAGTCGTATAGTGCTGTAACGGTTTCCACGGCGGGAGCAGCACTGAGACGACCCGGTTTTGGTTTGGGCGGCGGAGGAGCGCCTTTGGCTTTGGCGGCAGAGGCCCAGTTGCTGCCAGTACTGCTCGCTCGCTGCACAAGATCTGTTGAGGTTGGCTTTTCATCGTATGCTGGAGGCGCGTGACCGCCATCGATTGTGAGTCTGCGGTTTTCAGGCTCGGCTTTGCCATTTGTGATGGCTAGGCGGTTTCCGTACTTCAGAGCAGCGGGTTTCCGCAGACCACCGGTGGTCTTGAACTTGACCATTGACAGCGCTTCCACTTGCTGCTGGATGTCGCCTCGCTTCTCCTCAAACGACTCCTCGATGCCCTTGGTCAAATCGAAGTACCCAATGTCGATGCTCTGCATTTTCTCATGTAACGTGTAAAAGACGTTAAGCTGCATGTAGTAGAAGCTCTGGAAAAGTGGCAAAATGAATTCCTTTTCCAGCCGGAAGAGTTGTGGCAGCTCCTCCTTGATGAGGTTGTTGAAAAACTCATATTCCTGGGTGGCCATTTCCACGTTGTTCTCGGCCTTGTATAGCGCCTTTTCATCTTTGAGCGACTTGTCCTTTTTATCTTGGAGTGCCTTGAGGGTCGCATTGTGCCGATCGTAATCGATCTGCTTGTGGTCACGCTTGACGCACGCTTTTCGCACCACTTTGACAATCTCCATGAGCTCATCTGCTGGTTTTACGATCCGCGTCTCGATCATTTCCAATTCGGGCGCAAGACTGGCCTTGAGCTCTTGCACAATCTGCTCGTATTCCTCGCAAGCGCGAATGCCCTCCGGGTTACCGTCAATCACGTAAGAGTCCGGATCACTCGCTCGGCCTGATATGGGTTTGTAGATCTCGGCACATGCTTTAGAGAATTCGATCTGGTGGTCCAGCATGCCGTTGATCGCATCAAAGTACTTCTTCGACTCATCGTGCAGCTTCTTCGTTTCGCGTTCTAGATCGGCAAAGCGGCGCTCGGCGTCGATGTAGATGGCGTCTTTGGTGATTTCACCCATGTTGAATTTCTGCTTCACCATTTGGGGCGCCTGTGGAAGCTGTCAGCCGGGGCATGGTCTGTCGTGGAAGCTGTGAATAGGCAGTGAGATTGTACCCGAACGGCGCCCTTGGTAAAGCCTTTCCAACTCATGGCGGCGGTGTTGCGTGGTCGGAATGCAAGCAGTATACAGTGTGTGTCGTCCCAAGCTGCCAATTGCAGGTGAACGGGCAAGAAGAGGGTGGCCGAGGTGGCCGTGGAGGAGGACGGAGACCTGGATGCGCGCGATGATGAGGCTTAGCGGGAGCAATGGCCAAGAACGGCGACGAAGATTCGTTTATGGGCGCGATCGGCGTGTTTGCCTGTCACGTCGCGGCGCGGCATGGACAGGTTGCTGCGAGACACAGGCCCAAGGAGCAATTCCACCAGCATCCGCGGTGCGACACGCGCCCCAGAACGCTCGCAGCAGCATCTGTCGGTCGGTCGTCTCTTGCATCTGCCTGCGTGGGCGGGCCTGGGAAACATGACGCAACGGCAGCCACACCCATCCTCGCCACGCCACGCCACGCCGCGCCTCGTGCCGGCCGGTCGGAGAGTCGGCATTGTTTAGTCAGCCCATCTTTTGTCGTCGTTGACTTTGGCGGAGCTCCAGTTCATCGCGCATCGAAGACTCGCCATCGCCATCAACGGACCACCCCCGGCCATGTCGAATATCGCCCCTACCGCTGCCCGCCAGGCCCTCCGCCAATGCGCGCGCCGGGCTTCGACGTCGACGCCGGCGTCCTTCGTGCCCCGCGCCTGCATCGCTGCGAGGTCGCGCAGAAACTATGTCTCCGAGTCCAAACCGCATAACGCCACCGTCAATATCGAGAATACCATTCGACAGGATCAGCGTGCCTTTCTCGCCGAGACGGGCATCAAGCCCAAGGATGCTACCATGCCCGATACCAATATCTCCGCCGACGCCGCGATGAGCCCAGTCGCTGGAATAATGAAGACCGCCTCTGTCATGGACACTGGAACACGGCCCATCTATCTCGATGCACAGGCAACTACACCCACCGATCCACGAGTGCTCGACGCAATGCTCCCTTTCTACACAGGCCTGTATGGCAATCCCCATTCACGAACACATGCCTACGGATGGGAAACAGACAAGGCCGTCGAAGATGCTCGACAGCATATTGCCAATCTCATTGGAGCTGATGCAAAGGAGATCATCTTCACGAGTGGTGCCACCGAAAGCAACAACATGAGTGTCAAGGGTGTAGCACGCTTCTTCAAGAAGGGTGGCAAGAAGAATCACATCATCACTGCTCAGACCGAGCATAAATGTGTCTTGGACAGCTGTCGGCATTTGCAAGACGAAGGCTTCGAAGTGACATATTTGCCCGTGCAGTCGAACGGCTTGGTCAGTATGGAAGAGCTTGAAAAGGCCATGCGGCCTGAGACATGTCTGGTGTCCATTATGACCGTGAACAACGAAATCGGCGTGGTACAGCCCGTGGAGGAAATCGGCAAGCTGTGCAGGAGTAAGAAGATATACTTCCACACCGATGCAGCGCAAGCCGTGGGCAAGATCCCCATCGATGTCAACAAAATGAATGTCGACCTCATGTCCATCTCTGGGCACAAGATCTATGGACCGAAGGGAATTGGAGCTTGCTACGTGCGAAGACGGCCGCGTGTGAGACTCGACCCCATTATTTCGGGTGGAGGACAGGAAAGAGGTCTACGTTCTGGAACTCTGGCGCCGCCTCTCATCATTGGTATGGGCGAAGCAGCAAGAATATGCAAGGAAGAAATGGAGGTAAGCATTCGATCCCTCGTACCCGCTTCATTCAACGTGATTATATGCTTCATACATGCATGGCTTTCTGAGCGCACTTTGACCGGTGCACTGTATGCTGTGACACAGCAGGGGTTATGATTCGACAATGTTACATTAGACTTTTACCACATTGACATGTGGACAAAAGCTGACAATTCGACAGTATGACCACAAGCGAATTAGCGAGCTCTCCAACCGACTTTCTTCAGGGCTATTGGCTATGGAGCACACATCATTCAATGGCGACCCGTCCCGCCGCTACCCCGGCTGCGTCAATATCTCTTTCGCATACGTCGAGGGAGAGTCGTTGCTCATGGCTCTCAAAGACATCGCACTCAGCTCCGGTTCCGCATGCACATCAGCCTCGCTTGAGCCATCATATGTGCTGAGAGCACTTGGAAACTCTGATGAATCCGCCCACAGCTCGATTCGTTTCGGTATTGGACGTTTCACTACCGATGCGGAGATTGACTACGTGCTCAACGCCGTCAGAGAACGAGTGACATTCTTGCGCGAGCTCAGTCCGCTATGGGAGTTGGTGCAAGAAGGTGTGGATCTCAACACCATTGAATGGTCGCAGCATTAAGAGTCTCAAGAAGAATGAAGATCTACTTGTACGTGGATGGAAGCATCGTTTGCAGAGCGGGCGCAACGGGCCGAAACCATTATGAAATCAGAATACCTGGAAACGATGGTAAGGGCATTACTGTGTTAGGAAATGTATATTTTGTATTATTCTGCCCCCAACTCTGGCAAAAGCATTGATCGATTGTGTTTGTGCACATCAACCAAGTAGCACACTGATGAAACAGGTCTGGACAGATAAGGTTCAAAAAGAAATCGGCTACAGAGCCCCTACCTCATTGTATTCACTCACAGGCACATTACCAATCGCCAGGCCCGCTTCCGACGTGGCCGGAACGGAAGTGAAATTTCGAGCGCAAAAACATAGAAGACCTCGCTAAGGATTGAGCTTAGGACATTGCGGTGCCCGCCGCTTCAATGTTCGAACCATTGCTGCAGCAATGCTTCGACAGAGCCGCGGACACGGTGATTGCGGCCACATGCTCTACCACTGAGCTACGAGGTCAAAGGAGATGTGATGTTGGTGTTGTCGAAGCTGTTGAGGTAAGAGGCGGTCTGAACAATAATATGAGGGTACATGGAAACGTGATGGGCAAAAGGAGGATGTGCAGTCGACGTTGCTGAGGACTGACAAGGTGCAAAGGCGTTCATGGACGAGGAAACACAAAAAAGCAAAAGAACAAGTGACCTCGCTATGAATCGAACATAGGACTTTGTGGGCACCGGTGCTGTGACGAGCAGGTTACTATGAGTGTTCACGGGATGGAATGGCGAAGAGTACTACGAAGGTGAGGCAATGCTCCACGGAGCAAGCGGAATTTGGGCCTGATCCGAAGGTCCTGTATTGGCACTACGGGACCACGACAGCACTTCTAATGATGAAAAGCGTTGCCTCATCGAAGGGACCAGAGTGATGATCCACTTCGACAAAACAATAACAAATCTCATGAATCCTTAAGGTACCATAGTGGGTGCAAAAAGCAAGTTGGTTCCGCCACGAATTGAACGTGGGTCTTCCAGACACCTTTGCAGATGCTACAGCCGGGAGCGGAGTATCAAGGTTACAGAGGGGAAACGAGGGGGGAAAATTCTCAAATCTATAAAGGGATCGTCGAACGAGTCTTAAACTCTAGAAGAGTCTTCGATAGCTCCCTTATTAATGCTAGACGTGCTACTACTGCACTACGGAACCGTATGATGCTCAGAATTTAGTTTTATTATAATAGTACGTTGGACTTTTCTCTAAAATAGTTAAGCTTCGACAAAAAGATTATAAAGTTCTATGTTTAAACAAAATTATATAAGGATTAATACAGGGAATGCAAAAAGAGACTTGCTTAATTCCGCCACGAATTGAACGTAGGCCTTCCAGACACCTTTGCAGATGCTACAGCCGGGAGTACATATCAGGGCTTACGCCCGGATACTGGGGTAGGTAACATCAACAGACCCGAAGGACTGGTGATGAGATGCTACAAGCCTTGCGGCAGAGTAGCGGAGAAAGCTTCCTCACTTGTGCTGGACGTGCTACCACTGCACCACGGAACTACGTGAGGGTCAGAAGCCAATGCTAATATCACAGTACGTTGATCCCTCGTCCGAGATCAGGAGATTGGGCGAGGAAAATCCTGGAAATCTGGCCAATATGCGAACCGGAGACACAGCAACAGGTTATCGGTCTTAAGGAGGCAGATGCAGTCTCGTACCCATCACTGTTTCGTAAGTGCAATTGGCACTGCCAGGGCGTTCGCAGTCTGATGACTTGAGCAATTGACACAGGCACGAGGAAATCTAAAAGTGCTCGACAGGGCAGAGGTCAGCACCAAATGAGGATTTATTTCCTGGAGTTCTCCTCCAGCGAAAGCATCAGATGGATGGCATTAGACTTATCTAGTCTGAGGAGGGAACGTATTATATTAAAGGCCAAGAAAATTTAGACGAGAGTAGCAGTGAATATGCATTCGATCACTAATCGACATAAGCAAGATCAAAAAGCGGATAGCAAGACAACAAGGTGTTCGACAGGCATTGCAGAACCAATGTTCCCAAGTTTCATTCGAAGATAGAAATTTGTTACTACAATCGAGCTCGACCAGATTGTTCCCTACCCTCAAAGCCTCAGCTCACCATCCATATTGCTAGGAGAACAAACAGACTCGCGTCTTGCTTACTCAATCTGCGTAACCAACTTCCCCTGATTCGCCCCCTCAAACAACTTCGTCCAAGTCCTCGGAATATCCTCAAACTTCCCCTTCACAACCGTCTCTCCACCCTCCAGATCCAACTTCCCATCCTTCAACGCCTGCTGAAAAACCTCAATCGCCTTGGGGAAATCCTTCATAAAATCCAACACAATAAACCCCTTAATATTCAACCGCATAATCACAACATCAAACCAATTCTTCAATCCCGTCGTACGTTCCTGCGCAGTGTTATACTGCGAAATAGCTCCGCACGCGATAATCCGTCCTCCGTGGCCCATACGCGTAAACATAAGATCCAGAATATCGCCTCCGACGTTATCGAAGTAGACGTTTGCGTAATCCGGTCCTGGAGTAGCGGCTTTCAAATCCTCAGCAAAAGTTTTACTCTTATAATTCAGACAAATATCCGCTCCGATTTTTTCCACCCAGCGACATTTTTCATCAGTACCTGCCATTCCAATGACTTTTTTCGCTCCGATGATTTTCTTGGCGATTTGTACGGCCATGGAACCGGTGGCGCCTGCGGCGCCGGAGATGACGACGATGTCGTCTTTGGTGGTGTTGGCGACGCCTGTGAGGCCGAAGTAGGCTGTGAGACCGGTCATGCCTAGGGCGCCGAGGTAGGCGGTTTTGCTGATGTTGTTGGGGAGGTCCGGGGCGGGTTGGACAGAGCTGTCTTTGGCGATGGCGTATTCGGACCAGTTGGTTGGGGCGAGAACTGTGTCGCCTTTTTTGTATTTGGAGGATTTGGATTCGATTACTTCGGCGAGACCGCGTGCGGACATGGGGGCTCCGAGTTTGACGGGTGGGAGGTAGAGGCGCTCTGGTGGGATATCGGGATCGATCCAACCTCGCTGGGCGGGGTCATTGGAGAGGTAGAGAGTCTTGACGAGGACTTCATCGTCTTGCAGGTCAGGCAGTTCGACATCTTCAACGAGCTTGAATGTCTGCTCTGGTCCCTCAAGTTTAGGGTCGTCTCTAGGCTTGTGAGCCAATTGCCATTGCTTGGTCTTTTGTCCCATTGTGATCGACTTCTTTCAAAATTGAGTTGTTGTAGGTTTTGGGTCTTATTGTCTGACAGCGTCAGAGCTACAAATATATCCAAAGGATGTCGTACTATGTATGTCAAGCTCTTTCTCTCGCGCGAGATACAGCCGAGGTGTGGATTGACATCACAGCTGTGGAGAGCTCGTCACTTTCTAGAGCCATCTCGATCTTTTACGATGCAAAAGAGACATTCTGGCCGGACGTCTATCCTGTTGTGATCGACGCCAATCGGTCGCTGTTCGGTTTGACTGTTGCCCCGCCGCCAAATGGAGCTTCCGATTTCTTGGTTGTCTTTCAAGTCAAATAGCAGACTCTAGCATTCAGCTGCGCCACAATCGGCCTGGACAAGAGACCAGATTCAGAAGATACATAGATCTTGGAGTAAGGCTCCGGTGATGAGGAACAACATTGCGCGTTCGTCCGCACTTTGTCCGAATAAGCCTTCGCAGACTAGGATGGACCGAGCTCAGTCGAGGACTTGGGGTTGGAGAATTCGTCGGGCCCAAAGACGAGGACTTTCCAGCGATCCCGTTCTCTTGAGTCGCTTGAAAGACGATCAAGACTCCATTGCACAATGTGTCAATGGGCTCACAAAGTTCAACAAGGTGTTGAAGCCTGCTCTTTTCTAAATACGTACAATCTAGGCTGTTCTTGTCTGGAAGTGCGTCTGTGCATCACTCCAATTTCCATTCTCCAAGGTCTTCTGTTCCCTGTGCTCTCCACAACATCTCAACTCCATCGAAAAAGAAAAGTAAAATCTCCATTGAACGCCACGCTTGAACGCTTCAGAGCCAAATGCAATACATGCAACGAAAAGTGCTGACATTATATGTCCATACTCCATCTCTGTCGCACTTCCCGCTTGGTGTGTTCGGCGACCCATTTGGGCAACTCAAATTCGGGAGTATACCAGCTGTCAAAGAGCTCGGGACGTATGCTCAACTCACTTTCTTGATGCTTGTGGCGAGCTTTGTCAGCTCCCGACTTGTCGATGACAGCCATGGTGGAGCGACGGACAAGACTATCTCTAACGTCTGTGTTCCCGTCGCTGGACGAGGGGGGAGTTGGCAGACTGTTCTCCTTCGGTGCAAGATATCGAGCTGATGATGGCAGACCAGTGTCGGGAAGCACCGGTGAGAGCTCTGGTCGTATATATCGGACGGCTGCAAGTTCCGGTTTCCGCAGGATCGTTTCAGATGATTCGTCACTATGCTCTTCATGCATCCGTGAAGGCGAGAGATGTCGACTGTGCTCAGGTGGAATTACAGGTAAGTCGTGCTCAGCTCCAGTATTATGTCTCTGCTCGTTGGCTCTATGGGCTGACCGAGATGAGCCCTCACGAGACATGGCAGCTGTCGAAGGTGTGCCAGCCCTCAACTTTTGCTCGATGATCTTGGTACTGACCTGCCTGGAGAGGTTTGTGGAACATGGGCTGAGACGGCTGGCGCCGCTGTCGCTTCTGCTTCTGGCAGCTCGTTCTTTGCCGCTCATAACCTCAGCGACTGGCATTGGTTGCATCATCCACATCACATCCTCGCGCTTGTCGACCTTCGTTACAGTAGGTGGATGCATATCATTGATAGCGGGATTGCGGGTGGCGTGATACCTGCTGGATCCTGAAGCAGCGGTCCTTGCCGTGGGCGGCCGTCGTATACTCGAGGCATACATGGATCCGTCCAGCATACTTGACGAGCCCCACAGATCCTCATCGTCCCTTTGGTGCACACGAAACTGCGACCTGCTGTCGGCTCTCGCATCGCTGCCGCTTCTATATCCGAGGTCCGCCAGGCTCGGCTCTTTGCTGGTGTTGCTGCTAACTCTGCTCGGCTGCAGACCTCTCTGGCTATCTCCCGTCGTCGCCTTCTTCTTCCCTCGGCGTACAAGCGTTGGGCCCAGCTCGATCTCGCTCTGCCAGTGAGGATTCGTTGACGATGGCTCTCCGGGATGGCGATATGCATTGAACTCTTCGGTCTCCAAGGCAAGACGTTCTGCTCGGGAAAGTGCGGCCTCTCGTTTGCGCCTCTTGCGGTAGCGCGAATCAGCGCATGGTGCGCAGGATAAGTAGTAGAAAAGAGCGGACTGGATGCCGCGATGTATTGCCATTTGTCCTGGGCTGGCGCTGGGCCGATGGGTTATGCACACGGTCGTGCGCGGGGGCTCGCAGGATCGATGGACTGTCGTGTAGGGCTGCTTGTCGAGATCATGCTCGCATACGGTCAATGGGACGACGGCAGAGAGTGTGGTGGTGGTGTTGACCGGGTCGCGGTAGGTTCCCACGGCGTTCGAATTACGATTCGCGGCTAGGGAAGAGGTCGGGATAATCCAGGCAGGACGTTACAGATGCGCCTGGCAACAGGGAAGGTGCTATAGCAGGCTGGTATACCGAGACGGAGGATGGCGGATTCGCCGTGCAGCTGCGGCCTGCGCAGCTCTCTACACGGCGGCGGCGGCGGCGGCGTGGAGCGGTGGTGTGCTGTGCTGTGTGTGTTGGCTGTTGTGGGCCGCGTCGGCGCATATGCTGGCGAGCTGGTCGCTTGGCCGCAATGCAACAAGAAGAATGGCAGTCCTCGCCGCGCTGCAGCTGGGTCGTGTGAGCAGCCGCCCCCCACGGCCTCTGCGGTTTGCGTGTTGTGTTGGGCTCTAAAATGAAACCCGCCGGCATTGGCCACCACATACGAGATCGGCGCTGGTACGTAGTCGTCGATCCAACTCTCCTAATTTGCCTCGCTGGCGGCCGTCTCGTCAGGAACGCTGTTGCTGTTGCTGTTGCGTTTCGACTGCTGCCGCCCGGGTTTCGCCAGCAACTGACACGATGCGAGGGGCACAAACACCTCCAATGCCTTCCACCAATCCTCGGCCCTGTCCCGACCTGCATCGCGTCGCCTATTTCCATCTGTGCATTGCCGACGCAGCCCCTTCCGCCGCATGATGGCGCCAATTTGGCTTTCGAACACGCGTGGCAGCACGGGGCACCCGCGGCTCAATCCTCGTGGCTTCACGATGGGTTGGCGGATCCCATCTCATCCTCATGTCGGGGACCCATCCCACTGCACTCCTGTCCCTCTTCATCCGCTCGTCGCCGTATGACCAACAGTACCCAGTAACCATACCCAGGAGTCCTGGGTTTCAGCGCTTGATGAGAAACTGGTTGGCGGGTTTGCACAACACACGTCAGCCCACATCCTACCACGCTGGAGGTACAGGCACATATTCGCTCAGAGCTCCGAAGTAGTGCAGCAGCCGCGCGCTACACTGTATCACCTTGGTTACAGGAGCATTGGAAACATGATTTGCGCGCAGATTTGCCGGCGGTGAGCACTTCTCATGATGAGCAAGTTCGGACAGACGACAACGCATGCGCTTGAGTCCCTTGCGGGCTGTGTATCCTGTATGCGATCTAAAGTTCAACGCTCATGCTGCTCAAACAGGGAAGCTTGAGGACTTTCTAAATGGAGCAGATCTATTCGTAGCTCGCAGCATAATCGCGCTATGCTTTCAACCTCCTCTCCTCGCACTTGACGCATACTGGGTCCTGACTCTCGCCACGCAAGAAGTATCGACCATCTATGAACTCGCCATGACATTCCTGCAGCAGTGGTCAGTACATGTTTCAGGCATCATGGGATCATGACGTACCATGCAAGTAAAGCAATTGCTGTGCCAGTCCGACCCCAGTGCCTTTACAACAACATCGGTGACAGGCTTTCGGCACTTGCGGCATTTTGAGCTGTATCGGTTGGTATGACAGCCAACACACCAGGCATATCCATCCTTTTCGACAAATGGCATGCTGGAATCGAAGGGGTCACCACATTGAGCACAGAAAAAGTGCCCCACGTGCCACTCAGCACCGCAAGCGACAATGACTTCGCCCTCGATAGGCGTCTTGCAAGACTTGCAACGAGGGCTAAACAGCTCATGGAAATCGAGATGACAATAGAAACGCAATGTAGGGTCTGTGTCCTGACTGTCCGGATCTTCCAGACGAGCACTTCGCTGTTTTTCGGGCTCAGGATAGAATGCAACCAATTCCAGATTCGTGTTGCACTGGTTGCAGACGAAACATCCAGGGTGAAAGCGTTCACCTGCTGCGCTCAATATTCTTCCCGCAATGGGCAAGGCACAGTGAGCGCACAGTGCGCCGGACTGGCGAACCGAAGGCGTGTAGTGTGGTGTAGACTTGTTCTGACCAATGGGCATAGTGTTGGCATGGCGGGGCGGTGGACGATTGGAAGCTGGTGCTGGGCTGGCCTTTTGAGGTATCCTGCTAGATTTTGTAGGCGAACTCGCAGGCGATTCGCTGACATTGATCGATGGCGGCTCTGTGTCAATGTTGATCGTCGGCACAGACGGATCATCAGGCGCGCATATGGTTGGAATGGGAGGGGCATGAGTTGATCGAGCCAGAGATCTGGACGCTTGGGACGAAGGTTGCCATTTTGGCACGTCATCAACATTAATCATGGGAATGTTGCTCTTGGTGGGCGAACTTGGTAGGGGCCGTGATATGGAGGGTTGGCTCGATTGTTCACCAGTCGTTCTCCGTGCGAAAGGACTGCTCCTAGACGGCGATGGCATGCTCTTGGGCGTCGCTCCGAATTTATCCTTATGCTCCGAATTGGAGGAACTGGAAGTCTCCGGGGGTATATCAACATGTTGCTCCTCCATCACGATCTCTTTCGGCTTGTAGTCCTTCTCAAAACTGACAATAGGTCTTCCAGGTTTGTCACTGACCATTGTCGGCCGCGGCAGATTAGGACTATATGCACTCCTGGCTTTGCTGGTCGCTGCTCTGATATCGTCACCTCTGATCTCCTTTCCCTCTTTTGTGGGTGTGCCTTTTGGTGCAACTTCATCTGCCTCATGCGGTGACTCCGCTGGCGGAGTGGGCGGTAGGACCACTTCGTTCGATGTATAGAAGGCATTTCGGCTTTGGCTTGGTGGGTTCCTTTGGATTTCAACACGTTCGTGTCGTGGCGGAGGCGTGCTACCGAGAGTCTGGAGTGTCGGCGCCGAATTTGAACGTTCCAGGTTCTTCCCATACTGGGCCCTAACCCGCGCGAATGGGTTCTTGCGGACATACGATGGGATCGGAGAAGTGGCTGTAGACCTTGTATCCTTTGCAATCTCTTGCCGTGTGTTTTGCTGTTTCTGCGGCGTTTCCCCCTCCTCAGGATCTTCCCATATCCGATCGTTCGGATCCATGAACTTCTTCTTTTCACCACTCATGATGCGTTTGCTGCCACTGCTGACTCTCCGCTGTGCAATTGCAATGTCCTTCGCGACCGCTTCGGCTAGCTGGTCATAGCTCTTTCCACTCGACACGCGTCGTTTCTGCACAGACACATCGCCTGTGGGAGGGCTGACTTTTCGAAGTCCTTTGTTAGAGGTGTGCGACTCTTTCGGGTGCCCAAGGATGTCATTTGCAATAGACGCTTGGCTCCCCTCGGACGCACTCCGGGACCCTGCAGACGAGTATGCATCTTGACTGTGACTGCGATGATAGCTGCCTTTCCGCAAGTGTGAGTTGTAGTCTCGCTTAAGATCTGGATTGACGAAGGGCCCGCTGGCAGCTTCCGGATTCTGATGCTTCCAGACCAATTCCGCGGCCTCCTCTTGCGCAGAAAGATGTACCTTTCGTTCTTCCTCCAGATCCATATCCTGGAGAGCATGCCGCAAAGACCGCGTCTCTTGCTTTTCCATCCACCGCGTACCGTTTTCCATATATTTCATGCTCGGCGTGCGACGCGGCTGCGGTCTGTCGGTATCGTCTATTGAAGGCTCAGGCGTCGCTGATGGAGCTCGAGCTAAAGGTCGTCCAGCGAACGGGCTGCGCGACATGCTTCGTTGCGAAAGACTAGAATCGGTGCGGCTATGCGATAGCTTTTGTGGTGGCTGCATGATCGGCATGCTGTTGCTAGTCAGGAGCGAAGGTCGATCGTCATCTAGCGAGGTTTTGTTGTTGACGACATCTGAAGCACTGGGAGTTCCTGCTCGTCGGACGCTGCCGAACTTGGAGGGCGGAGCAGGTCGAGAGCCTGAGGGTCGCGATAGAGGTTTTCGAAGATCTTTCAGGTAGGAACCTGCACGTAGCGGTAAGTCGGTGTCGCGATGTTCGATGGTGACGCATTCTCGCAGGCGCGATGGGCGAGGAGGGGTGTGAGGCAGCAACACAAGTGAAGACGACATACTCATCTGCTCCTTCGACATGTATGTCGGGCTGGGTTCACGATGGTCCTTCATCGTGTCCAAGTCGGCGTTGCCTGGCGACTGGCAAGAATGCTGGCTGTGTAACGCTGTTCTGCTGTAATACAGCGATCAGTAGCGGTAGCTAGTTAGACGATACGAAAGATACAGAAACGACTGTCTTGATACCAACAAGAACGGAAGAGAAGACAATGGCGAGCGTGTGCCCTCTCGGCCGTTTCGTGGTCGTTGGGTGCCGCCTTGGTTTGCGGTTCGTGCTTGCCGTTTCGATGTTTACTGCTTTCCGTCATCCGGGGTTGCCCAGGAAGCAGCTCCACGCGCCTTCCCCATTCGGATTCTTCATCCAGCGGGGCCCTGTCGATCGGTGCACTTCTATCCTTGCCGAACCATCACGCAGAAAATGCTGTTGTACACTTTTGCGTTCCATCCTGAAGATACCGGGTATATCACGGCAAGAAGTGGTGCTCCAAGGTGCGGACTTTCGCGAGTGGAGGGCGTTCACCAAGCTTCCAGAGCGCCAGTGGATCACCCCCATCACTGCTACATCGAAAGCCGTGATGAGAGGACCGTCATCTTCAGCAGCTGCACGTTGCCGCCGCCCGCTGAAGATATGGCCCGAGTCTTCGCAAAACGTCAATGTACTTTTTGTGGTTCAACGATACGGCAAGTCTCACAGCGGCATATCTGCATCGCCTTCGGTTGGCTTGCGTTCCCCTATGCACCGCGTCGGACTTCTCCAAGCCTCAAGGTGGAACGTTTAGTGAAACGTGATACTGAGCCGACTGGAAGCGCTCGACATGCATGCGTTCCTCTTTTCGCGAAGATGTCGACATGGCTTGTACATATGCTCAGGACCTGGTATCTCTCGATACCCGAAGCTGGGCAAGGAAGAGCACCTCCTGTTCGCAAGCACGATCCAGACCCGACGCGTGAGATCACATAATATCCCTCAATCGCGTCAACAACCCTCATCAATCGTAAGATTCTAGCGCACGGTCTATAGCATCAA
The DNA here is from genome assembly GCA_013365195.1 of Cercospora citrullina. Taxonomy (NCBI): domain Eukaryota; kingdom Fungi; phylum Ascomycota; class Dothideomycetes; order Mycosphaerellales; family Mycosphaerellaceae; genus Cercospora; species Cercospora citrullina. Next base: position 428,653 of record JAASFF010000449.1, on the reverse strand, counting down.
GGGCCGGAAGCTGTATCATTGGCTAGCCGGAATCCGCCAGCGCAGAGGAGCTGTCCGGTATCGGCTTAGCACGATCAGATAACTCTTATCTGATCGAACTGGAGTGAACGAAATCACACTGCTATGCTACCCAACTTTAACTCGTTCTCTGTCGATCTTTGCAGCTCGTTCAAGTACGCGATATGGCTGTCCACGAAGCTCATGTACGAAGATCTGGCTTCCTGAGCTTGCCCGGAGAGCTCCGAAATCGCATCTACGAGCTTTCTGGCTGCCTGTTCGTCGTTCAGTGCGATAATTGCAAGAAACATGCGACTCTGGATGTCGCTACAATGGGAGTAGGGCGATCATGTAGCGGTAATGCCAGGATTCAATGGCCCATACGATATCCGAGGCACTTCGAATGCCGTTTCAATATTAGTGAACACAGGTAAAAGCAGAGCGTGAGCAACTGGCAGGAACATCCTCAATTAACAAACTTATAGTGTAGACTTGTCCCGCTACAATCGAGACTGGATCGTGACACATGAGTACATCGGCCAGAATACACAAGTTCTGGCTATTCCCCAGCCCTATGAATGCCGGAGTCCCGAACAACCTGCTCTAACGAGAGTTTGTCGATCGATCCGCAACGAGACTTTGCCCATGTTTTATGGTCGGAACAAATTCGTCTTTACACCTAAGGTCACTCCCGTGGACGGTATCGGACGAATCGCGAGCGGCGACGTTCACTGGCTCCAAGCAATCGGTACCAAGCATGCTTCACTCATCCGGATGATTGAGGTTAAGTGGCTTGGTTGGTGTCGGAAAGCCTCGCTTGCAACGTACATACACAGCTTGCGGGAGATTGGCGTGGCAGTCGACAGAATCCAAGCCGAAGTTTCTTGCTGGAATGATGACCGATGGAGCTCCGGCTTTCCCAGCCCGACGATGCAGCCCACGACTCCCTGAAGCACAGTCAGGTGTCCAGAAGTTCTCTCCAGTCGATGCCGTGTCGCAGCTCTGAATCGTTGCTGTTGATTCTTAAGCCAAAGATGGGCATCATTTCGAGGATCGAGACCACCAGCAACGGGCGCACCAGACCTGCGTGGCGACTTCGTGCTTCGATGCAAAGCTGGCCGCCATGAATATACGCTGCCTACGCCGCATCACCCCACAAGGCAGGCGCGCAAGCTACGAGCACGTTCTGAAAGGTGCTACTTTCGCCGCAAGCTGCATCACGCAGGAAGCTCCACCGGCAGAGACTCGCTGGTGCGAAGCGACACAGTTAATTGATGTCCGCTGGAAGCCCAAATCAGTATCGCACACCAGCAATCAAGCAAATGACAGACATACCAGCGAGTCTAGGCGTGCAAATGCTGTACACTGTCACAAGTCTGAGTTACCAGAGCTTCAGCGCATCTTTCACCACATCCATAGGAGGACCAAAAAGCATATAGCGATGAAGGACCCCAGAATAATGCCGTCTCTTCGTTTCTTGCTCCCAATCCTCTGCATTAACCCGTTGATACCAGGTATCTGCGCCGCAGCACCCGTGATCCTCCTCTGTATGCTCACCAGACTTTCTCGTTGTAACCCAAAACTTTCGTTCACAGCGTAAGCTTGGCTCAAAACACTGTCTGCCACATTGTGCGATCGATCCAATCGGTTTCGTTCTTGAAGCATGTATTCAGCTTCCTGAGCTTCTGGGTTTTGCGCGTTTCGGTAGGTCGAGATGTCTTTTCGTACGTTGGAAAGGAGGTTCGCTCGATCGCGGGCTTGGGAGATTTGTGATTTCAGCCGGGAGAGCTCGGTGCGGTGTTGGGATAGGATCTCTTTGTGTCGTTCCAGGTTCGTACGTTTAAGTTGCGATGGTGTAGATTCAGAGTCGATTGCTCGTTGGAGAGAGGCGATTGACGCGTTGCGCTACATGGAGTCAGAGTCGTTCTACCATGCAATGCATGTCGCCTTGGTCAGCCAAGTGTTGCAAGTACCTTCTCGAGTATCTCATTCAGCTGCTCCTCGGTGCGGCTCTCCTCCTCGCTCGGTTCAGGATCTATGTCAGTCTTGGAGGCAAACTGCGCGTATGTGTGGAAAAGCGATTCTGTCTAGGCACAATTGTCAGGATCTGTATGCCTGTGGACGATGGTATCTAACTGACTTGTGTCTCTTGTGCTCTTGCTTGCTGCCGTAATTGCGCCCAGCTTCCCATGTTGACTGCCATACTCGCGGTGTGTATGAGAGTTTCCGTCTCGCGTGAATAAAAGCCTGTGTCTCCGGTGGTCTGTTGCGCCCGTCTATATCGTGTACTTGCTTGCTCCTGACGTGAGGATCACATGCACGGTTGGCAACCACAAAGCACCTGCGATGGTTTCGGGAAGGCTAGCCGAGACCGGGGAAACCAGACGCCGACAAGTCTTGGCCACTGAGAAATCCTCTCCACTTAGACGTTCTGCGCACACGAGACATTCGCTTGCGACGACGACACTTCCTCTCTCTCGACAACTAACCCACAGGAACTCCAGTCACAATGGTACGAATCGATGGCTTGGATTCCAATTGTCGGCGCAAAAATGCTGACGGTCTTGCGCGCAGTCGTCCGGAAAAGTCAAGGCCTCGCAGCTCTGGGGCAAGAACAAGGAGGAGCTCAAGAAGCAACTCGATGAGTTGAAGGCCGAGCTCGTGCAGCTGCGCACTCAGAAGATCGCTGGCGGTGCTTCGTCGAAGCTGAACAAGATGTACGATTTGGCCATACACAATGTGCGATGGGAAAGAAGAGACAGGGTACTGACGGCACACCAGCCACGACGTCCGCAAGTCGATCGCCCGCGTCCTCACCATCATCAACGCAAACCAGCGCGCCCAGCTCCGCCTCTTCTACCAAAAGAAGAAGTATCTGCCTCTCGACCTCCGCTCGAAGCAGACTCGTGCCATCCGCCGCCGCTTGTCTCCCGAGGACGCCAAGCGCGTGACCGAGAAGCAAAAGAAGAAGCAGCGACACTTCCCTCAGAGGCAATTCGCCGTCAAGGTATGATTGCATCCAAAACACCCACATATACCTAATACCTCTTGGGCGAGGAGGAATGGTGGTGGGATCCCGTATACATACACCTGCATTGGGTGTGCTGATTGGTGATGACAGGCTGTTGCGTAAAAAGTTGCAACAATTTGACGAGCAACAAAAGTTACGAAAAGGGTGAATCATGCTTTGAGCGCTTCGAGATACCATATCATGGTGGCGTAATCGGACGGTATGGTCACTCCATGGGCATTTCCAGCGCCTGGTGGCCTTCTATGCAGCTAGACAGTCCCGCAAGACTTTCTCCCGAATTCGAACAGCATCATTTCCCACGCAGTCAATTTGATTCCCGCCCATGTGTCGCTACGATGCTACGGTATTTTTCTTCGCACGCCAGAATTTGACTGGTCAACCGCGTGTCAATGAGGAGGGCCTCACAGTGACACGAGAAACCACCTCCAATGCAATTGCTTGCTATATCCTGTACTCAAATGGTATCACAACAAGCTTCCTCATAGACATCCAAACCCTCCCCATTTATCAATCATCATCATCCTTAACATCCCCCAACAGCGGCCCCGTCATCCCACGCATCCTCCTCTCCAACAAATCCTCCGAACTCGCCAACCGATTCACAACACTCCGACTCGTACTCGGACTCACAGCCCCAGACATATGATGATACCGTCTCATCCTCATCCCATTCCTCCTCGAATTCGACGCACTACCCGCAGAAGCAGAAGACGACCCATTCGCCTGACTCAAATACCTCCCCCTACCACTCTCATTTCTCGAATGATGTCTCCTCTTCGCAGACGGTGAAACCACACCTCCATTCTCAATCTTCGTCATCCGAAACTTCGAAGGAATTTCCAGTGGCCTCTCACTTTCCGACCCATGCGAACCCCGTCTCGAAGGCGTCGTTCCTCTCGGATTCGAAAAATAATCCGTCCCACCATTCGATGCAACAGAAGAAGGTTGTTCTTTATTATACGATTCGATAAAAGCCTCTTGCATGAATCTTCGACACTCATTGATCCATTCCCAGCCATCATGATAAAGGCTGACGAATTGTAAGAACCCATGGCTGATTTGTGGGACGATGATTTTCTTGAAATGGTCGTCATCGTTGAATTTCGCGTCTTCACTCACGAGCCCGACTTCTTTTTGACGTTCGAATTCGAGTAATTTGGCTTGTCGGAGGCGGCCGGCAAAGATTTGGGTGTCGTCTACTAAGGGGTCGCGTTCGCCGCATATCAGGAAGGTCTTGGGGAATTTCGCTAGGAGTTCTTCGGGGGCTCGGACTGGTGAGAGCCAGTAATCAGTTGTGAAGTCGGGTCTTCGGTGAGGGCCGATGTAGACAATAATCATGGCGCGAAGCATCTCGGGGCTGATGATGCGGTCGTTCGTATATGATATGACGCTGCTCATTGCCAGTCGGGTCTTCATTCGCTTCTCGGGCTGTACCGCCACTACGGATTTCTTCCTAGGGTTCGGAGTCACGGTGTCGTCCGAGTCCTCTGCGTCAGAAGTGTATGGCGTGGTGCGATCTATGCGGCGATAATCTTGTACTTTGCGATCAAGCACCCGTTTGTCGTCCTTGTTGCGTTTCAACGAGTTCATGAGAGCCAGATGTTCGTCCGACATCCAGATGCCGATGTTGAGTTCGAGAGCTGGGTATATTAGCACCACTGCCTCAGGGGGCGGAAGTGTGTTCGGTATGAATCCTGTATGCCAGGTCGAATGCTGGGACTTCTCGTCCAGAATCATCAGTACGAGACCTGCAGCCAGATTTCCGCCTGCACTATCTCCACTGATGATGATCTTCGGGACATGCTCTCCAGATAAATTGATACATCGTCCTCTGGTTGTGATCAACTGATAGTAAGCATCGTAGCACTCATACAGCTGGTAAGGATAGCACTCATCGGGAGCCTTCTTGTAGTCGAGAGCCAAAACCGGACATCCAAGCTTTCCAGCCCAGTGCATCAACTTGTCGTCGTGACATCGAGGATCCATAGCCACAAAGCCACCTCCCGGTATATCCAGCACGATCTCTCGTTGCCGTCGCAGCTCCGTATCCGATCCATTGAAATACAACCACGCCTCAATAGGCTCCTTATAATCGCTATCCCTTGGCCTGTGAATCCTGATCTTCTTAGGCTCATACTTCATCAATTTCGGCCTCATCAAGCTCGTCAAGAACTTCAGCACAGGCGTATTGGGCTTATTCCAGCTGACCCTCAAATGATCCACTCGTAAATCACCTCTGACCCTCCTCACCATCTCATCCGCTTGCTCCGCACAAACCAGATAATACAGCGTAAACATAATCTCGCAAGTATGCCTCAGCCACTTCGGCCTCAAATGCATCGCTGTCCAGAATCCCGCATCCAACGCCGTTGTCACCCACGTGGCTCTAAAGAACTTTTTATCATAGAGATTTGCTAGCGGCTCTGGAGATTCCAAGCCCACGACTCTTGCAAAGTTCCGCGACACGTAGAGGGCCATGCACGATACGACGAGGGCTTGGTGCATGGTGAAGCGTTGGGAGAGCCATCGTGAGAATCGATCGACGCCTGGAGGGCCATGTCGTTTGAATTTGCGGAGGTAGAGGCTCCAGAAGACGACGACGGCGAGGACTTGGTATTTGCGAAAGCGGGTCGATGGGCGACCCAGGATGTGGTCTACGTTGGCATCAGCTGCTGTGCATGCTGTCGATATCGTAGAGGATCAGTGTGCTTACCTATCATGGTCTCGAGCCCAGCATCCGCACTACAGACGTGCAGCCCTCGCCAGTAGGCATGCACAGGATGTCGCTCGTAGGGAAGGTCGAATCGATAGGATCAGACGAAGCTGAACAATAAAGGAATGCTATTGTGGCAGGAGTCTATGTCTATGCGTGTTACTCATACAACGTAACAAGAAAGGGGACAATTGACGGCAAAGAAAGGCTCAGCACATGGCATGGCATGCGCCGAACAGCTGGCCATCGTGACCGCGAAGTCTCTCTCTGGCCAATTCCCATTCTGCCGTTCAGCACCGAAGCGTCATGGCCCCGGCCACGAGACGTGCGGGTTTAGCATGTGAAAGCACGGGGGAGCCGCCAGTCACAGCCTTCCCCAGCCTAATCCGCGAAAGTCGAGGCACATGTCACGCTGCCGAGGCTGACTGTCCACGCTCTGGATCGGCTTCACACGGAACAACATCGTCTATTGATTGAGCACGTGCTGTTAGTGCACATGGCACATTCACGCAAAGATCTAGAGAAACCAGCTATGGAATACATGTCATGCGCGTTTCAAGCGTGTCATGACAGACTCCGAAACCAGGCTGTCACGCTGAACGAACGTGGCAGCATGCGAGTCGCCTCAAAGAGTTTCAAGAACTCGGAACAACATGCGACTACAAATGAAAACTGATCAGAACTGATAAATGGACGTGTCACGATGTTCGAATTCCGACAATACGTAGGCAAGTCAGCACGCCGGTCTCTCGATCTACCACACCCTCCTGTGCACACAGTTCAAGCTCTGGATCCGATGAACCACACCAAGAAACTCAGCAGTCACACATTTACGCTATCCCATTCTATACGGCATTCTCGCCGAATCCACGAACCCACTCGCTGACTTCGAAGCCGAGACGGCGTAGCGTGGAAGGTTCAATCTCGAGAGCGTCTTTGCCATCTGTCTTGCTTCTCTTCACGACGAAGAGGCTGCCCGGTTCCATGATCTCGACCGTTGGCTTGCCACTCTCGGGTGTGGTACTGTCCTTGACGTAGATAGTCAAGTCCGGACTGATGATGCCGCGCCAGTGCGTAGCCGTCCACTCCCAATGATCCTTGGGCGAGTATTGTGCATATGGCTCGATTGGGATGTGGCAAGCAAAGAAGTTGCTGGCGTGAAGCGAATAGTTGGCGATGATGCCGACCGGTTTTGCTGAGTTGGAGGTGGACGAACTCTTGCTGGAGACTGACATCTTCCGCGCATTTGTGTCGACGTCTATCTTCTCGGCTTCTTCCACATCTCGATCCGCTCTCTGAGGGACTGGATCGTCGGCTCGCGCTACAACTCTGTTCGGCGAAACCCTCTTCAACGCGGATTCCGGCTCATCGCTATCATCGTAGTTCTCGTCAATTGTTTCCCTAGCTCTGCCTTTGGAAGAGGCGACTGAACTCGAAGAATCAACCATGACAGAATCCGTTGGTGAGGCATTCTTGATCATCAGCATATCGGTAATTTCAATGCTTCGCATGAGCCACTGCGCTGCCAGTCGGTGATACTGCGCCATGATCTGCTGCTTGCCACCTCCTAACGATATCACTGGTTCGTCCAGCTGTTTCACGCTCAGGTCATCGCCTTTACCCAGCGTATCGCTCAGCCACCTGCCCAAGGCCTTGACCGCTTCTGCGTTATCACCTTCGATAGCGACCAACGGGCCTCTCGGGTTTGCTTTTCTGACTGGTGCTGGTGGTGCTACCTTTCCCAGCACGTTGATCTTGTACCAAAAGTCCAAGGTCATGATGGACTCCTTGGCGCTCTTCACGCCTCCACCAGAAGTCGTCGGTGCTGGTGCAACACTAGTACTATGAGTCTGTAGCGGTGGCAGTGTCAGCGACCGGTCATGTGGGCCCGCATGACCTTGTGAGAGGCGGTGTTGGGCGTACCCAGGGCCAGGTCGCGGAGGTGGCGCCATCGGTCCCGGTGGATTCACAACACCACGTAGGCCAGGCAGTGACTCTCGCCGACCGTGTGGCGCTGCTGGCGGATAAGGATGTGGTGCGGGTGGCTGATTGAACGGGAATGGGGTTCCAGGACCACCGTGCGGACCAGGAGGCGGTGCAGCCACAAATCTGGATGGTGGTGCGCGAGAGGCCATCGTGGTAGGGTGGTCGTTGTTATTGTTGTATCGGCGACGCTTGAGCTCGGGACTAAGGGGTCCGATGTCGTCGCGCTCGTCGTGATGGTTGATAGACATGGCGTTTCCTGGGAATCGACCGTGTCGTCTCGCTGCCGGCGACTGCAGACTCAGATCGCGTAGCACAGGCAGCGTTCTTGTGACAGGCGTGGCGAGCGACCCTGGTGTGTGTGCTGACGCAGGACTGTTGCCGGCGGTATATGGCGTTGATGGGGTCAAGATGCTTCGTCCACCACACTTGTGACAGCGAGGCTTCTCAACTCCTGATGTTGGCTCTGATGACAAACTGCCTCGACGATTGCTTCGCTTAGGTTGGTAACGGTAGGATGGATACTGCTGCTGATGTCGGAGCTTCTCCTCTTCAGCAAGCGCCTTCCACCTGTTCTTGATCTCGGGTGGCTGGTTCTGCCACTGCTCACCGATGATCTTGGAGATTTCTGGATTGGCGAGGCCCGGATTCTGAGCGACAACCTGCGCTTGTTGATTCTGGCGATATAAGATGAACGCTATCACTTGTGAGCATCTGAAGTCATCAACGGCCGTGTATCAGGACGAGTACTCACCGTTGCGAGGTCGGGGTATCTTGGGCTCGGGTTGGCAGATACACACCTGGATCTCACCGCTGTCAGATCTGGTGTGCGCCGGCGATGCTTCAGGCAGATCGAAATCTTTGTCCTCGACCTCAACAATGCCCGTCGTTCGCTTCCTCGTTGTTCTGCTAAAGGGTGGACTCTCTTCAGGTGTCAATGGAGTTTTGGAGGAATCTCTGCCGGAGGGACTGGAAGAGCGTCTGTGTGGGCGTGCAGCAACGGAAGACGACGTGCGCCTACTGGTAGCTGCGGCAGTATTATGGCTGATGCCTCGTGTATCCTGAGCTTGAGACTTGTTCAAGACAGCTTCATCAGTTGGATGGGATCCGTCCGGCATGGTTCGCTGCCACAGTTGTCTCGTGAAAATGATGTGCCCGGACTCATTTGCGGGAGGCTGCGTTTGCACAGGCTGGACTGGATGAACCCACTGTCGATGCACGGGGAGTGACGATACCGATGATTCCTGAATAGAGGCAGACATCGAGAGGGAGACGGCAGGGTCTCACAGTCCTCTTGTTCCACTGGCATGCCGAATCGACAATGAAAGAGCTGGAGCGTACCAATGAGAGCGCGTGACGGATCGAGACGGCCCATTATTGCAAAGAAAAGCAAGAAATCTTTGTGTCTATTATTCCACGCCAACCGTGGCATGCGATCCTTTGTCCAATGCCGAGCACGGTCATCGTCTGCCTCACGCAATGCTGCGATTGTTGCGGAGTCGATGAAGTGGACAGGCTTTCTTTGTTCTTTGTTGGCAACCCGCGGGTCCGAAAGCGGCCAAGCCGTAGCGCGAAGCAGCCAGGCGAAACGTCAGCTTCCTTTGAGACATTCCTAGGCGGTAAGCATGCAAGGTGGCGGTTGCAATGAAATGCTAGACGACTCACTGCACAGCAAGTGAACAAACCGGCACACCCTCAATCGCAGTTTCCGTGGTTCGCTTCGCCCGCGCGCTTGTATGATTGATCCGCGTGTTTCCATCATCTTCATGGCATTTCTGCTCGTGTCATGGCGACGCGAATCGCTCCCGGCACCGACACAGCGGAATGTTACACACAGTTGCAACTCTGTGAGTGCGTTGTGTAACACCGTCGCACAAGCTCAATTTTCGTCCTCGTTATACACTGCAACGCTGACCTATGGTTCGGTGCTGCCGTCTCGCGGGTCATTCTGCATCTCCATTCAAGCTTGCACGCTGCTCGCCAGACCATCGGAACGATGATGATGCTGTGCGGCGATTATTCACTGGCGGAGAGGTGATTGCCATCATGCGCAGTGTTGGTGTGCACCCTGAATTGAGCAACTTCCGACGGGATCCAGACTGTCGGTGAAGCAGATGCGCTGCGGTGCATCTTCAATCCCGAAACAAAGACTGAATGGTGCTTTACATAGCAAAGACCGGCTCTGCTTGCACAAAAGTAAGAATCGTGGACGTCGAGCTGCTGCAGAGAGGCGGGTAAGCACGACGGAAGATGAAGGAGATAAGACACGACAGGTGCGCAGTGAAACTGCACGGTAAGTCTGGGCTTTCTCGCGCTCGAGCGCGATGAATGAAGTTGGCTTGTTTGAGGTCGGCACGAGCAGCCGTGCGGGCTGATCCACCACATGCTGTGCATCCGCGTGACGCCAGCGATTGAGGACTAGCTATCCGAAATTCGATAGAGTCACCAGCACTGACTGGATAAACGCGCCATCCAGGAACCTGTTGGGCAGTTCGTCCGAGCGCATGATCGAGCCAGAAAGGGTCAGCTGTGGTTTGTACATCAACCAGCCCAATGTCACTACCCGCGACCCACACGACCTCGGATGGTAGCATGAATATGAAGCAACACGTCTTGGCCACGCGAGGGGACTCTCCGTTGGGATGCTGTTTGTATGTGTGTCACGAATCCATCGACGGCTTGCTGCAGCTGTCAGACAGTCCTGGAAATGGTTCTGGTCAGCCTCTGTATCATACACAAATGTTTTCTCAGAACAGAAGCGATCGCTGACCGCGCCTGCTAGCTGACTGACAAGTGCCTGACTTCAACTCGCGAACTGGCTGTGTTCCCACGTACGCTTCGCCCCAGAGCCTGCAAAATGCCTCTTGGCATTATTCTGTCCACGTATCATGCACAGCGTGGTGGTGTGTATCGGAAGCTCACTTGAAAAGATAGCAGCCCTCATGGCAACCTGCAAGTGACTGTTGCACTGCGCTGTGGCACAATACCATCTACCACTGCTCTTTAGAGGAGCACATACAGGTCGTGACCAGAAGTAGTCGGGATCAGTGCTGCTGCTTTTCTCTCTGCCTCTGGACGTGTTCATCGAATCTCTTCCAGGCAAAGACTCCTTCTATGAAGATCGAAGCATTCCACAGCCACCATTGCAAAGAGCGCACGTTGACAGAGTGCTGTGGTAGCTTGGTCAGTGAGAAATACAACACCTCACTGCCATGCACGGCAGCCAAGCCTATCAGAAGCCACGGCTGAATCGTCCAGGCGATATGCGCAAAAGAGCTGCCGAAAATTTGCTCTACAATTTGGCCTTTCTCAAACCACCAGCGCTGGCTATAGGCTGCAGCTGTAATGAGAATGCCCAGGAAGGGGATCGCATGTGCTCCAGTGGGCGGGACATAGGCCTTGACAGTGACATCTGACTGGTTCAGAGCTTTGCGACACTCCCGATCAAACTCGACCACGCGTTCGCGTGCCTCTCGTAAAGAGCTCATGGGAGGCTCAAAAGGCACCCTGATTGTGGTTCCGTGACAGGACAGGGAGAGTGCATTGAGGTCCACGTCTGTCACTTCGCCATCGTATGCTTTCCAGGATGGGATCTCGCCGTAATGCTGCAGATAGCGAACGACCTGCGCCATGGTCAGTAGTTGTCAGTCCAAATCTGGTTTGTCAGTACGCACAGAATCATGATGATCGTTGTTCTGAGAAGTGTTACTTGGCATTCACTCATTGTATCATTTCGGCGTCAAGCCTCGTCCTTACCATGTGCTTGATGATCCGTATCTTCGCCGCAGCAGCATCGGAAGCAGCTCCTTTGCTCGTCATCGTGGTCGACTGCTTTGTGGATTAGATGTTGTTAACATAATCACCGCAAGCACTGGTCGAAGTCAGCAGGTACGAATAGCAGTGCTTGCCAAAGTCCTGGCACTGAATCGGGCCGCTGCTGCGGACAGGAGCCTCGACTTTCGATGCCTTGAAGCTTCGTTGCTCATTTCACAATGCCCTCCTTCAGTCTGCATTACTTCTCATACTACGAGTATCACGGCATCGCCTTCCGCCGAAGACTGCTGGTGGCTGACAAGCGGACACAGTGACATCAGTCGTGCAAGGGAGCTCGCTTCTTCGTGGAACAGCCAGTGCCTCCGAGCCACCCTTTTCGGGTCAGGAAGGATGACAACGCGATCGTGATGATATCCTATTCAATCCAAGGCCACGACGCGGTGTGATGATGAAAGCGGACCAGCCTGATGCGGACTTCCTTGACTGCGCTGAAAGGTCCTCCGGCGGCCTTCGTCATGCAGCTTCATGTTGTCGAGTGCCAGACTGGACTTGCGCCACACCACGCGGCCCGCTTGCAGTCTTCGCAAGCCGATCCACGCATTCTCGCTTCGCCCTGTAACAAGTCTCATCCCTGCAACCTGTGGCTGTATGGAGCTTTATTGCGTCAGGTGCGTGATGTGGGTACAGCATGAGAATGAATCAATGCTCCTGGAAACAGGTTTGGGGCCGCTTCCTTTAGGTCTAAGTGCACGTCTTTCGCATTTCCTCTTCTCAACTTCTGACTTGTGCACAAGCACGGCGCAACTAATCCGCAAGAACTACACTAAAACAGAAAAGCCAGTATGTCATCTCAGCAGGAGGAGCAATCTGCTAGCGTATCAGGCTCCGGGGGTGCGAACGCTGGACTGAACGCTTCTGGCAGCGCGGAAACAAATAGCAAAACCACCAAGAAGACGCCGAAGAAGCTCGGCCAGAAGAAACAAGAGCAACAACCAACGCCAGAACAAACGGACGAAGCCGAAGCCGAAGGCGGCGCCGAACAGGAAGCATCAGCTGAAGCCGACGCAGAAGGCGACGCCGAAGCAGAACCACAAATGGAGGCCGAGCAACAGCAAGAGCAGTCTCGCCAGCAATCGCGTCGCCGCCAGAGTCGAGGCCGCGGCCGCAAAGGAGGCCAGCAGGAGAGCGACACCGAGTCCATCGCGCGAAGCGACCAGAGCGCCGCAGGTGGTCGCCGTCAGCGCCAACGTCAAAAGAAGCAGCAGCAGCAAACCAAGAACTCCCAGGGCGGTCCTCTCGACGGCATCACCGAAGACCTTCCCGGTGGAGAGGCTGTCGGCCAGGCTGGCGAGCTTGTTCAGAATACTGCCGGCAGCGCAGTCAACACTGTGGGCGACACTGCCGGAAAGGCATTGGGTGGTCTCACTGGTGGTGGCAAGCAGGGTCAGGAGCAAGGCGGCGGCGAGGAAGATGGCGGCGGCGGCGAGCAGCTGCGACTGAGACTGGAGCTGAACCTTGACATTGAGATTCAATTGAAGGCAAAGATTCATGGTGACCTTACTCTTGGTCTGCTCAACTAGACAACCACGAAGGGCGTATGGCGCGAAAAGCAGAGTTTGTTTCTTTATGGATAATTGCATGATGTTACCGAGGGAGCTGGATTGGACGACTGTGTAATCGTAGATGATGGTTGCAATGACGAGACCTTTTACCCAAGTTTGACTATACTTTCGACGTTTGCGAGCTGAGCACCTTCTTGGCGAGGCTCTGCCGCTTTCAGTCTGAGCTCTTGATGATGCCGGACTTCGCGCCTACCATGAACCTTGTCAGATACATCACGATACATCTCGTTTGACGCAGTAATAACTCGTGCACCCTTTCCAATGACGACAAATGATCAGCCATGGCAAAGATACGAGTCTCCAAGCCGGAAACCAGCCTCGCAACGTTTCATCTTCTGGATTGATGAAATGTCGGGTCCGTGGAAAGCAGCCTGCCGCCAGCCTGCCAGGTTTTGCGACTGCACCTCGAAGCTGCAAAGCAGGTGTCGTCTGGCACGCATGCGAAGCTAGCCACACACGATGATCAAAACCTTGAGTCTAATGCCACATCTTCCACGTTTTCTGCTAGGCGACCACAGCGACTTGCTTCCAGGCGCGGAGGCGCGGTGGGCGGGCCGCCGAGGCATTGCGTGTCCCCAGACGTAGAGTGCTTGCAGGAAGGATGAAGTCACAAAACTGGGTACCTGTGGCGGTGCGCACAGGGATACCACTCCGCAAGACGCAACATGCAGAGGCGATGGTCGTGCGATCGGCTGGAAACAGGTTTCATTGCGTCTGGCGCTCGCTGGCGATTCATAGCGGGTCTGAAGGGCAGGTCTGAGGTGGGTACTGTGTGCTGCTGACGGCAGACGAGGCGAGTCCAGGTTCCTGTCGCTGTGTTCGCTCTCTTGCATTTTGGTCGTTTTCACCAGTCTTTCGTGTCGACTTCATCGTATACTCACTGCAGGAACACGTCGCGGATACACTTGGACACGGCTTGAAAGCGATTATTATACCACATACTCCCCGGATATCTTTAGCCCACGCTGGGGGCCAAGATGGCGGACAAGATTAACAATGAGTCGTACCGAAAGAAGTACAACGAGCAGCCGAAGCTCGAGCACCTGTCAGAGGAGACCTTGAAGAACCCACCAAAGCAGAGGACAGTTCAGCAACAGGAGAAACAGGACCGACTCATCAAGAAAGAAAAGCGGGAAGCAGGTCTTGAGTCCAACAGATCACGATCGTCTTCACGAAGAGAGCGGAGGAAGCGTATTCAGCAAGCCATGACAGATGGCAAGTATATGAAGACCGGCTCGCTTGAGGCTTTGGAGGAGGCAGATGCCAATGGAGACCTTGACCAACAACGACCATTCGAGCGGATAGGTCCCGACAGCACATCTATGGACGGCCCTGTCACGCATGCACGAGCTATGCGAGGAGAGATTCCAGTCCGTGGCTCGAACCCAAATCAACCATACTACATAACACCGCAAGAAGAGGAGAGCAATGGGGTACGTTGTCCACCATCTTGGCCTACAAAACTCGTCTCGTGAGCTAACATGTTCCAGTCAGCCCTAAAAGACACCGACGGCCTCAAGCTCACACTGGAAGCCAACCTTGATGTCGAAATTGAATTGAAAGCCAGCATTCGCGGCGATCTCACACTATCACTATAGTAAGTTACTATCCCCACTCTGTGTCCCCGATTCGAGAGCAGTGCTGTGCATTTCTTCATGCAAAGGGAGAACATCCACGCTACTACTGTTTCTCGAGCTCTAGAAGATCACACAATAACAGTCGTGAACTTCTAGTGCATGAAGAAGAAAAAGAAGAAGAAATGGTTTTGCGTCCCAACGTGGCACAAATAACCTGATAATTTGCGCCTTTGACGCAATTCGGAGCAGAGTTGCTGACAAGTTTTTTCTCTCCGCAGCGAGTAATTGAAAGGTCTTTGACGATACGCGGTGTCGCATCAGATTGGAGGAACGGGTTCAGATGGCGTACTTCTGGGCATAGTTCAATGCATGCTGCTCAAGATTCTTTGGAAGTTCGGTGTATTGGAGTAAAGAGATTAGTGGGAATTGAATGAACGATGGCAGTCAACAATACAGTAATGCCCTATCGCACCGAAGTTCGCACACTCCTCCATGCTCGTAGCGGTTTACGGAATGCTCTTCCTTAGCCCTGCATATAATGATGATGATGTCTTCCTACCATTTTGCACTTCTGCTGGTTTTGACGCGTTCATATGTGTGGCTTCGACTGCGAGAGAAGAATTGCAGTGGTGATGCGTGACAAAACTGATGTTGCACGAGCAGACAGAACACAGTTATCGCTCTACATTGAGACAAGAGTGCAACTGATGTTCGATACCCCTCATCAACAGAGCGAAAATGTATCTTGCAAACTCCAACAACCTCAAGCACAACCTGGAAAGCCAAAGCCCAAAGCTCAAGGATTTTGGCTTCCAGAAGTCCTGGACGCCGCAAATCGCAATCGTAATCTCCATGCCCCACAATCGTGGCTCTCTTGTTCTGGGCCTCCCCCACCATTGGCGAGCAAGTTAAACAGAAAACCCAACTGACAACAAAAACTATCCAGCCAGCCAGAAACACACAAGCAAGAAGGAAAAAAATGTCAGGTCACAGCCATTCGCACGAAGGCGGAGCGTCACACTCGCATGCTGCCGCAGACCATGGCCACACGCACGAGATCCTCGATGGACCGGGCTCCTTCCTGGGACGTGAAATGCCCATCATAGAAGGGAGAGATTGGAAAGATCGAGCTTTTACTGTTGGGATTGGCGGGTACGTTCTTCTCTTCAGAACTTGTCGATTCCGAAGCAAAGCGTACTCATATTTACTTCTTTCTCTGCTGCGCAGACCAGTCGGCTCCGGCAAAACAGCCCTCATGCTCGCGCTCTGCCTCGCGCTCCGAGAAAAATACAACATCGCAGCCGTGACAAACGACATCTTCACGCGCGAAGACTGCGAATTCCTCACTCGCCACAAAGCTCTCCCTGCAGAACGCATCCGGGCTATTGAGACAGGAGGTTGTCCACACGCTGCAGTTCGCGAGGATATTTCGCAAAATCTCGCAGCTTTGCAGGATTTGCAGAAGGAGTTTCAAACTGACCTTTTGTTGATTGAATCCGGAGGAGATAATTTGGCGGCGAATTATTCGAGAGAGTTGGCGGATTATATTATTTATGTGATTGATGTTAGCGGAGGGGATAAGATTCCGAGGAAGGGAGGGCCGGGAATTACGCAGAGTGATTTGTTGATTGTGAATAAAACGGATCTGGCAGAGTTGATTGGGGCGGATTTGGGGGTGATGGATAGGGATGCGAGGAAGATTCGGTGAGTTTGTCTTTTGTTTTTCTCTGGGTTATTGAGGACGACACTGACAGCATGTGACAGAGAGGGTGGGCCGACGATCTTTGCGCAGGTGAAGAATGGGAAGGGTGTAGACCAGATTGTGGATCTCATCTTGAGTGCGTGGAGGAGCTCAGGTGCTGCGGCGACGACGAGCAATCCCAACCAGTGAAGGTTGGTGCAATAGCAGAGTGTAGATGGTGTCTCCTCTGTACAATGCAACTTCGCAGTATAGCAGAAGACAGATGTACTCGTGCCTGAGACAGCACTCTGCAGCACCTTCTTGTCCAGATTGAATTCAGGAAGCATGAACTTGAGACTTGGTCTCACACTGTTGCCGCCTTGCTTGTTCTAGATCCTGGTCGGCTGAGACTGGTGATTCAGCCAGGCGGCATGATCAGCATGGGCGCGGTATGTGAAGTCCAGTATTTGATGGCGTCGCTGACCATGAGATAGGTTTATGAGCAGAATTGAGAATGCTATAGTAGGCTGACACGGACGCGTCCGGGAGATGGAGCGCGTTCAGCTAGTGGGTGATCGACAGGCGCACCTGCAAGGAGATTTGCGACTCAAGCAGCATGCACGGCGGCCTTGCGATATGCACACTGCCGTATGTACGGTTGTACAGGCGCAGAGCAGCGCGCCCAAGTGAGCATCGAGCCCGACCCAAGACAGACTGATTTCATGGCGACCCAACATGGCAGCATGTCATGTCGAGTCGATCAATTGGTAGCTCGAGCGCTGGCAGTGGACAGGGGTATTAACATGAAGTTGTCGGCGTGGCTTGATCACAACTGCGCGCTCAGTAGCTCGCCAACGTGTGACGACGGGGCAATGGAACTCATCGCTGCTGACATGGAGTGTTGCTCGCGCGCCCTTGCCTCTGCGGCGTGCGACTGCCTGCCTGCGATGTGCAGTTGTGTGATCGCGGGAGCAGGAGCCACAGAGCCAAGGTGACTAATAGACTTCGCTTTAGGCAGGACCGACCGTCGCGGTCCGCCAATGAGGCGCGCCCGGGGTGATGCACGCGCGATCTCAGGGTAGCGTGAGCTCTGCTTTCTGGTTCTGGTGCTCGTTTCTTGATCGTGCCCTTGCTGCTGCTGCTGCTACTGCTACTGCTCGAC
The DNA here is from genome assembly GCA_013365195.1 of Cercospora citrullina. NCBI lineage: Eukaryota > Fungi > Ascomycota > Dothideomycetes > Mycosphaerellales > Mycosphaerellaceae > Cercospora > Cercospora citrullina. The sequence continues at coordinate 411,113 of JAASFF010000449.1, read as the reverse complement.
TCCCAGGCCGAGCCAAGGCGAGACTGCGAGAACTCATGCGCTGTCGTCGTGGCTCAATGTAGCAGGCGCACCGAGTCGGTGGCGGTCGCAGGCACAACCACAACGTGCATCAGCACCGCGCGCACCGATCTGGGAGCAGCTGCGAGCGTTTCACATGGCCGAACAACGTCGCCGGCCCACCCACGCACAAGGCAATTACCTGTGCGAGTGAAATACCCAAGGGACAGCACACGACCACCCACTCGTCCCACTGCTCCGGCGCGACTCCGCCTCCTCTCTCCCCGATGGCGTCCGCCAGCAGCGCGTTCGTGAACCCGCCCCGGCTTCCCTCGCCGACACATGGACGGATCCACGCACGCAAGCCTTCCCGATCGCCTACTCGGCACCATGTCCGCCATTCCGACGCTCTCCTACGCGATCTCTCGCCCACCGCAACCCTTCGCGCCTTTGTGACCGACCCGAGCGAGATGGCCGACAGCTCTGATGCTCTGGTCGCGAGCATCAGGTCTGCTACCATGGCAGAGCGGAGCTTGGGTGCAAAGGCCGCGCAAACATGTCTGGATCTGCGCAATTGGACAAGAGAGATCGAGCAATGGCAATGGCCTAATACCTTTGCTGCGCCTGCGGAGAGCGCCCACGACCGATCGAGCATTACGAAGAACCATACGAACGATGCGTATTGGGGCAGCTTACCCGCGAGCTTGGTGCAAGAGTATGAAGAGCGCGCGGACGAGATTGGACAAGCCCTGGACGAGATCGATGTGGAAGAGCTCAAGGACTATGTGCTGAACTCGCATTACCGGGTTAATTCACGACCGCCATCACGTCTCGATGGCGCTGGCGAACATGATCTACATACAACGACAGACTTGAAGAAATTGGATGACTTCACAGCTCTGGTGACTGCCACTATTTTGCAGGCGTTGCCCTTTCTCACACGGTTGAACCGACTACTTGATATTTGGACGATACGACTTATAATATTTCGGAGCGCGCCGCGCTTCATTGACGATCTGAGACGAGCCAAATTAGAGCTGAAGAATTGCTGGGCGGCAGTCTCGAGTTCACCTGACAACACCACGACTGGTGTGGACAGCACAACCTTCACACGCGCAACGATGAAATCGATGCAGTCAAGTCTTGAGCAACAAATCGGCAGGTTAGGGAAACGACTGGATCGATTCTTGGATAGCCTGGAAGGAAGGAGTGATTGTGTACCTGATGAATGGATCGATGATTTTGAGTCCCTTGAAGCAGAGTACGGGTCGTTCGTCGTGCAGGCGGAGCGGACTGTCAACGAGAATGAGTGGAGACAACAACGCCAATCCATCCACGCACATAGCGAGAGAGCACTCGCCCCGACTGCCATTACGAGCCACAACGGCACGCTTACGGTATCGGAAACAGAAGACCCATTGTCCGACGATGATGCGATCCGAAGGCCGTCTCAGAGCATTCGATCGAGTGTCGATGAGTCTCAGCTGGCCGAATTGTCCGTTGATGCAAGTACTCCGACCAGCATTCCATTCGCTTCGGAGGTCGTCGAGTTGAGCGCGAATGAACCATGGGCTCCCGGTAATCGATCTGTATCCGCACCACTAAAAGTTATGCCACAGTCGCAGTTCTCGTCCGCAACCGGCAGCAACAGCGGCGGTCTGTCAAGGTCAGCATCAACGAACGATCGAGAAAAGGAAGAGACTTCGGGCTCTGTGGCAGCAAAGCGAGCTGCGTTCCTGCGGGACATTGAGCGCAATCAGTCACTTAACAAGTCGACTCAGAGTCCAGTGCGGCCATTTGAGCGTGCTAGCAATGCGTTCACGCGGCTCTTCAAAAAGGACAAGAATACGGAAGAAGTGCCTCTCTCACGATCTGGAAGCAGACTGGCTAATGGCAGGAATTCGTCGGCCGAGCGCGCGGCCTTGTCTCCAGTCTCTTTCGCCAGTTCCAGGTTCAATTCTGTGAGCCCGACCATGTCCACACAATCTGGCGCCAATTCTTCCAAGAGCTCCGTGAATGAGACGGAGAGTTCAGACACCAGCAGATCCGCTGCCAAGCGGTCAGATCAGTCCACTCAGGGTGACTCACAGAATGCGAGCCATGCACGATGGGCAGCGACCATTTCTGGTGCGGAACACTCAATATTGCATCAAAAGTCTAGCAGTAGCTTCGTGTCACCGCCAGATGAACCGCGTCAAGAAGAGTTCCCAGATGGCTGGCCGCTGTCTCACACTTCAGAGCCGAAACGGCAACCTTCCTTGGCCGAACCTGCACAAGCTCACAACGCGGCCCAGCCCATGGCAGCTATGACTGTGATGAACACCGATGACTTCGACAAGACCTTCGTACAGAGTTTTGCCCCTCACACATCGGGCAAGCCAACAGACTCAGAGCATAGCGGCAGCAGCACTAGGCGTGCCTCGCTAGCTCCACCTCCAGAATCTCCGGAATCTCTGCCTGGTGAAACACCAGAAACTCCGCAGTGGGCACCTGTGACTAGAGACGAACGAAGAGCATCAACGTCTCCGTCAAGACCGCGGACCGCACCATCACAGCCGGAGTTGCAATCGGTGCCAGGAGCGAAGCCCTCACCAGTCGATGCTGAGACGAGCGATGTGGAAGCTGGGAGCATATACAAGGTCAAGCGCGCTTCGATCGCTTCAATTGAGGCGTTCTCTCGTTCTGAACTCAAAAGCATCGACGTACCGAAGAGTTCTCGTCACAGCAGCGTCTCGTCGCGGCGATCGCCTTCTCGGACACCAGTCAGCATGTCCCGCAGGGCATCAGCGATTGCGGATGAAGGCAAGAGAGCCTCTGTGGACAACGGCGCCGTGGCACTTGGCCCGCCTATCCCACCAACGCCCCCACCACGACGCTCTAGCCTGCCAAGTCACCCATCGCCGTCGTCCAACCAAGCCACACCGGAGATCAGTCGCTCGAGCCCAGTAGTGGAGCAGCCTCCAGAGTCCCCGTTGGCTCCTCTTAATGTGGCGATGAAGAAGCTGCGTGGTAACAAGAACACTCGGCCTGAGAGTGCGGCTTCTGCACCGCATTACAGCCCGGTAGGGTCACCATCGATGCCACCCGTGCTTGCAGACTCTTTCGATCGCCACGTTTCTGAGGTTTTAGAGACCCTCCCTGCCTCGATCCGCTTCAAGTCCAGGGCAGGTGCAGAGACCCCAGTTAGCCGTCCTCGTGGGTACAGCGGGCCACGACCGAAAGCATCGACACTGCGTGTAGCCCCCAAGAGTGAGCAGATGACGATTGCTCCTGTCGATGGGTCTCCTCGCAAGGCCAGATCAGCTGCAGAACCTGAGGTGAAGCTCTACCACCTCACTCATAGTGGACGAGAGGATCCGATTAAGCTCTTTGTACGCTTGGTAGGCGAGGGCGAGCGTGTGATGGTGCGTGTTGGCGGAGGTTGGGCCGACCTTGCAGATTACCTTCGGGACTTTGCCAACCATCACGGCAGTCGTACTGTATCAGAAGGCAATCTCGAAGTCGCAGCGTTGCCCACTGTGCCTGGAAGTATGCGCAAGTCTAGTAACCCTGCGGAATATATCAGAGCCAAGACGCCAACGCCTATGACACCCCGAGAATCGTACCAGCCTGGCAGTAGTGATGACGATGAAATGCCATTGAAGCGCCCACCTCTCGACTCACGGGAGACTCCGAGCAGTCTCTCCGCTGCGTCACCTTTTGGTGGAGACCACGCTGCCACGACGCCAAAGTCATCCAAATCAAGCTCATCAGGCTCACGTCCCTCGACCGCTGGCGCCTCTAGGCCGTCTAGCAGACAGACTCAGGCTCCCATGTCAGGCGATGTCGGCCTTTCTGGGCCCTCCAGTGCAACGAAACGAGGTGGTCTTCCAGCCGATAAGGAGCGATGGGTGGAGGGCATGATTGAACGAGCGAAGAAGAGTGCCAGCGCTGAGAAGAGCAAGGAAGAGAAGGAGAAGTATTTCGGTGAACTAGGCAAAGCAGGTGGCACTCGACGAGTAATTTTCAGGTCGGGCAGTGGAACTGGCCCTTTTCAGGATCGCACGAACAGATGAAGAGCAGGCGTACATGAAACGCAGCCGCGATGACGGAGGGTGTGTACAGCTTAGATTTGTACATTACGGTGAGGGGAGCTTGAACATTGAGAACCACAGGACTATGAACACGATGCAGATGGCTTGCAGCAAGCAGCATAGGCGCACTTTAGATACCCCAAACGAGACGATAAACACAAGCTTGAAGATGTGCCGGATCACTGTCTTGTTAAGGTGGGTTTCTCACGCTGCCTGTCGTCTGAAGTTGCCACTTCACTCTATACGCGTTGTCGTCGACTGTGTCTGCAACGGTGGAGAAGGGGGATCTGGGACAATACTCACGCACACAAAGGCCGATTCGGGGTGGCTGAAAGCTGCAAGTGAAGAACATAAACGGCTCACGCCAAGCTGCGTAAACTGCTTACACCCATCAGACTCGCATTGTTGCTCTGACAGCAGCGTCCTGTCCACGCCAACGACACTCCGGATCACGAATATGCCGCTGACACTTCCGAACATGAGATGGCGCATGAAGCGTCGCGAGCAAATACTCAACCTCGCCTTGGGCCAGCACGCGCCGAAAGGCGACGCAACTGCAAAGGTAAACAAACATTTCTCTTCCCTCTTCCCCGCCCTTCTAGAGTCATCTTCAGCGGCGAAATCTTCTTCCTTCACAACTTAGCAACGCCTCATCATGAAGCAGCATCAGAAGTCACTCCACCGCGTCGAGTCGTTCGACACTCTCGCCACCTCGTTCGTGACGAGCGCCTGCAGCGCGCCATCTATGCGCACCGACTACGGACTCGCACGAGCGATGAATAGCTTCGTAGTGCCAAACGAGCTGAATCCGATTGCTACCATCAAGGACCGCAAGAACGCCACCTACATTGAAGATCTAGCCGACCAGCATGATCTCCTCAGAACAGAGCTTGACGAAGCCATTGTCGCCTTCGAGGACATCACATTGGCCCGCGACACCAATAAGAACGTCCTCCTCGAAGCGATGCTGGATCGCAAGTTTCTGGAGGCCAATAATGCTCTTGCGCGCTGCAGTCGCGAGTACAGTTGCTTCCTCAATGACACCAAAGAACTCAAGGAGATGCCAAAAATGAGTCGGGAAGAACTCACTCGCCGGTTCACCGCCCGCAAGGAGCAAGAGAAAGCCGATCGCGAAGACGAGAACGCTCCATCGATGAAGCAGCGCATGCGGCACATCGAAGACCAAATCTTCGACCTCGAGCTCGAAAAGGAGTATCTCACCGAGCGCCTTGGCCAATCTGCAGCGCTCGCGGAGCGTTCCGCGCAAATGGAGCACTTGATCGAGGATCTGGAGCGCGAGAGACTCGTGATCTTGAAGCAGTTCGCAAGCAGCGAGCGACTTCGAGGACAGCACGAGAATGATGTCGATCAGCTGTACGAAGATCTCGCATACCAAGAACATCTAAATCGACAATCCCAGCGTGACAACGCCAAAATCGCGTCGGACCTCGAGACCACAACCCGCGCGAACGAGATGATGAAGCACGACCTCGAATCTCAGCGTGAGAAAGCCATCGAACTGAGTCAGCAGCTGCAGAATACACAGAATGATATTCGCAATCATCAACGTCAATTGAGTTTCACTGAGACTACTGCGACGACGCTCAGAGATGATAATAAGAAGTTACGTCAGGAGATCAATAAGTTGGATGAGATGTGCAGTCTTGCGAGGGATGAGCTGGAGGATTTACAGGAACAGAATGTGCAGATGGATCTTGAGCGTCAGAAGATGCAGGAGATTCGTGAGATGCAGAAGGAGACTAATGCGTATTTGCGCAGTGAGTTTGGGGAGATGTATGGGCTTGCGGTTGGTCATATGAAGAGGAGTGATCAGCTGAAGGCTGAAGTCTTGCAACAGACCAACGCCCACAAGACCGAGAAGGCCAGCCTGTATGGATATGCCGAGAAGCTCAAGGCTGAACTCGCAGCGATGAAAGCTCGGGCTATGCGCCGCGATAGTGTCGTGGGCAGCAGCGCCGAGGGCGAAGCACAGCGTTCTGTGTCTGCCTAAAGGGTATATCGCAGGCAACATGAACCTCGTAATCGTACTCGTGTCCAGAATCGGAGGGCCCGTTTTGGCAATGGATCCAAGGCACACGGCATGGTACGAAGAGGTTCCTTCGAGCATAAGTGTCCAGGAAGAGTACAAAATGTAGCTGGGGTTTGGCTAGAGCGGCCTTGCAAGAGACTGCGATGCTGAGTCATACCATGTGGCCAAATCGGGCACAGGATACCGTATACGATCGGTCTACACGAGCAGGTCGTCAGCCGGATATAGCAGCCTGCTGGTGGAATCGCAGGTGAGCTCCCATCGCGAACGTAGGTAGACGTATACCGCATTCACCACAAAGTTCGTCCATCTCGTCCCGTTCATCTTCCACCCAGCCAGCTTCGTCGTCCTCGTCGTCGTCATCGAATAAGGTCTGCTGAGCCTCGTCTGGTTTTCTTCTCTTCTCCAACACATCATTTTCTGTGCCCAATGGTGCGCCCCTCCCTTCCTCAAAGACCATAACCTGCTGGTCTGGTCGGACACCCGCCATGGGCGCCGATTCACTAACATCCGTCACCCGAAAATCCTTCAACACCTCATCCTGTCTCTTGAACATGCCACCGATATCCCGCCCGCTCGCAGTTTTGCTGTCTCCTGCCGTCTCGGCCATATTAGTGACAGCCAAATTCACCAGACTAAGATTCCATCCTGCCTTCTCTGGATGTAGTTTCCGGAACATGTTGACTAGAGTCTCCTTGACCAACTTTTCTGCGAGCGCATCGACTGAATCATTGAGATTGAAGACGAAATTTGGCAGTGGTGCGGAGTGCGAGATGCGTTTGAATGAGCGAACTCTGGTGCCATCTGGCTGTAAAGGCATTCGAGGACGAGTCGTCAGGCGAACGGTCTTGGGGTGAGCGAGCCATTTCTTTCCAGTTGTCGACATTGGCTTGACATATACGTTCTCAACGTCCTCGTCTGTCTGTCCTGGTTTGTTGTCGTCGAAATCGTCGTCAGACGCAAGTAGGTCAATTCGCATCCTGTTCATTAGACTTCGAGCTAGAGCATCAAGTTCTTTGAGTAGCTCCGGCATGGTATCGAGACGGATATAGCTGTCTTCGATGGAGATTTGTCTCGGTACAGCTCGTGCTGAACCGACTTCTGTCTCGTCACGTCCGTGCAGCAAATCATAGATCTTTTGCCCGATACCGTGCGCGGACCCGGGTCCAGCTAGCAGCTTCTCTAGCATTTCCGGATTGGTGTCCGGATTTTGGCGAACATCTGCTACTGTTACGCGCTCTTTCGTTCCGCCGTAGACAAGTCCCTCGTCGATGGCGGCTGGACGCTGCAAGCAGAATTCGCGGAGCTTTTGGGATAGTTTGAAACCGATTCCGGGTATTTTGCCGATGTCGTGGTTGTCGATGAAGGTTGTGATGTTGCCACTTTTGCCATTTTGTGTCCAGTAAGGAGGCATGAGTGTCGTTTGGCCTTTGGGTTTGTTCAGATTTCCGACCAGCTTCGAAAGCAGTTTTGATGTAGCAATGCCGACTGTGCTGGTGTAGCGTTTCCGGTTCTCGAGCTCGTGGCGGATGTGCAAGGCAAGATGACTTCCGAGACGGAGGCGTAAGGTCAGCTCGTCGGGCTCAATAGAAGCAGAGGCATAGTCCTTCGGGTATGAGTGGCCAGCGATCTTGGTTGCATCGAATGGAAAACCAGTTGTAGGATCATCCTTGGACGTCTGGAAAAATGAATGCTCCAAGTCGTGCTTGTTCAGGATGTCTTGATTGTAGTCCACAATATCGGAGACATCTAGCCAGACCTCATCGAAGCCGAGCCTTTCCACTTTATTATTCCAGCTGAAGCTCTTGATGAACGAGTAGAGCTCCTTGGAAGCATCGCGAAATTTGCTGATGTCTTCACCTAGTTTGATGATCAGATCTGGGCACATACGCTTAGCGTCTTTGACCAGCTGTAACTTGTAAATGCCTCTGCTTCGGGCCACATAATCTGCACGGTGCTCTCAGCATTTAGTTCTCTTTCTTGGGCGCTTTTGGCGAGAGATACTAGCAGTCACGCATATTTGTTTTTGCTGGACGGCAAAGGGAAGAGAGCGTAAACTCGGATCTTCCGATTCGAAGACGGAGGCGTAGAAACAGTCGTAATCGAAGTGCAGAATCACCCTATTCCTTGGTAATGGAACCATTCTTGTACCCATTTCGCTCTCATGTTGTCCGGAGCGGATGCCCTATGCTGGAAACTGACGTGAATGTGTTGTGATCGATTGGTGGCGAGTAGGTTTTCGACGTGAAGTGCAAACCGCGCCGCCAAGCCTTTCGCTGGAGACGCGCTAGCACGCGTGTCCCTCGCACCTGCACCTGTATAGACCAACCTGAACACGATCGCCTCTCATCAATGCCATCTGCATTCATCCCTATCTGAGCGACCTTCACCACGGAGTTTTGAATCGGATTGCTATCGCGCTCAATTTACGGAACATCAACCAGCCATCCGAAGACGCTCCTGCCACGTCTCAACGTGTGTCTTTGAAATGAGCCACAAGACTGTTAAACCATACTTGGTATCACCTCCGTACGGACTTCACCAGCTGTGCCAGGATCAATGGTGCTATTCTGAATGATCTGCAAGCTCACGAGCGGAGGCTGCCACGGCGATCGGAATGCCGTACTTCTTAAGGTGTTACCCGATCCTGACCACATGAACCGGCTCTCACTACGAACTTACGAACACACAAAGCTCACATCATCACGACCTCCGGGATACTGCCAATTGACATCTATGCTTAGTTCGTATCCTCGAGGAGCGGCACGGTATTTGATGGTCAAGTGGTGTCGGTGGTGTAGCGAAGCAGGCCCGGCAGGGTCGACCTTATCATAAACCCGGAGCAATGTCGTCACGCGTGAAACACAGGTCAGCAAGTGCACCTTTACCCGCCACCCTCCCAGAGACATGGGGATTTTGCCAGAACAGCCACCGACAGCTCTTCGGTCGTGTTCATGCGTCACACTCCTTCCTGTTCAGGCTTGAGACCAGACTTCTACTTTCTCTCGCCCGAGAATCGGGATTGCTCGTTCCAGATGTTGTGAGCAAGAACATACGCTCGCATGTTTCCTGGAGGCAGAGTGTACGGTATGAGGTGGATTGCCTTCGCCTGAAGCTATACTGTGGTGGTGAACAATTGGGTGTGCGTCATGATTGTTCGAGGTGTCTGCATCTAATTGCGCACGCCATGTTCAGTGCTAGGATAACTGCTTGGCATCGTCAGCACATTCGCTCAACCTCTGCAGCAACACGCAAGCCCGGCAAGCCACAAGCAGGATGATGGCAGGTGCCGCAAGCGGCAATCTTCGTGACATGCGCTGCAGCAGGTCGTGACGAGCGCTGTCGCGAACAGTATCCCTGACGAAAGCCGAAGTGCTTTCGTAGTGTACGGTGCAGGCTCCGATCCAGCGACGACGAGGTGGCAGTCAGTAGTAGAGCAGCCAAAGCAGCAATCGATGCGATCAAGGCCGACGTATCTCCGCAGACCGACGGGATATTCTTGCAGTCACACTACTGCCGATGTTACAACCAGCTGTCCTGTGTGTCTGCGACGACACGCGGACATGTGGCAACAAAGGCTCCGCATGTTGGATGGCTTTGAATCTTGGTTCGTCGTCAACCGCAAACCAATGTACGAACGTGTTTCGCATCTAAGCCTTGGCCGTGCCGCTCAGGTGCCCGGATCACGCGCTTACAGGAGCAATTCAGCGAGATGCGTCTCCCAGCCAGAATCGATACGCAGACAGCGGCTGAAACAGTAACACAACAGCTTCAACGAGCAGTCCAGACGCAAACGCAGTGGGCACGAAGCAGCAGCAAGCGTTTCCACAGGGTGCTCTGGCCGTTGTGCCCCACCCGGCTCATTTGAGCTTAGGCCCGCAAACGAGTGTGCTATTTTCGAACAGGCTTTTTGGTGGCCATCCACGCCTACATGGATTGCTAGCGCTTAACGTTAGACGCAGCGATCCCACAGACGGTGCCGCTCGCCATTCGTTACTCTATTTCTGTTGTACAGTGCTCCGATTGCGACACGGATTAAGAGCAGTGAGCAGACCCTCTGCAGGACCCCGCTATGGTCGCTGCGTCTAATAGTATTACTATCCCAACACCAACCCCGCCAACAGCGCCTCACTCCTTCCCTTCATTACTCGTGCCAGTCCGTCCTCCAAGGCAGGAGGCCGAACTGTCGATCCGGCTCTGCTCGACGCCATATCCCAAGCCAAGCACTGTATTCTCAATCGAGCCAGCTGCCGTAAGCCCAATACGAGCAGGAAGCTGCACACGCGGACCAGGCTCTTGTCACCTGCACTACATCACGGCACGCGGTCCCTCCCACCTCGCTGAGCCTGGCGTCCTGCATCCGCTTGTTCAGAGTGCCGGGTGCTTGGAGGGCGAAGCATGATTCAATACCTGACACCACAGCCTTCTATTCACACACAAATGGACACCAGCACCATGTCACTTGCCATTCTCCCGTCACAACACACGGGATATAGTGGTATCTCAGCGCCGTCGCCACTTCGACCTTCGAGGTCGCCGGCCAAACGACCCAAACTCTCGCTGGACACCAACAACGTACCATCGATCTTTGGAAAGAGCTCAACGAGCTTACGACTTGAGACACTCTCTGCAACATCACCGACGGCAAGAAATACTTTTAGAAATGCCCTGGATCCAGTGACTGCCCAAAACAAGAAGCCAAATACCAAGCCAACTCTATCATCACTAAAGATTGCGACGGACTCCTCGCCGCGAGAGGCAGAACAGATACAGACAACTACAACAAACGACTCTGCCGCCTCTTCCGCGACAACTACATCATCATTGTCTTCTATCGATTCATTCTCGACTGTTGTCCCTTACAAGCTCACTTTCAACACGACATCGATCTTGGTCAACTCTCCGCTCCCGCGAACATCACGTCGATCACACTTCGGTCACCAAAAGCCAATGTTTCCGGCACCGAAGAAGGTGGCCTTCCGAGAGCCCTTGACCGAAGATGTAAAGACTACACGATTCACTCTTCGTCATTCCGATATAGAATCCTCGACGTCGACCATTTCTACACTGGAGCTTACGCCAAGCGACAGTGAGGTTGATGAAACTTCCGAGGACCAGAAGACCGAACAATCTCAACAGGACGATAATCGTTCTTCTACGAAATCGCCGCCTTCGCCGCATACAGGAGACAAGCGCGAGTCGTCAGATGAGGAAGAAAGTGACAGTGACTCATGCCCGGCGACACCTGTCGCTGGCAGACGGAAACGACATCGGCAATGGGTCTGGACTCTGGGGCCCGTTGATGGAGAAGAGAAGATCTCGTCGCAGCAAGAAAATGAGGTCATAAAGATTCGTTCTGACGACGAGCGTGATCAATGACACGAAGTTGTTCATGATAACGATAGGATAGGCGTTACTGGAAGAGAGGAAGGGAAATTTTGGGCTTCGGGCATTATTGCGATCACGTTGTCACATTCGCATCAATCACGATCAGTCTTGAGAGCATTTACAACGCGAAGATACCCCTAGAGCGCATTTGCACTGAATCTAGTGCCACGCATATAGATGCATACGGGCCAACGTCAATGCCCACATATACTACATATGACCGATACATGTATGAACTATTGGCAGTTTGCCACCACATTTTCTTTGCAAACAACTGCGATCACTGATCAGAGGTAGTACTGCGTATTGACAAGGACGTTGGGTCTCCGCCCTCTCTCGTATTCAATATTCAAGTTGTATAATAAGCGATCGATTAACTCGCGAGCCGTGCGGATCGTCTATCGAAATCAAGCTCACGCTTTGACCCCAGTCTCACTCGTGGATCCCCACCACTGCCGCTTCTGGAACAAGCACAGCGCCGAACATCACGACATCGGCAAACTATCTCCTCAACGGCTGCGAACGCTTTCTAGAAATGGACTAGGCAGCTATTTTCTGCCCAAAGGAAGGAAAAAACGGTTTTACGCAGCTTTTGCAGGCAACGTGCCTGCAGCGAATGATGATGACTTTGTCAAGTTTGCTTGACAAACTGAACTTTGCGGCTCCTGGCGGACGTTGGCAACTCGTGGAACTGGGAGATCTTTGGTTGTATGTATGTCCGTCTCGTGGCACGTCCGAAATTTCTTCCTAGCAAAGTGTCAGTTGCTCATTCGGTTTAGCGTTCCTCGATTCGTATACCATGACCTTCAGGACAACTTTGCCGCCGCCTGGATCAGGCAGAATGCGATAGTGCAGACTCAGTCGCCAGCGGCTCTCGCTGTGGAAGTCATTTATGACCACATCCAAGAATTGGATTTTGATGAAAAGCCATGGCGCATCATCGATATCTGCTCTGGCAGTGGCCGCCTCGCGTCATATATCGAATCGTCAATAAACAGCAGACGAAGGACAGCCAAGCGACGACCAATCCCCTTCCAATTGAGTGACCTCCAGCCCAACGCCCAACTCGACGCCTGGATGTACCAAGCTTCGCTCTCGAAAAATCTCACTTTCATCCCCCAAGCCGTGGATCCCGCAAGACCCCCGTTTGCGGCGATCAGCAGCACGACTCGCGGAGACAAGGAGGCTGCACTACAGCAAGGATATGAGTCCAACGGTACGCAGGTCTATCGACTGATGAGCTCTTTCCATCGGTTCGACGACAATAAAGCCGTTAAATTACTACAAAGCACATTGCAAACTGCGGATGCATTTGCTATTATCAAATTACATGAACGGCGGATTTTTAGCCTCATCTTTGTGGTGTTAGAGACTTGGATGTGCTTTTTGTTTTCTGTCTTTTGGTTTCGGGGTGATGTGACGCATTTGTTCTTCACTTATGTGGTTCCACTTCTGCCTGTATTGCAGGGACTGGACCGCATTGTGAGCTGTCTGCGAACACGAAGTGATGAAGAGATTATTGCGCTTGTGGAGAGAGCTGCAGGGCACAAAAGACGGCCTTGTGGTAGCCCGCATGGCTTCAACTCTGTGATCATCAACGACTGGAAGATCACACAGCGTCGACTACTGCATACATGGCCGATTGGGTATATGAATATCGTCACCGGGCACAAGTTATCGAGACAATAGAAGTATGTATATTCATTGCGCTATCCCAGAACATCGGTAAGGACAGTGTGGAGAAGCAAAAATAGAAGACCCCAGGAATGTCAGCGACTTGCTTGTACTCTTTCACGTGGCGTCTTTGCTGGTCGTCTCATCGGTTTCCCATGACGATGGCAGGCTTAGTAGTTCTTGCAGACGAGGAGCACAGATTGAGCGCCTGGGCCTTGGTTCTTGCCACCCTTAGATCCGTTGTTGGAGGAGCTTCCACCATTGCCATGCTGGCCACCCTGTTGACCACCCTGCTGACCATTCTGCTGGTCGCCTTTGCCGTCGTTGCCATTGCCACGACCACTGCCAGAGTTGCCCCAGCCATTTTGGCCTCCGTTCTGGCCTCCGTTCTGACCACCATTCTGACCTCCAGATTGGACATTGTAGCACTCACGTTCGTTGTTGTTGACTCCGATGGATCTCAAGATGCGGCCTCCCTGGCAGTTCTGGTCATCGAAAACTTGGACAGTGCAGCCCTCGAGGCCCTTGCGTCCGAAGAAGCTCTCGAAGGAGAGGCTTGAGAAGTCCTTGGGCGTGTTGTAGCACTGGCTCTTGCGGTCACCACGGCCCTTGCGACTGACTGGAACAGCGATGGCCACCTCAGAGTATTCGACCTGGTTGCCGTCACCTCGGACTGAGTTCGAGGAACAGCCAACGTTGGGGTGCAGACGGACGTTAAGAATCTCAGGCGTGGTTGCTGCGGGCGCTGCGTTGACCGTGACGGTGCGAGTGACCGGATCTGCCTCGACGGTGATTGTGCGAGGAGGATCCCTCCTGGTTGAAGTCGAAGTTATAGTCTTCGTGTTCCACTGGGTCTTCCACTCGGTGTTACCTTTAACGGTGACGGTGACAGTCTTGACTCCGCCGTTACCCTTGCCATTACCATTGCCATTGCCGTTGCCTTTGCTGCCGGAGTCGTAGCCGGAGTCGTAGCCTGCGTCGTAACCATTGTCTTGCTCTCCTTTGCCAACGTTGCCGCCCTGGTCATCGTCGCCTGGAACTGCGGCAGCAAATACCGTGGCGCTTGCAGCCAAAAGGGAAATGAAGGCCTAGGCGTGTTAGCTGTGCCTCGATCGGACTCTCGCGATTCGATCTACCTTGGAATACATGGTTGGATCGAGTATTGTGCGAAAGAACAAATTTTGTCGCAGTCGTGATTTCCTGAAGCAATTAAATACTGCAAAAGCTGAACAAGTGAAGATGGTAGTTGAATGAGCGATGATGACTCCAGGAGACGTAGAACGGCCTCCTTATACCTGTCGACGGAGGAGCTTGCGCCTCGTGTGGGGCCTAGTAGTTCTGCTCGAGCCTATGTCTCTGTTGTCTTCCTTGTGAGATGCACTTAGCTCATCATAGCTGCTATCCCCAATATTCAACAGAGACCGCCGTAAGCGGCGGGAGGTCGGCCACCATGCACCTGAGATTGTCAAGGACAGTATGGCTGTCCTCAAATGGAGAAAGCGTACCCTGGTCAAATTTGGGCGTATAAAGATCCAGCTCTTCTTCTACATATGTCGTCCCTGCAATCGTTTCACGGCGGCGCCAGTACGACTTGAATTAGTGGCAGCATGAGACCTAGATTTTCGTGTCTCATGCCACGATATCTCAGACCGAACACGAGTAGACTCAATCCTTCTTGCACTCCCACGAGCCGGGTTTACTCAGATGCGCAATGCCCAGGTTGGGAAACTCCACGAAGATGCTGCTGTCATCAGAGCGCGACTGAAAGTCTCACCTATCAGAGCCATTGAAAACCGGTTCGTTCTAGTGATCTTTCATGCTCATCATGAAGCCGCCCTTTCCAGTTGCAGCCAGGTCTAGACATAGTATCGAGGGTATATCGAGCCATCCTGATTTGCAGAATTTTACGTTCTTGAACTGTCTATGCGTTGTATTGTGATGCCAGCGCAAAGATCTCAAATGGCTATACATAGATCCCATGCGGTCTTCGTGATACAACAGATGTGGTAAGACCTTAGTCCGGGTGGTGCATGATGAGGAAGTTCAGCTCGTGTTCCGAGAGCATTTCGGCAGCGAGGAACAAAGCGTTGCTGGCTTGCCTTCTTTCTGTCTTGGCATCACTGAGGGTCCTGCCTGCCGTCCGGCGGTCGCGTCTTCTTGAGCTAAATCACCTCCAATAGAGTCGACATGATGCACACATCACAACGTGCAATGTTCCATATCTTCGGCAAGGAGGCGATGGACGAGGTTGGTGTCATCAGACAGAACTCGAAGCTTGGCCTCCCACGTGTGGAGACGGCATCCAAAACCAGGAACCGCGAAGTGTGAGGTCACAGCTACAGCGTGCTGTACTCGCTCAAGTCATGCACACTACGATGCATTCATTTCACTGGTAGGTACATTGTCCTCTCTTTTCAATCACTCATCACAGGAACATCACCGCCATCGACGCTCGCAACAGCCACCATGTCCCAAGAGGATCAGTCGAAGCCGCCGAGTCGAAAAGAGCTCGAAGAGACTATTGGCGCATTACAGAATGTCGCCAAAGCTCAGAATATGGCCAAAGAGCTGAAAGAGAAGGCCGCAAAGGCCTCATCACCTGCTGAGCGGGAGCGGCTGTTCAAAGAGGCCTACGAGAAGGAAGTCGAAGCAAATGGGCACAGCAAGATGGCACGAAGAATGCAGAGCGGCACATGGCAAGGACTCTTTGGGGGCGGAGGTATTGGTGCGGGCGTCGGAATGGGCTTGGGGACGGCGCTTGGTCTATTAGTAGGGGGAATATTGTCTATACCTACGACCGCGATAGGTACGCAGACAAGCTGGGCTCCAGGTGCCATTTCTTCTAACATATATATGCTTTTTAGGCGGCCTGGTGGGTGCGAGCACGGGAGCCATTCATGGACCATGGATCAAGGTCAATGACGTGCAAAAACGGTTCGAAGACGCTACGCCCGCAGAGGTGGCAGATGCGCTCGAAGAGGAACAGCGTACAGGTACAGGAAATCCAACGAAAGAGCAGTCTACTACGCAGCAACATGAAAAGAGGCTGGACGAGGTTGACACACCCAAGGAGAGGAAGAAGCCCCGCAAGATTGAGATCCGATCAGGCCAGACCCAAGGCGGAACGTAGGGTAGTCAAATGATACCCACGGAACGCCGACAGTCTGCCACTGCGCATGCCGCTGGACTAGACAACAACGATAACGACAATGCCCTCCGGCTGCCCTCCGGAAATTTACCAGCATCGGTATAGGACCCACAGGTAGTGGCGGGGCTAGAATCGTCTGCTGGAGAATCGTCGCTGAGCTTGGCAAAATGCTTGTTCGAACTGATCTTGAATGATCAAACAGTCCTAGATGAGAATGTCTCATGGTGCGAAAGCAAGGCTTGCATTTGAGGAGGTAATCGCGAAGTTTACTTGTGCCACCAAGGAAACGAAACCTTTGCGCCCGCGCATAGCCCAACCAGGAGCAGCACTCTGCAGCACGAAGGAGGGACCTTTTGCAATCGTGCTCAGCCTGCTGCCGTCATTTTCTACATCAAGCGAATGGATTTCCGCCCAAGCTTTTGTTGTTCTCCGTGAAGAACCCTTGTTCTTGGCGGAGTTGCAGCTTTCGGATCCCCAACGGCTTGCCGCGATCCGACAAGTCTGAACGTCTACCAACCACAACTGCTAAACGCAGCTGTGACGGGCGTCCCAGACACGTAAGCTTAGACTCTGACCGTTGGTGCGCGTCAAGGGATTGGACATCCGCCGCGGTGGCTGCTCGGCCACAGCATGGCTGGGATGGCTCTTCTTTTCGCATAGAAAGGCGCTGAACCTAGTCCTCTATAAGCTCTCCTCAGACTTCAATCAACATTGCACAGGCGTCACTGCAATTTGCTCCAGGGACGATTCTACTTTTCTGTTGCAAGTCAGGCATTACCTACAATCGCTCTTGTGCCCACGTCCTTCTCCTTGAGCCTGGCCTTGTTTGCCCGCAGATTGCTCCAGCGCAAGAGCTGTTCTGGCACACGATGAAGCTCACGTTAGCGACAGCATGCCTGGCAGCCTGCATTTCGACGACCTATGCTTGGGGCGGTGGTTCATATTACGACAGCGGCAGCGGAAGCAGCAGTGACAGCAGCAGCGACAACAGCGGGAGCAGTTACAGTAGCAACGGCTTCCAAGGATTTGGGAATTCGGGCTTCTTCTCGGACTCTTACAGCACCAAAGTCATAGCACATGCGGTGCTGGCAACAGTCGCCTTTGGTTTCCTGTTCCCGGCGGGTGGCATTCTAATCCGTCTGGCGAGCTTCCGGGGGCTGTGGGTCATTCACGCGGTTTGGCAGTTGCTGGCGTATGTCCTGTACATTGCAGCTTTTGGGTTGGGAGTCTGGGTAAGCAAGAACTCTTTCCGGCCATAGGGGTGACACTGACGTCCTTCGCAGCTTGTACGAACCGGCCCACGAAACATGCTCCACGACCCGCATCCCATTATCGGTATCGTCCTACTTGGCTTACTATTCTTCCAACCATTCTTCGGCCTGCTGCATCACTTCCTTTTCAGGAAGCATCTTCGACGAACACTCTGGAGCTATCTTCACTTGTGGCTCGGAAGAATTGTTGTGACGCTTGGAATCATCAACGGCGGTCTGGGCTTGCGTCTTGCCAGGAGAATGCCGTTCAATAGACCGAGTGATGGCGCTATCATTGGATATGGAGTGGCAGCAGGCTTCATGTGGTTGCTATATGTGCTATCCGCAATCATTGGTGAAAGACGTAGGAGCAGGGTCAGAGAACAGGCCGCTGCACAAGCGCCAATGAGCCAGAAGGCATACGCGCCGAGCAAGAGCAGCAGTACCGGACGTGGAGGCCGCTATGCTTGAGCGAGCACAAATTATGCATGTAGACGAATGTAATGGAAGACGAAGGGGTTAACGACGTCAAACATTGGGAGAATAGAGCACATTGATGCTTGTGATAATGCCTCAGGCAGGAAGTGACAAGTGACAAGGATTACGTACCGAGGCGCATGTGAAAGAGCCGCATCACCAAGCTCGTCCATTCACCATCCACCTCCAGACGTTCACGAGCGCCACATGCCTTCGATGAGCGCGTCGGCTTAGTCGTGCACTCTGGTCACCCTCATCTTCACTGCCTTGATGTTCTGTCTACCGCGTGTCGTTGTCGCACCCGTCGACTTGTCAACAACATGGCGACCAAGTCGCTCCCTTTGACCATCTCGAACCGTTCCCTCAAGCAGATCCTCTCCGATCTCACCTCACTATATGTCGCGCACCGAACGAAGATCTCGCGAACAATATATGCTGCTCTTCTTCTAGCTGTCATACAACGCATTCGCGGAGCCATCAAGGAGCAAAAGGCAGCTGCAGCGAGAGCAGCGGACAATCGCCGCAAGGGACTCGCCGGAGGCGATGAACATGGCAAGAAGAAGAAGGTCGAGCTCAACAGGGAGTTCTTTCGCAGTCTTGGTCGACTCCTTCGAATATGCATACCATCATGGAAGAGCAAGGAAGCACGGCTACTTGCGAGTCATTCCGTGTTTCTCGTCCTTCGGACACTCATCAGTTTGTAAGCGTGAAAGCAACGTAAGTATGCTCTTCTTGGAAGCTGACATGTCCCAGATATGTTGCAGAACTAGACGGGCGACTAGTCAGCGACTTGGTGAGAGGTCGAGGGAAAGCTTTCCTCAAAGGTCTCGTGTGGTGGATGCTCGTCGCTGTGCCAGCCACGTTCACGAACTCGATGCTGTCATATCACCAAACCACCCTATCGTTGTCGTACCGCGCACGCCTGACCAACTACATCCACGACTTGTACCTTGGCAACATGACCTTTTATACTCTCTCAGCATTGGACGACAGGATAAAGAACGCAGATCAGCTCATCACAGTGGATGTCACAAAGTTCTCGAACAGTTTGGCTGAGCTATATTCCAGTCTTTCTAAACCCATCCTGGATCTGGTTATCTACAACTGGTCACTTTCTCGGAGTGTTGGTGGTGAAGGACTGTTTGCTATGAGCTTAATGGTCCAGCTGAGCGCCAGCCTGATGAGAGCGCTGACGCCGCCATTCGGGAAATATGTTGCGGAAGAAGCGAAATTGGAGGGTGAATTCAGAGCACAGCATTCTCGTCTAATCGATTACAGCGAAGAAATTGCGCTGTATGATGGAGCCGATGCAGAAAAGGACATGGTCGACAAAGGTTATTTCACACTCATTCGACATGTCAATAGGATATTGCGAAGGCGACTGTACCACGGCATCATGGAAGAATTCGTGGTCAAGTATTTCTGGGGATCACTTGGACTTCTGCTCTGCAGTGTCCCGGTTTTCTTCGAACTGCCTGGAGCGCAGCCTGGTGGCCAAGGGACTGGCGACAGGACGGAGTCGTTCATCACGAACAGACGACTGCTTTTGCAGTCGAGCGATGCTTTCGGCAGACTCATGTTCTCGTACAAGGAGGTCTCCGAATTGGCAGGATACACAAGCCGCGTCAGCATGCTTCTAGACGTGATTGCAGATATTCAGCGCGGCCATTTCGAAAAGGCTTTGGTATCTTCAGCCTCAACTGAAGACAACGCTCAGATCCTGGCTGGGAGAGGTGAACTCGAAGAGGGAGACGACATCAACTTCGAGAACGTCCCGATTGTATCGCCAAATGGCGATATTCTGGTGAAAGCTCTGTCATTTCACATCAAACAGGGCGACCATATGCTGATCGTGGGACCAAACGGTTGTGGCAAGAGCAGCTTGTTCCGCATTCTCGGTGGTCTTTGGCCGGTATACGGCGGCATGGTCCGGAAACCTTCCAACGAAGACATCTTCTACGTTCCACAACGACCATATTTGAGCAAGGGAACTTTGCGGCAGCAGATCCTCTACCCGGATAATCTCCTCGATATGCGTGCCAAGGGCATCCGAGATCAAGACCTGGTTGATATTATGATTAAGTTGGGCCTTGAATCCCTGCTCAGCATATCTGGCTCGCAAAACACCAACGACCCGAGCGCCTCGAACAGCCCTGCAGAAAACCGAGGGCGCTCACAGATCGACAGCAGTGGTCTGAATGCCGAACAAGAATGGCCAGAAGCGCTGAGCACAGGTTTCCAGCAGCGTGTCGCTGCCGCCCGACTATTCTACCATCGACCAAAATATGCCATCCTCGACGAATGCACGTCATCACTGACGCCAGAAGTGGAGAAGATCATGTATGATGAGGCGAAAGCACTAGGAATCACGTTGATGACTGTGAGCCATCGACGAAGCTTATGGAGGTACCATGGCTGGATTCTACAATTCGATGGGCAAGGTGGACATGTTTTCACACGTCTTGATGCTGATAAGAGGTTGGCGCTGGAGGATGAGAAGGAAGAGTTAGATTTGCAGTTGCGTGCTTCTCCTGAGTGGGAGCAGAGGGTTCAGGAACTAGAGTCGGGACTTGAGGCTGGTGCTGCCTCGTGATAGTGTGACAGTACGGCATTTTCTCACAGAGCGTTAATTGCAATCGGCTCAGTAGTCCCAACGCATACAACTGGCTTTTGCGTACCACATTCGCTGGCACATGATGGGGCGGATTTAGTCCGTAATGCGAGTGATCGCCTTGCTGCGCCAAAGTGAGGCGGCCTCACATCGTTGGCGAATTCCGTGAGGCGAAGTCGCCCTAGTAGGTCTGGTGCGACACGTCTTCTTTGTGGACTATGCATAGCAGGTGCAGGATTCAGGATGAATTGCAGCGGCTCGCTATATTATTAGCATATACAAATAGATCTGTTGACGCCTTCATTGCCTGCCATGACATTGCCAATTCCCACGTCGTGCCTCAGGCACTTCGCAAATTCGTTTCACCACGAGTCATTCTTCGCCTGGACTGCATCCTTCCTCTCATAACGACATCAGCCTTCTTAACAACAGCAGAAAACAAGCGGCCTCCAGGCCTCCAGTGACAGTTTGTGGACCCACAGATTACTGAAGATGCCGAAAAATCAAGAAAGGCCTGACCGGTTGACCATAAGCTCGGCCAGCAGCAAAGGGTGCGCCACATGAGAGGGTACCATGACAGGATAAGAGGCAGTACGATGTTGTTGCCGATGGCTCCGGATATGTTCGATAATATCCATCAACTTCAGCCACTGCGTGGAAACTGGTTCCCTCCAGGGTATCTGTCGCGCCGGCGCGAAGTGCTGGAAGACACCGTGTACGGCCCTGTTGCAGATCCCCTACGAACGATCAATATGATGCTATTACCCTCAAGCTTCCAGGCCTACTAACCTCAGCTCCTGCTCCTCAGCATCATCTATCAGCCTGCTGGCATACAGGTGTTGAATCATGGACCTGGATGCTCGAGGCTCGACCAGCCCCCCTCTGGTGTGATACGCCACCACGTGAGACCATCGGTGGCGCCAGGCATCCTGGCCAGAAGGTGCCATGTGCTCCCAGTCGCACTGAAGGAAAGGACATTCGACGTGCCTGGGCAGTTGGTTCCGGAGGTGTGCCCGACAATGCACATCCCACTGTCCAACATCCTCAAACATCTGGCTACATCCTAGGAAACCAAAAGGGCATTGCCATGTAGCCGGTCGCTGGTCGTGAAAAGCTTCTACCTCGTCACTGGACGTGCTCGCCAACATGTATGGAAATTGATCAGCAGTTAGACCTGTCCGGATGGATGAGGCATCGCTGTACACAGTTGATCCATAGTCGGTCAAAGATGGAACTTGTGTTGAACCTGGATATGAACCCCGACTTGGAACAGATGGCGCTATGGTGGACCATGTCGAAGGCGCTATTGGAAATGATCTTGGACCGGCGGTACTGGAAAGAGGCTGGTAGTCCTGGCTGTTGAGGCGTTGCTCTAATGCTCCTGCACCCGTCTCGAACCACTCGCTCACACGCCGGTTCACTTGCGAACTCCTGCGGACTCTGCTACCTAGCACGTACGAGGGGTCAAGCTCACTGCTCATGATGTCTGCCTCATGTGGACCACGAAGAATGCTGAGAATGTGTGTGCTGACTTCCAACAGATCATCCCTGGTACCAGCAAACGACGGAGGGTATCAGCAAGTCTTATAACGAGAGACTCCGCGACGTGGTCAAGCTTGGCCGATATTGGAGATCGGCCTGATCAGCAATATCGCGAACAGGTTCGCACAGAGTCTGTACATGCTGCAGACGGACTGTCCGACCATGCGCCAATCTAGCGTGGGCAATGTCAGCGCACTTTGGCAACCCAGGCCCACTGGTTCACTAGACCGAACACCTTTTCGATGACAATACGCGCACTTCACGGCTCGAGCCTACCAGACGCCGGCAGTCGATCGCATCACGTCCGGCCATGTACTCCGCAAGTGTTGTCACATGGACCATTCGATGGCACTCCTACGGCGCGTGCCGCCGACATCCTTTTCATATGACGTCCTTTCGTCGCCATTGCCGACCTCTTATCCCGGTCTGCATGCTATTCACAGGGTCATTCCGAGCGCAAGCTAGCCCCATCGACGGCTCTGCTCTCAAGTGCTTTCCTCTTTGGCACCCGGAGTCGGAAGCAGCGATCTGGTCCAATCCGAAAGACGGTGATAGCGATGGGAAGGTTGAACAGTCTCCACGATGTGCTTTGTGTATGCAGCTAGTCTGGCAGTCCGGGCACCAGATTGGTCACTAAGCTCACCGGTGAGGCAAGCCACGGTGCTTGACGTCGTTATGAAGATAATGGGCAAGCAGCAGTTGCATGCTCAAGCCAACAGTAGGATGGCATCAAGCTCTCTAAAAGCAACAATTCGCGCCCGAATCTGCTCTCAACGGCCCTAGCTTCGACAGTGGCGGCCGCTGGTGAGGGCATCGCTGACTCCATGGTCCTACCACTTCGCACAGCAGTCGACGATTCGCTGATCGCACTGAGGAGCTGTGCAGCACTGATCTAGGTTACAGGGTTCCCGTGCAGCTATACGCGCGCCATCATGCAGTACAGCAGCTCACCTGCAGCCACGGAGTAGCTGGATGCCGGATATATTCGCCGTTGATACATAAGTCCAGCAAACAGTCATAGTGACTTCGTCAATGTCTGCAATAGCAATGTAAGTTTCGAAAACCAGAGAGGACAGAAAACCAGAATCGGTCGCCGATTCGTTTCCCTTGACAGGGCTTGGCTCGCAAGTCTTCGAAGCCACTCGTGCTCGCTCGTGTTGGCTGTTCAGGTTGGCAAGTTGGGGAACTGCATTCTGTCATGGTGTCGGCATTGCTCCGCTGTGATGGAAAGGTGTACGGTGTGCGTATGCGATCACGTAGTTGCAATATAGTGTAATGTAGTCTGCCTCAAGAAGCCACGTTTGGAGTCTGCCCCTGCAACTGCTCTGCATAGTCAGTAGTTTCAAGATGCTGCTCGAAGCATCAGCGATGTTGTTGACATGTTTCGTGACTACGAAAGATCGAATAGCTGTGGTTTGTCGTTGTGTACGGCATTCCCGAATGTTGCGATGGGTCGAGATGCAGGTTCTGCTGTTGAATTCCGCCGAGGCATGCAGCTGTCGTTGGACTCGGCGGACAATTGACTCGCAGTGGACCTGCTCTCTCCACAGGCCCGCTTCATTGTGCGATTGTGGTCAAGACATGGGCGATGCGCGAGCAAACAACTGCGTCAGTGGTCTCCCGTCGCGGCTCACGCACGGCAGAGCTGCGACGTCGGCTGCGAGTCGGCCAAGTCTCGCGTCGGCTATGTCATCGTGTTCGCAGCCGAGCGCGGTGGAAGGAGCACGATGCCGCATTCGCAACAGCCAAACCACGGGGTCAGAACCATGCGGCGCTGGTGCAGTGCATCTCGAGCAGAGCTGGCGACAGCCAAGCGATGTGTGGGCAGCGCAGCGCAGCGTCATGTGGCAGCTGGGATGCGGCCAGAGGTTGGGAAAAGTAACCTCCGGGACGCAGTGAGCACGGACGCTGAGGCACTATCACATGCTCTTCTTTCACATGCATCTGCGTGGGCGCAATTCTCACCTTGCGCTGTAGCGACAACGACAACATCATCTCAATCCACCAGGCACTGCAGCAATCGTTCAAGTCGCCTGTTGCTCCAAACAAAGTCCACGCCCACGTCCACGCCACGCTCCATCAATCGTGCCGCATCTCGAGTCTAGACCCATTGTCGCCGCCGTTCTCCACTCGCTCCCGTCGCTCAATCACCACGACACAATAGCAGACAGCTCCGTCCCCCCAATTAGTCTGTGAATAGAAGGAGACAATCAGCAGCAGAGCGGCTGCCAATGGTGGTGAATGCATGAAACACAATGACAATCCAGTCACCGCGAGCCCTCCAGACAATCTTGAACGCTCAGCATAAGAAGCACCCAAACACTCGCATAACGCCCAATCTTCAAGAACATCAGACACACTGGCGGCGGCTCAGGTAGCCCGATCGGCAGGCCTGCCCAGAGCCATGGACAACCCGTACCACCATCACCAAGGGCAGCAACCCCAGAGCATCGACATGTTGGCCGTGTATGGCGGTGCGAAGGAGTTCTCTGGTAAGTTGCGACGGCGCTGATCAGCGCATGCAATGTATTGATGCGATGCGACGCTGACATATGCTTCAAAGGCGATTCCTTCAGCTTCGACTTGAGCCAGGTGCCTCCGTCCGGGCAACCTCTGCTATCCGGATCCGAGCAGAACCTCATTGCCGACTTCTTTACGCACCCTGACGACTTCTCCAGCGGCAAGCATGTTGCGTTTGGATATTACGAAGAGCCTTCAACAAACAACGCCGGAGGTAGCAGCACCGCAGACCATCTCACGCCTTCGCATTCACTTCAGCATCCCAGCGTTTTGCATGACACCAATTTCGGCTACACCCACAACCAGAGCCACAACAGCAACAACATGAGCAACCACTTTCGCAGCGAAGATGCCGCACGCAAGTCGAAGAGTTACTCAGCGGACGAAATCAACAGTATGGCAACCTATAGTCAGCAGGCAATGTCGCAAAATGACGTGGCGGCTGCCACTACCCTCAGCGGCTTTCGCAATAACGCATCGAACGAAGGCTTCACACTGGATGGCGCGAGCTGGGGTGCCATGAGCATGTCAGGTATGAACGCAAGCAGTGCAGGCGGCTTCGGTAGCGACCGACAGTGGCTACACAGCTCAGTTCCACGGACGGCTACTAACAACGCGCCATCGCGGGACAGCGGTGGCAGTCTCGTTGAAATGGTGATCGGAGACATGCACCGCAGCGCATACGTACCCACAACAGCACCTCAAAGTGCCAGACCCTTTGGCACTTTCGGCAGTGATACGAGCTTTTCGAACGGCAACTTTGCCGGTACTGCCACCGATCATAGCCAGAAGGTTGGAAATCTATTGGGCATCCCTCTAGCTCCTCAAGCAGCTGGAATCCCACCAAACAATGGCCACGACCGATTTCGTCAAGATGTACCGGCGGATCGTGGATCGCACCCCAACCACGGCCAGCAGTTCGTTCCGCAGTACAGCACCGCATGGAATGGCGCGGGACCTTATTCGCAGCCGGGCTCCAACAAGCGACCTAACAGCAACAGTGCTAGCGGTGTCAAGCAGGAGTACGAGGAAGGAGACGACGATGAAGGCGACGGTGGCGCGAGAAAGCGGCGCAAGTCGATGGCAACTCCCTTTCAACCAACTCATACGGCGATGTACGCTCAACAGTATCCCATGCCCCCACCTCAGATGCCATACGCGAACGGTCCGATGACGCTTCCAGTACACGACGTACGACGTGGCCCACCCCGCAAGAAGGAGAATCTCACGGACGATCAAAAACGAGCAAACCACATCGTCTCGGAGAAGAAGCGCCGCGAGATCATCAATCAAGGCTATCGCGATCTCAATGAGCTCACGCCAGCCCTTGCAATGGGCAAGTCTGGCCTTTCACGCTCCGAGTGCCTGACGGAGATCAACAACTACCTCTATGCGCTGCAACTCGCAAATGCCCGCATCATCAAGGACCTACAGCTGGATCCCGCTGCCTTTGCGATAGCCCCGCCGGCGAGTCAGACCAGTGGTTACTGAGCACACATCATTTCATCTGCTTCGAGCTATGTATGTTAAGTGTATATTGCTACGCCTCACACACGACCGCCACGAACTGGTTAACGAATTATCGCACTTTACGATCCGAAAATTTTCGACATATTTCTTAATTTGCTTGCTCTACGACTTGGCCGTTTAATACCACCAACAGGCGTCTTCTTCGATAAAATGGGGCAGTGGGAGTTGTATGGGTATACCCAAACTGGACATAGTGGTTGGCAAACGGCGTTTCTTCTTTCTTTCTCCTTATGACGACACAGCCGAGGACGATACCATATAGATGGAAGGGCGGTTTTGATTCCTCGGCGCGAAAAGGATCACGGTGCTATGTCACCGCTGTATACACTTAGGACAGAATCGAGGGCCGCGATGATTTAGGCCTTGCAGTTTCAGATTTGGGCTTGGCTACTGGCTAACGCTCTCCGAGCAAAGCCACCATGACCACCTGGAAGTCTGCTGAGAAAGCGACTTATTGTCAGAGCACATGCCATTCATGTGCTCTTGTGCTTCCCCTTAGGGGAGGCTGCATTTCAGTGTATCTAGTTTCAGACTGTATACAAAGGCTTCTCGAATGACCGAACATTTACAACAAAGATGCTGTGCTTAGTCCTCATCCCGTGCATCGTCTAGTCTCGTTGTTAGAACGTTGTTCAGGAATGTCTGCGATGCAAATGAAAATCTACGCAGGAGTTGAGGCTGCAAGCAAAGAGAACCTCAGGCGTAGTGAAATTGGCAAACGATTCTTTATACAATAAAAGTTGTTGATACAGTCATTTACATGCCTCGCACTTCCTTCAAGGCGCCGTAGTAGCCGGCATTCTCTCAGCCTGCTGCACCATATTCGGCCCCGGCGCAGGAACTTCCCTCCTCGGCCTTCTCAACATCTCCTCCGTAACTCCATTCCCCAACTTCGTAATCCCCATCACAGGCGGATCACCCTTCCTCACAAATTCATACTGCCCGGGCAATTTATTCCCCGCCAACCGAAAAGCATCCCTCACAACCTGCTCATGTATACTCCCTTCCAACTCAAACAAAATCCTACTAACCGGAACTCTGGCAGCCCAATGATCAAATGAACCTTTTCCTTTCCCCATTCGTTGATCGTTTCCGGAGGTGTAGACTCCGATGTTTGCGGAGACGCGGTGATAAAGGCGGTATTTCATGCCTCGAAGACGTTTTTTGATGGTTTCGTCGGCGATTTTGAGTTGTTGGGAGGAGATTCGGCGGTCGGTGTCGATGAGACGGATTCCGTAGCTGCCCCAGACGAGGGTTGTGCCTTTTGTGCTGCCGCCTGTGGGACATTTGGGTCGGCCTTTGCGGGATTTGGAGGATTCGCCGGCTTTGGGGATGAGCCAGTTTAGGGGGCGAGGGGTGGAGGAGAAGGAGCGGGATTGTGTTTGCGCTTGGTTGCATAATGTCTGGAGAGCACTTCGTAGGCCTGGATGCGTCAGTTGTGGGTGTATGTGATATGGAGGGAGTGTTTCGTACAGCAGGCGCGAGTGGTGACAGATGCGAGCAGGGCTGAAGGGGCGCGAACGCCCACGCGCGTTGTTGCCATGTTGTCTGTATGTACCGCACACAGAATGGAGCAGTTCGTTGATGCTATCGCCGCATGCCCTTCTCAATGCCAGAGCCCTGTCGTCGGCGTCGGCGGGAGATGCGAAAGTTGTGGTCGATTCGGCAGCTGCCGAGAAAGCTTCCCCGTGCGTGGATGTCCATTCACGCGTCATGACCGCGTCGCGGCGACACGAGAAGGAGCCTGCTGGCTGCTCGACTGCCTGCCTGCCTGCACCTGCTGTGCCGCACATTGTCTTGCTCTTGTGCGCAAAGACAGGAGGCGAACCGCGCGTGTTGCGCTCTACATTGAATCCTCACAATGCCGTCCGACATTCGCTCGTTCTTTGGTGGCAAGCCTGCAGGCACGCCGGCCGAGAAGCCCAAGCCCAAGGAGGAGCCCAAGAAGCGAGGCCGACCACGGAAAGTTGTGGAAGATGACGAGGACGACGACGAGCCTGTTGCGAAGAAAGTTTCCCCTAAAAAATCAGCTGCGAAGAAAAAGCCTAAACCAGAACCCGAACTCGAAGAGACGACCGCAAGTGCTTTCTTTGGCGGCGGGAAGCCCAAACGTTCTGAAGCGGTGAGACCGAAGAAGGAGAGCAATGGCACTGCACAGAGCACACCTCAGAAAGCCACCCCAAAAGGCAAGGCCAATGGCACGAAAGCCAGCGGCAAGACCTCGAGCCGATCGAAGAAGACCACGAGTTACGTCGATCTCGATGCTGACGATTTTCCCGATGACGATATGGAAGATAATGCCGACGATGAATTCAAAGCCGCAGCCAAAGTTGGCAAGCGTCGGGGCGATGACTATGAGGAGGGCACCGATGAGGACGAGGATATGATCAAGCCAAAGAGAAGGGCCGCGGGCCGGCAGAGCAAGCTTCAAGACAATGGACAAGATGATGCAGATCCCGATGAGGACATCGATATGAAGGACACGAATCCCGATGACGATTTTGTAGTGCCTGATGATGACGAGGAGATTGTCAAGAGTAAGCCGGCCAAGAAGACGCCCGTCAAAAGCTCTAAGAAACGCAAGTCGACTGCAATCGAGGAAGACGACGACGATGACCTAGAGATCGAAGCAGTGAAGCCTGCCAAGAAGCGTGTGACACCTCAGACGAAGACGGCAGCTGCGTCCAAGAAAGCGAAGAAGGATGCTCCTCAAGATAGCGCAGAAGTGCAAGCCATATTCGACAGTATACCAACGATAAAGCCTCCATCACCCCCCAGCAAGAAGGATGGCCAGGATGGCGGAAAGCCAAAGTTCCAATTTGGTGCTCAGCACGCCAATTCCGCTGTGCCTGCTGGAGCTTTGTCCGATTCAGATATGCCTTCGGGAGCGGAAAACTGTCTTGCTGGATTAGCATTTGTCTTCACAGGGCAGTTGGAGCGATTGGGCCGAGAGCAGGGACAGAATCTGGTGAAACGCTACGGAGGTCGCATTATGAGTGCACCATCGAGCAAAACCAGTTACGTCGTGCTTGGTGAGGATGCTGGACCAAAGAAGCTCGCCACCATTCAGCAACACAAGCTCAAGGTGATCAATGAAGAAGGTCTGTTTGAGCTTATACGACGCCTGCCCGCCAACGGAGGGTCTGGCGCTGCAGCAGAAAAGTATGCTGAAAAGATGGCCAAGGAGGAGGAGCAGATCCGAGAACAAGCTGCAGAGCTGGAACGTGAAGAGCAGGAGCGGAAGGCTCGTCTTGCGGCGAAAGCTGCAAAGCAGAGCCCGGTCAAGCAGGCTTCGAAAGCTGCCTCAACCGCGTCAAAATCGGATAAAGGCAAGCAAGCAGCCGATGGCCCTGACAGTCGGTTGTGGATTGTCAAGTATGCTCCGACGCAAATGTCCATGATATGCGGCAACAAAGGACAAGTGGAAAAGCTGCAACGCTGGCTGCGCGCGTTTCCGAAGAACCAGCGGACTGGCTTCAAAATGCCGGGACCAGATGGCTCTGGCACTCATCGCGCTGTGATGATCCACGGACCCCCTGGCATCGGCAAGACCACTGCAGCACATCTTATCGCTAAGATGGAAGGTTACGACATCATCGAATCCAACGCGTCTGACACTCGCTCAAAGAAACTTGTCGAAAACGGGCTGAAGGGCACACTTGCAGCCACCTCTCTGATGGGATACTTTTCACAAGGAGTCGAGGACGTCAAGGAGGCAAACAAAAAGATTGTCTTGGTCATGGACGAAGTCGACGGTATGAGTGCCGGAGATCGTGGAGGTGTTGGAGCACTGGCTGCAGTATGCAAGAAGACTCAGGTCCCCATGATCCTGATCTGCAATGATCGCAAGTTGCCCAAGATGAAGCCATTCGACTTCTGCACTTTTGATCTGCCTTTCCGTCGGCCTACCACCGACCAGATCCGAGCACGCATCATGACGATTGCATTTCGTGAAGGCATGAAGCTACCCCCTCCAGTCATCAACGCACTGATCGAAGGATCTGGCGCCGATATCAGACAGGTTATCAACATGATCAGCCAAGCCAAACTGGACGATCAGGCAATGTCCTTCGAAGACGGGAAAGACATGAGCAAAGCTTGGGAGAAGCATACCGTCCTCAAGCCGTGGGATATGGTGGGCAAAATTCTTGGTGGAGGGCTGTTCAACGAAGCCTCCAAGTCGACCTTGAACGACAAGACCGAACTGTATTTCAACGACCACGAATTTGCACCCCTCATGTTGCAGGAGAACTATCTTGGCACGAACCCACAACGGTCCAACAAGTACAATGATCAGCCCAGCAGGAAGCGATTGGCGGCTTTGGAATTGGCGAGCAAGGCGGCGGACTCCATTAGCGATGGAGATTTGGTCGATCGCATGATCCACGGCAGTCAGCAGCAGTGGTCACTGATGCCAACACATGCTGTCTTCAGCTTTGTACGTCCTGCAAGCTTCGTCTATGGCAGTATGGCTGGCTCGCAGACGCGTTTCACTGCTTGGCTCGGCAACAATTCTAAGACGGGCAAGCTGTCAAGATTCGTGAAGGAGATCCAGGGACACATGCGCCTGCGGGTCACCGCAGACAAGAACGAGATCCGGCAGACATACTTGCCGATTCTGTTTGAAAAGCTCGTGAAGCGCTTGCAAAAGGAAGGCAAGGATGCTGTGCCAGAGATTATCGAGCTCATGGATTCTTACTACCTGACCAAGGATGATTGGGATGCTATTCTGGAACTTGGTGTGGGTGGGGCTGATATGGAGAACGTCAAGATCGAAACGCAGGCGAAGGCCACGTTCACTCGACAGTAAGTGCTTCGCTGAGATGGCATCAATTGACTCCGCTGACGTTGTACAGGTACAACCAAATGTCTCATCCGCTGCCATTCATGAAGGCGTCACAAGTTGTAGCACCGACAAAAGCTCCAGCCAGGGAGAAGCCTGACCTTGAAGAAGCCTTCGAAGAATCCGCTGATGAGGGCCCTGACGAGACTGCCGTCAAGAAAGAAGAAGACGAGGAAAACGATCTCAGCAAAGACAAATATGTCAAGCAGCCGAAGAAGCGCAAGGCTGCTGCTACCAAAGCTGGCGCCAGCAAGAAGAAGAAGACGGCAAAAGATGATGATGACGATGAAGAAGAGGAGGAGAAGCCCAAGAAGGGCAAAGGCAAGGCTCGTGCAAAGAAGTAATTGCTGATGTGTCGTGCTGCTAGCAGTGGTGGTGTTGTGGAATTGTCCTGAATCACTTGTCGATTGTCCATTGTCATTGCAAGCAGGCCTTTTCCTTGAGAGCGCATCAGTTGTACCATACGTTCGTCGTTCGAGCAAGGATTCACAGGACATCGAGCATGAAAGCAAATTAGACATTGTCTTGAGACTGCTCTGAACATTAGTCTGCCTATCTCCACGGCCGACCAATCATAAGTGCCTGCACCCACCTATCTCCCCACTTCACAAGGCATTCCTACTCCACCTATGTGGGCATCATGCTGCATCACGGTTGTGGTAGCAGAATCGAGGCAAGTTGGCTGTTCTTCACTCAACACTATCACAACATCAATAGCCGATTTTTCGCAACCCTCAGCAAACAAGGAACAAGATGTCGACCACATTCCAAAACCAAGTCTGCCTCATAACAGGCGCCGCCTCAGGCATAGGCCGCGCTACCGCAATCAAAATGGCCTCTCACGGAGCTCGACTCGCCCTTTCCGATATCAACCTCTCCGGCGTCGAAGAAACGAAATCTCTTTGCCAGTCACCTTCTTCACATTTCGCACATCCGCTTGACGTGAGCGATTATTCTGCTGTAGAAGCCTACTTTTCAGACGTGATAGGAGGTGCTATTGGACCAGGAAAACTGGACTTCGTGTTCAATTGTGCTGGCGTCAATCCAACAGCGTATCCTTTGATAGAAACGACTGATGCGTACTGGAATAAACTGGTTGATACGAATCTAAAAGGAACGTACCTTATTTCCAGGGCTGCGATACCTTGGTTAGAGAAATCTGCTTCTGCTGCGGAGCAGCGAAAGCAGAAAGAGAATTCTACTGAGCCGATTGCTGGACCAGCAATCGTCAACGTCAGCAGTACAATGGGTATCCAAGCCGCGCCCGAATATGCAATTTACTGCGCGACGAAATTCGGAATTGTAGGGTTTACGAAAGCTCTTGCGTTAGAATTGGGGCCGAAGGGGATTCGAGTTAATGCTGTGTCGCCGGGGTATATTGATACGCCGACGAATGCGGGTGTGGTGGCGGGTGCGGAGGCAGTGAAGAAGCAGGTCGAGAAAGTTGCGTTGGGGAGGATGGGAACTGGGGAAGATGTTGCTGATGTTGTGGCGTTTCTTTTTAGTGATGAGAGTCGGTATATGACTGGGTCTGTGGTGGAGGTCACGGGAGGGAGGATGTGATGATGTTTGGTAGGACTGAGTGATCAGCTCAGGATTATTTAAAGATATTGTGGTCTGACTGTGCTCCCATTCCATGCCGCAATGCAATTTCAATTTCAGAAAAAGCCCGTCACTCTCATCTGCGCCCGCTGTTGTCTCTATTGCTGTTGTTCTTAGATTCGCGTTCGATTTTTCGCAGCTCTTGTTCAATGAGTTTGACGCAGACATCCGCAACATCAGCCCCAATTCTCCAGGACCGGAGTGTCACGCCGTTCCGCTCGAGCACAGTCTTCGCCCTCTGCCATCTTTGCTGCCATAGAAATTCCTTCTTGCTCACTCCGTCCCCAGGACTTACGGGCAGTCCGTCGTCTTCTGGCCAGGCTCCAGATAGCCGATTACTTTGCGTATGGCGTGAAGTAGTCGAATAAGTGCTTAGATTGGTTCCTTCTCTTCTTGGAGGCGGTGGAGCTATTGTGCGACCCACTGCTGATGTGTTTGGGCTGAAGTCGTCGTACGACTTTTTCGTTTTTATCGACTGGGCTAGTGGGGAAGACGCGACCGGAGAAAGCTTGGGCTTTGAAGCTCCAGAAGAGGGAGCTGCTTGCCAGTAGCTTCCGGGCATCGGTAAAGCTTTTGCAATTGCGCCTCTAACCTTACGCCTTTCTGGTAGTGGGGGCGGTGGTTTCCTAGTTGACTCCTGCCTTTGTACCTGTGAAAGGGGTGATGGTTGGTGCGTTTGAATCTGTGGCACAATAGTGGACTGCACTGCACTCGAGGGTTTCCGCGGCCTAGGCGGCGGCGTCTTACCGCTATTTCCGGCAGTCGTTGGAACTTGAGCGTCAGGCGGCGGACTCTTAAGCCCAGCTGGTTTTGGGGGCGGTGGAGGAGATGCTACAGTTTTCGGACCTGTTGCGTTACGAGGTGTCGGCGGAGTGAAGTTCCTCTTGGGCCTCTCAGTCCGAGGTGCAGGAGGATTTGGGTCGGAAAAATCGATCAAATCCTCTTCCGGCGACGCAGCATAGCTTGAGCTACTGCGTGTACGCTGTGCTTGGGGTCGCAACGGTAGATGAGGATTTGTGGCGCTGCCGTTTCGGCTTGGCGACAGATAATCGTCAGGTATCGCATCAGGATTGATGGACCTTCGTGCTTGCCGCGTCTCGTTTTCCATGTCTGCCAGGGAGGCAGCAATGGCTGCTTGAAGATCGGCTTCATCGTTTCGAGTATCTTGAGGCCTGGAAAGTCGTTTCGACTGGGCAAGAACTTCACCACTTGGGTGTCGCGAATGGTTGCGGGAGTGTTTTCCACTCCCACCAGGACTACTATTTGAATCGAAGTAGCCCGTCTTTGGCGTGGTGGTCACGTCTCGGATGAAGATGCCCAGAACTCTGCCCGGGTTGGCCAGTGCAACTTCGGAATACACCTCGAGATCTGCCTCCCCACTATCACCGACCAGGACGAATTTTCTGTCTGGAAAGTCTCGCATGATCTTCTCAAGCGAGCCCTTCTTGCGCTCTGCAGCAGGCTCGAAGATGCCCTGCAACATGCCGGAATACTGCTTCAGATGGAAGGAACCCTTGGGTAGATGCGCAAGCTTGAAGTAGCTTGTCAGGACCGGGTACATTTGCCATGGTGAGTTCGATACGTAGTGGATCTTCACGCCCATATCGGCCAAGGTTGTGTACCACTCCCGCACGCCATCGATCGTGAGCTCGTGTAGCTCTCGGATGAAAGCGTTACGGAAGATCTCCCGAGCACCTGCACTGATGGCCGAATGTTTGATGGTGTCGTCAATGTCGCTGATAAGGCTGACGCCTTCAGGGGCAGTAATATGCACTTCTTCTGTCACTGAGAGCTTCTCCGATGCTAGGACCCGCACGTGAGTGGGAATAAAGTCGAGGGCTGCTCTGAAGCTAAAATGTCCCGAGGCGTCCGTGTAGACTGTCTGCTGCCTCGACGCTTTATCGTTGTAGAAGAACGCACTAATTGGGCTATTTGCCATGGGGTTCGCCATGAAAGGTCTGAGGCGTGCCAGGAGGTGTGCATTTGCAACGGCGAGCTCGGCAGATGTCATTCTACCAGGCTGTGCCGATGTCTGTCGCTTCTGAACAGAGGGCGTGGCAGTGGTATCTGAGTCTTGCGACGCGATACTGCTCGCATAGGACGACTTTGGCCGACCACGGTCGGGCACGTCTCCATACAGACTGTCGTTATCGGTTGCCTTGCTTGGCTGCTCAGAGAAAGCACCGCGTTGTGCGTAGCGCTCCTCCATTTGTCCTTTGCGGACAATGTTCTCTGCTTCGAGTGATATGAGGTCCTCATCCTGTTGCCGTGTCGGGCTCGAAGGTCGGCTTAACACCTGGTCTGCATAGCCATTGTCCCCCGGTCGTGTACTGGCAGCTGGTGCCGGAATTCCAGACAGCTGTCGTGCTAAGCCGATGACCATTCTCTGCTTGCGCGTATGCTGACCTTTTGCGGGTGTGTAGATCCAGCCCCTGACATCAACATCCACTATAGCATTGACGTCCTCGTTCTTGTCCCACTCTCGCCTCCAGTACTCCTCCTCAGACATTTCACGACCGGGCGTTGCAACTTCATGATGCTGTTTACAATATCAACGGCTGCCATCTGTAGTCACTGGCATGCTCTCGCGGAGCGTTCTCTCACCTTACTTTTCACATGGTGTCTGGCATAGCTTGGGAATAATATCATCTCTTCATTGCCGTTCCGTACCACCGCTGCATCTGGAAATGCCCCTGGGCCATCTTCAACGCTGTGACTCTCTCGTGCTCCATCTTGACTGAAATAGCTCTGTCGAAACTCATTCGCGGTCTTCAAATAGCCAGCCAGTCTCTTCCTCCGTGCTCCAGGTTCCCTGCCTTCCGACCTCAGGCCTAATGAATCTGCAAAGGACTGATCATTCCTGGGTCCCGAATATGCCATGCTATCGGTCTCACTGTCTGCTCCTTTCGAGGCAGTCCCATCATTCGAATGCGGTCCTCTCGGCGAGAGCAAGCGTCTGTTCACGCCGCCGGGCAGGTTGCCCGCCCGGTGCTGCTTGCGTTGGGCTCGAGCGACGAGGTAGCGATAGATCGAGGTCTGGGCTCGTTGACGGACGGTAGGCAAGAAGGTGTAGCGGAAGCTGGCGAGGCCTGCTCGTGCGGTGGCTCGGATGCCTGGGAACCAGCGTCCAGAGTATCGCTTCAACGGCGGCAGTTTGACCTTTTCGTCAACACGCACGAGCTGCAGCAAACTTCGCCACGTCTTGCGCGCCAGTTTGCCCGGAGTCGCCGCCGCGAATCGAGTCGGGCAAGGTTAGAGTAAGAAATGTTTCCAATGTCAGCGCCCACACGGCCAGGCTCACGCGGCAGTCAGCAGGAGTCGCGCAGCGGCTGCGTCATTGTGAAACCGAAGCACAGACATGGACAGGAGCTCGTGCGGAAAGCTTCTTTGCTGCTGGACGAGGTTGGGCCATTGCTCGTGAATGCACCTCTGTCCCGTTACTATCGCTGCGCCAGAGACATGCTGCATACATTCTTCAGTGGTGCTGCTAGTCATCCTTCGTATTCCCCTACCCAAAACGAGTCCCGCGTCGCTATAGCTCCCAGGTACCAACTCCACAATGATGCACAGTTCATGTACGTAATAAACGCGATGATCATTGGCACTTGAATCCTCGAGTCTGCCGAAGGACGTGTATCGTGCCATCTCCCACCAAGCTGTCGCGGGCGTTCATCAAGGTGCGAATCGCCTGGCGCATACAATGGCCTTCCCTCAGATGCCCAGCTCCAACTCTCACCCGCAAACCAAGACGCACATCGTCAAAGCCGCGCATGGCTTTGCCTTCGAAGTCAAGAAAGGCGAGCGCTTCCGTGTCGTGGACCTGTATGGAGAACAAGTCGTGGACTTCGCTGCTTGGGTACAGGGTACAGACCTGAAAGAGAAGCTCTCAATGGATTACACTCGCTACCATCTCGACGGCGTAACCCCGGCCGTGGGAGAGTATCTCTGGACAAATCGAGACGAGCCAATCCTCAAGCTGGTCCAGGACACTGTCAAAGTCCACGACATGACATTCATGTCATGCTTCCCCGAGATGTACGCGAAGATCGGCCTCGAAGGTCACCGCAGTTGCGCGGCCAACATTGCCGAAGTGATGAAGCCTTACGGCATGGGCTCGTACCTGGAAGTCACTTCGCCCTTCAACATCTTTCAAAACACCCCAAACTACAGCTTGAAGAGATTGGGATCCAGTAAAGCAGGCGATTTTGTGGAGTTCGAGGCCATGCAAGATATCATCTGCGCAGCCTCATCGTGTCCTTGGTCACAAGACGGCTTCAACGGCGGAACCATCACTGATGTCGCTGTCGTTACTGGAATCACAAGTAGCTAGAGGAACCGTATCGGCTCGGTCAAGATGGATTCAGAAGCTCGACCGTGGTTCCAGCCACCGGCTTTTACTCGCTACCACGACTGACGAACGGCTTAGATGCAAGTCAGTGCAAGAATTTGTCAGGCTGGGCTGGCTCTCCGCAGAACATGAGCTATTATGGTAGCAAAAGCTCCAGCGGCGACTACCAATTGTGTCGGCATTTGGCTGGAAGCAACGAGCAAGTGTTGCGACACAAGTACAGAACAGGAAGTTGCGGCCACGACAGCCGAAAGTCACGCAATGCATATTCCTCTTTGTGTAGATCACACGACCCATTCTCACGTCGGCGACATGTCACTGGGGCCTAGTAGTCGTGACCCATTCGCTCCTGCGGGCGTCCCTCTGCGTGCTCCGACTTTCAATAACACAAGCGCAAAAGTCTTCAATATGAGAGGTCAAGGCTTTTCCCCAGTGATTCTCTTTCCAGAAGGGACCATCTGCTCGCGATGGCTGTTTCCTTCAGTGAATATGTATACTAATGCAAGTCTTGGAGTCCGTCGCCCGCGATGCACTTTTGACGTACGCCGTGAACCGGGACGCGGATGAGCGCAGCCGGCGAAGCGAACAGCTGTCGATCTCTACTCAGCATTTGACAACCGCACCCCTCTAGCAAATGACGATGAGAGTCATTCTGCCAATACACGAGTGAGTACGCAATGGAGTGGAGCGTAACAGTGTCGCAATGCTGGCTCTGGCCGGAAGAGTACCACGAATGAATGCTGCAAGCAAGTTGAAGCACAACGTTGTCACGGAGACCTACGAGACCGATAGGGAGGCGGTTGGCGGAGCAGTGTGCATTGGAGTTGGCGGCTCAGCAATGCACGTCGCCTTCGCCTTTCCCCGATGCTCAACGTTTAGTCCGGGCTTGGGAATACGTCGTCTGGCGCGTATCGACCGCCGCGAACAATCTTGGAAAAGCCTCACTGCTGACTCTTTCAAAGACGAGAAGACGTTGTCGTAAACGGCCCTGCAGCTCGTCGCCACGATGGCTGCGACGTTTTTTGTTCTCGGGACAACGCCCAGTGTCGCTCGAGCATGTGGCGATGACACTCTTGTACAAATGGCCGGATCTCTTCCTCGTTCCGCATCTTTGCACCTGCATACCTGCTCTAGTATTCAACCAATCCACTGCCTATCCGAATACAAAGCGGCTCGGCACCACTCCTTTTCCCACTGGAAAACAGGACGAACTGCTGCGAACACCTGCTGCAACCACCTGCAGCTTCCAAACTGCAACAATCCACCTACGATTCTGCTTGACCTGCCTAAGCAGACCAAGAAACGAGAAACCACAAGCGAACACCGACCTTCGGGTCACAAAGGACGAAGTGAACTATTGACAAGCTGAGTCCCCTGCACCTCACTTGCACATTGCCTCCAAATCAATATTCCCCTCCCCTGCCTTCGTTGGAGGAGTGTTACGCAAAGAGGCAGATCTTGCTGCCAATCGGGCTCAAATCTTCACCCAACAGCACACCGCAAAGAGACACGAGGAGGTGCCAACCGGGCTTGATTTCTCGATCGCGAGAGCCTTCATCTGCGTGCGGCCGACCGGGCTTTACTCTTGGTGCTGAGTGGTGCACGCGCAAAGAGGCGAGATCATGCTGTCAATCGGGCTTAAATCTTGCACTCCTCCTTCCCTCATACTTCTGCTGATCGCATGGCTTTCGCGGCGAGCGTCTGGCAGCATGCGATTGCTTCATGTAAGTTCAAAATATCCATTGGGCGAATCGAGGCATTGCTAATACGAGATA
This sequence comes from Cercospora citrullina, assembly GCA_013365195.1. Lineage (NCBI taxonomy): Eukaryota > Fungi > Ascomycota > Dothideomycetes > Mycosphaerellales > Mycosphaerellaceae > Cercospora > Cercospora citrullina. The sequence continues at coordinate 372,285 of JAASFF010000449.1, read as the reverse complement.
GCTTACGGCAATTGTATTGTTGGCAAACTCAGTCCTTGCCGTGCCGATTTCCCCTGCAGCCCTCTCTCGCCGCGAACGCTTGAACACTACGGTACCTGGGATAACTCCAATTTCTGTAGATAATGTCGGAACGAAAGCGCAGAGCTTACCAACAGTCGGCACATGCAAGGCACTCTACTTCGACCCTAAAGCAGGTACGAATGGAGAACAATATCTTTTTTGCGATCATGGCTAACTGGTGATAGATGTGCCCTGTGGAGTTGTTGCGCGTCAGTTCGACATTTACCTCACGTTCCCCGAATACGACCAAGCCTCGACGGAGACATGGTGCGAGTCCTTCCTCCACGCCAACGGCATTTGTAGAGCCGCTTCGACGAACTCTCCATCTGCATTCCCTACGTCTCGAGCAAGCACGCTATTCGTGAGCACGATTGTGCCTACGCCAGCGTCTGCATCACCTGGATCTGAGCAATCGGGCGCCGCAAGCTCAGTGGCTGGCACTGATGGCACTGCCTCAACCCCGGTTGCTGCTGTTGTTGGCCTGAACGGCTCGGTGGTGGGAGTGGCTGCTCTCACAACTGACACCGCGGCCACCATGACACGTGGTCCAGTCGTGCTAGCCAGCGAACGCGCTGCCCAATACAGTGCAACAATGCAGAGGAACTCCAGTGCGTCCGTTGCCAGCTTTGAGGAGCCTGTGCCTGCGTCCGCCACTGTTGACGAGACTGTCGAGAGTGCAGGCGTGTCAAGCCTCAATTACACACTGCAATCTGCCAACACAACCCGAATGATCAATCTCACTGTCGGTAGCGGCAATTCCACAAGTCTAAGAACTGTGCTCGTCACGGCAGCACAGGTAGCCACGGGCTCTCAGGTAACTGGTACTGGCGTCACAGATTTATCTGCCAATGCAGATTCATCGAACTCGACCTATGCATTGCGCGGCTTAAGAGCGAGACGTCAAGCAGCTTTCGGCGCTCCTTCATCGACGTACCAGGTCGTAAATGCGAAACAGACGGCTTCGACTGCGGTCCCATCTTTGGTTGATCTCGCGCACGCCTCAGGGATTGTGATCAACTCAGCAATGGTGGAACCTATGTCGACTGAAGCTGCCAGCCCTTCGCCTCTCCCGCAACTGCACAACGAGATTCCCACGGGGCTGCCTACGCATGCTACTGATGCTACGCTGGGTAGCCCTACTGGTGTACAGGTATCATCCGATGCAGGTGCTCTTTTCGCTCCCACCGCTACTCCAGCTGGGTTGATGATCAGCAATACAACGACGACTGCCGCAGCGCTTGCATTCCCTTCTACTGAGAATGCCAGGTTGGAGCCAACTCACGCACCAATGAACGGACCCGAGGGCTGGAACAAAACCATTACTTCGGGACAGTCTAGCACGACTCCGTCCCTTGCGAAGAACACCACCAACTCATGCATCCCTCCACCTGGACCGATCCCTAGCGGCGGTGCTACAAGTTGTTCCCAATGGTATGTCGTGGCAGAAGGAGACACCTGCGACAAGGTTGCAGCCAAGTTTGGATCACAGGCGGATCTGCAGACTTTGAACCCGACATTGAACTCCGATTGCAAGTCTCTTCTCGAGGGTTCTGCTTATTGTGTAGCTCCATGTGATGCTTCGTCGGACTCAGACTCCACTCTGGCATCGGCGCCATCTCCTCATACTGGTACGGACCACACGAGTGTACACAGCTATATGCCATATCATGGCAATGGCTCTGCACAAGAGGGGTGGCCGCAAATGTCGGAGTGGTTGAGCTGGGAGGAGTTGTAAGTGTCTCCCCTTAAACACCAGCTGTGACGAACGTGTTCGTTTTGCATACATGCTAACCTTCTCACTACGCAGGGTCAAAGCAAACAAAGGTAGACTGGCTGGCGCGTGCAAATACTGGGAGGTCCCGGAGAATTCCCCAGCAGAAATCGACACTCTCCTCGATCTCACTCCTCGGATCTCAGAGGAAGGTGGCGTTGACCCGCGAGTGGTTCTGGCCATGATGCTTCAGGAATCACACGGTTGTCTTCGTGTACCAGAGACTCAAGGATCTCACCGAAATTCTGGTATCCTTCAGTCTCACAACGGGTAAAGTCTCCCAAAATCAGCCTCCAACATTGCCAGTGGACACTGCATAGAAATCCCAACTAACGACTTCACAGTAACGGCACATGCAACACAAACATGATCGAAGCCGGCGAGCCCGGCCCCATGAAAGACCCAAGTCTCGTCTCAACCGACTGTTCCTCCCGACAAATCGAAGCCATGATTCGCGACGGTATCCTCGGAACTAATGCCGGCCGCGGTATCATGCAATTGATGGATCAAGAGGAAGGACAAGGCTACCTTGATGCTCAGATGTGGTATCGCGTTGCACGAGCTTATAACAGTGGTAGCGTGGATGAGAGCAATGATCTCGAAAAGGGCGCTGCGACACATGGATATTGCAGCGATGTTGCGAATCGACTTGTGGGGTGGCGGAGTGGTTCTTCGGGGTTTGCGAAGAGGAGTATGGAGTCTGTTTGAGAAGAGGATCACGATGACGATTGATGGTCACGATTATGATGATGATGCGAAGACGAGACGACCGGAACGATGCTAATGATTTACGCTTCGAATGTGGTATACGCGCCATGAGGTTACGATTTGATGAGAAAGATGAAAGGATTTTATGAGATATGATTGGAATGAAATGCACGAATCATGAATGATGCAAGTGCCTTGTCAGTCTCAAGAATCTCAGGTTGTGTTGCTCATTGTTCTCTTCGAACTCACCAACTAAATTTGCTAGCGATGGCTCTGAGCCGCAGCGTGCGAGACACTACATTAGCCCTTCTCTGGCCCAGTCAGCACTTGAGCATGCTTCCCTTCCACTGCCGCTGCCGCTGAGGCTCTCCCCAAATCTATGCCGTCCACCCCTTTGGAACAACCACAATCGACTGTATGCGCTCATTCAATACAGCATGCTCCCGCCCCGCTGCCGTGTAATTCCTATTCAGACGCTCTTATCCGCATGCAAGCTCATGACTTCGTTCCATCGTATGCTCCGTCACCTCTCGAGCTCAATTATACGCCCTCGCTTGTGCGGCGGCATCAGCGTCTCTTGCCGCAACATTGTCCCGCGCAGTTTGTGCCAATGTGTCTTTCTGTGTTTGCGATTTCTGGGCGTCCAATTGCTTGCCGAGCTTGCCCTTTCCTTGGGCTGCTTTCGCTCGTTCCTGTGAACATGCTGCGTCAGTATAGGACTTGGACACATCTGCCATTGACAAAGTATGATAGTCATAGCAATGCCTTGCAGTCTGGAGCCTTAACGAACCTCTGCTGCCCGCGCTGCTGCTGAGCCCGGTGGCTGCTGTTCTCCCGATGCAGTGCCCAGCGTCCGCCCCGGTCCTGTCACTTTCGGAGGTGCGGCAGCGCGCGCATTGTTCGATGGAATTGGAGCATTGACGGGAGCAGCTCCTAAGGTGCGACCTTCACCTTGGAAGTTCTCGTCTGAGCTCTTGCCGCAGCAGTTCCCCATCGTGTACGTCTCGCAGTTCTGGCGCAATGAAGCAAGTGAGGCAGCAAAGTGGCGCAGGTAGATATGCAATTGTGTTTCAACAAGCTAGATGGCTGGTGATTGCCTGTACCAGCCACGCGGCCGGTCTTGGGAGTGGTGGATGATCCATTCGCACATGGCCGTGAGCTGGGCGGCGCAGGTGAGGTAGCAGCCGAGCGAAGAGGCACCACGCGCAGAGCGGAGCGAAGCGGCTGTTCTAGGGTCTGCCTGGGCTGACTTTGTGCTCTCGGCTATTGGCGCACGACAAAGACAATCGCAACTTCACCTCCACGCGGGCAAAGAATTGACACGATATCAAGCGCAGCGAGCAGCAAGAAGATCTACACCGCCATATCAAGAAGCCGATCATCCAGGGCAGACAAACAAGACCACGATCCAGGATAGCCGCCGACCACACGCGTGACGGGCTCGCGATGCTTGGCGGGCATCGTGTCCATCAAGGTGCTCACGCTGCGCAAGTTCGCACAATTGACGTCGAGCAACCATGAACCCCTCTACTACCTCGACCTCCGGCATTCTGGGCCATCAATGTGCTTGATTCTTCTACCCTTCACTTCTTGACACGCCGTGTTGCGAAATTGCCAGGCTCGTTCGTGGTGGCAGCATTCGTCGAGGAACACGCGTAGTACCGGAAGCGGCACCCCCACGGACCTTCTCTCTGCCTCCACCCACGGCCAACACAAGCTTCTTGGTACAAAGGCTGAAAGGTCTCGAACTACCTTCTGCCCAAATCCAAGGGTCTTGCGCACGATCCACCTCTATCGACGAGCCGCAATCAGGTGTGTGGTTGAGAGGAACCGTCAAGCATGACGAGGTTCGAGGAGAGTGCTCTTCGCAACAGCGTCGCCGAGCAGAATCCCTCGACGCTGCCATATTGGCATCCTTCCAGCCAGTTCTCCTCTCTGATCAGCCCGGACAATGGCCAAAGCGATCAGCTACAATACCAGGCTCTTGCGAGCGAGCAAATGCCTCCGCCCTCGCAGCACTCCAGCAGCGAGCAGTCGGCGGCATATTCGCCATTCAGTGATATCTCGCAATTGGCGCAGGAATTCGCACAGGCTGAGCAGTCTTCGTCGGCGCAATACGGTCCTTTGGTCTCAGTCAAGGTATGTTGCGCCATAGTTCCACCTACTCTATGCCATACAAGCTGACAGGTGTGCTATACAGACCCCTACCGGGACGCGAACAGTACGGAGACCTGGCCTGGCTGGAGCATCGGCCTTGGTCTGTGGACGCTACTGCTGCCATTGGACCATTGATGGCGCAGCATGTCACCAACAATTCGAAGATGCGAAGACGCTGAATGAACACATTCGCTCCCACCACGTGCGAGGCGCAGGGAGCTTCGTGTGTCAATGGCAAGGCTGCAACAAAGGCTCATTTCCAACGGCCAACAAACTGGTCCGACACGTGCACTCTCATACCGGATACAAGCCCTTCCAGTGCCCAAGCTGTACGCAGGCATTCGTCACCAAGGACCAGCTCGATAAGCACCTCACAACTCACACTGGTGCTAAAGACTTCGTCTGCAGCTGGCCAGGGTGCGGGCGTTCGTTCGCAGTGAAGCACGCACTGGATGGCCACATGAACAGCGTCCACTTGAAGGCGAAGAAGCATGTCTGCCCGCATTGCTCGCAAGCTTTCGACGACTCCTCAAACCTTTCGAAACACAAGAAGCAGGTTCACAATCCAGAGACCGGCATCAAGTGCCCGGCCAGGCACAGCCACGGATGCACATACGTCGACAGCCGAAAAGACAAGATGAAGGAACACTGCGAACGCGAATGCCACGGCCTAGAAATCGCCAACGACCCTCACAAATGGAACCTCTACGTCCAAGGATTCAAATCCGCATCCAAGAAAGCCGAATCTCGCCGGTCCCGAGACATCAGCGGCACTCCAATGTCCCGCGCCTCCAGTATATCGAGTATACCGTTCGCGCCCACTCCCTTCCGAGTGCCAGCGTTCGAATGCAGTAAGCAGGACTGCAACATTCCTGTATGCATTCCTTGCAACCTTGATTGCAACGATTATCATGAATTATTCCCTGATTATCATCTCCAGCCGTGCGATGATGCTGCTTGCGATCCCTGCGATCCTTGCAATGATCCCGACTGCGAAGAAGCCTCAAGGCAGGACTGCAATGGCATCGAACCTTGCACGATTCAACATCGTGATGATATTCCTCCTTGTACGATTCAACATCATGAGCCTTGCACACTTCAACATGGCACTTCTTGCTCAATACATCCTCATCAGGCTGTTGCTTGTACGATTCAACATGAACCTTGCAGGATACCGGATTGTCGGAGTGCGACTTCGACGCCTTCGACGTCACAACCTCCTACACCGCATGGAGCGGTGGCTCAGCAGGCGTTTTATGCTTATCGTCCGATTAGTGGGCATGGGCAGAATGAGACGGGGTTTCAGGATGCTGAGCATCCTTTTCAGCTGAGTACAGCGCAGCTCGATGAGTATATGTTTATGAACCAATGACACTGGGACAAAGGGATAGAGGATGGAGCGTGAGATTACAGAGAGGATGTTGCAGTGATGGGGACAAAGCACGACTGGGGCATGATTAGGTACTGAGAGACGGAGCATGGCGGGGACAACAACGTCCACCGTATGGACATGATTCAACGCATGCGAACTAGATACCCAACGATCTTCTTGAATGCATTAGCCATGAACTTATCGTTACATTTTCTCAGTCTTCTGTTGATACACTGGCCTCTAGCAGAGCCTTTTGCGGCACTTGATCGAGCCTTTCGCGTTTCACAGGCTGCCATATCTGACGCCAAAGCTTTGCGAGGCATTTTCCTGACTTTTCTTGACGATCTGATCTGAGCTCGCCAGCTCATATGCAACCTCCCAACGCCTTCGCTCAAAGCCCATCGCGGTCTTTCGATTGGATTGGAGACATGCATGGTTTCCACTGTCTTTTTTTTGCTCATTTCACGACCTCTCCCCACTCTCTCGAATGTCCTTCCGTCTTCGTGAAACTCAAGCCAAGTTCTCAATACGGCCGCGACCCATACGGAGTAGCTCCATACACACTTCCCGCCCCATTACCATAAGCCGTGTTTCCACCGTACGCAGTCCCACCTCCATACCCATCAGCTCCATATGCTGTCCCTCCACCATATGCACTCTGTCCACCATTCGCCATAGGATCATTTGGACTAAAACCTCCATACCCATTCTGATCACCCGATTGTCCGTCCGAGTTCAGATCTCGTATTATACCAGCCAATTTCGCCTGCAAGACCCGGATACCAGAATGTAGGATTTGATCTGGGGGCATCACGCCCGTTCCTTCGAGTTCGAAATAGAAATTCGTTGGTTCTGCTGCATAATCAAAGGGTTCTCCTTCTTGCGGTGGTTCTTCCCAATCACCATTCTTTTGCGGTTCTGGCCATTCGGCTTTTGGGTCGGTCTCGTACCATAGTGTTGTATGCTTCAACTTGTTCCACGGATCGTATTCGAAGCCCACGGCTGCTGTAGGTGCCCATTTTGCGTGTTCTTTCGCTATGCCTTTCTTCGCTATGCATTTTATTCGCAGTTCTTGGCCTTTGCGTAGTTGGCAGATTAGAGGGCCCTGGCCAGCTGGGTCGGCGATGATGGGTGAGCCGCGCGGGGAGAGATCGTCGGATGAAGAGCCGTTCATGGAGCTGGTGCGATTGTATGTTGCGCCTGGGGCGCCGGATTCGACGAAGAGGTCGCGCGCGAAGACTTTGAGGTTTTGGTCGCTGTTGCGGTTTGCGGCGTTGAGTCGGAGTACGACGCTGCAGTTGTCGCAGTATTCGTCGCATGTGCAATCTCGGAAATCCACCATTTCGTCTACGCCTTTTGTGCTCAGTGGGATGAGTCCCAGTCGATGCGCGAGAAATTCGTCAGCGAGGACAGAGGTATTGCTTTCGATTTGACAGAGATCGATGGCGATGGTGGGCACTTCGGCGAGCATTACGCGGCGTACGGAATTGGCGAGGGCGAGCGAGGTGTTGGACAATCGGAAGCGGATCGTGGTGTTCGAAGTCTGCCATCGCCCAACGTGTTATTCCGTTTGTTCTGCACAAATGCGCTGAGACGCCTTCAGCGCTCCTCGCAAGCACCCACCTCTCGGATTGTGATCTTTGGCCCGCTGTCATCGCCATCGGTGGCGCCGAATGCGTCGTAGTCCATGTTGTCGTTGTCTGTCTTCGAAATGCGCTGCTTCGATCGAGCGGGGCCTTTTCAGTGCTGCGACAGCGCTTTCCAGAAGGTTACTAGAAGCTGAGAGAGCGTGATGCAAGGTGCGAGCGAGAAGCACAAAGAGAATGGTCGTTGTAGTGAGCTTGTTGCGATGCCTTTCTTTCACGACGCGACTTTCGAGGCCGACATGCGCTAGCAGGGGTCTGCATGTTCAGTTCACGTGCCCAGAGCCTCACTGCACAACATCAATAGAATATTCACTAGAAGGAATCACTGTAAAAAACGAGCGTACAACATTAACAAGCTATTTTCTTGTTTTCCTATTTGCACCGTTTTTACCAATTACATACTGCAAGGACGCTATCACATTAATCCAGATCGCCAAATCTCGCTGCAAGCCCAACTCCCTGTATTCCTTTACCCGAACGCCATCGCCATGCGGCTACACTGCTATACTCAAGTTGCGCTTTGACTCATTAGAACATCCAGGCGACGGCCAGGAAGGCACCAAGGACCACCCAGATCTTGCTGGGCTCGTGGACAGAGGTTGCACCTCCAGCAAAGAGGCCGGGGTCTGCTGTGCCACTTCCCTGCGAGAAGCCTCCAGCGATTGTCGTTGGAGGACCCATCAATTCGGGGTCCTCAATTGTTGGGGTGGGCGTTGGCTTGTGGATGGTTGCCATTGTAGTGTTCAGAACAGGAAGGAACTGGTGACCCTGTGTTGGGTTGGCTGGCGAGAGCTGTACCTCAGATGCCGACCAGACGTTTGTGTAAGCAGGTGTAGTGGTCGCTGCAGGGATCGGGTAAGGTGCTTCGCCAGTAGCCTCTGAGCACGGAGTTTCTGGCAGTGGTTGAACTGGTGTTGGTAGACCGGGAAAGAGTCCTGGTGCTTCTGTTGGTGCGGGTGGTTGCCCAGGCTCTCCACCAGGCAGAGACGGCATCACTGGACCAACGTTGATGCTTGTCGGAGGCAGCATTGGCGCACTGGGTGCGTGGGTCATGCTCCCATTTCCACAGTTGGACACCACAGTGCTGTAGCTTGTCATGGTTCCAGTGATGATGGTGAGAGTGGTCAGCGGGATCTCCGTGAGTGTCGATGGAGGAAGGTCCGTCCAGATGGAAGCGGAGCTGGACAGAGTCGGCTCACTCGGCGGTGGTGCCAATGGATACGTACTGGATGGCGGGCCCAATGTTGGATATGAGGCTGGTGGAGCTGGAGCAGGCGGGAGCTCTGGGAGGGTGGTAGGTGCTGGAGGCAGAACGGGAGGCTGGGTGCTGGGCGGGAACACCATGGTGCCGTTGCCACAGTCAGATGTCACAGTGCTGAAAAACATCGAGGATCCCTTCGTGTATGTTACCGTTGTGACGTAGGATGGCAGAGATGCAGTGGGCAGCAGGTCGACATCTGGACTCAGCTCGTATTTGGTTCCAGTCGTAAGAGGGAATGGCGAGGGATACGATGTAGGCAGACCGGCTGGGACGGTGTATGTGCGTGTAGCGGATTCGACTGTCGGTAGCAGAGCAAGGGACTCCTGTGTGTATCCAGCGGCCTGAGTGTTGAATTCTGTGGTGACAGATGTAGTACTGGCCAAGTCGACCGCTGGCAGTCCTTCGGCTTGTGTCGCCTCTGCCGCTGCTACTTCGGCTGCCGTGGCCGCATTCTCTGTCTCTGCAGCAATAGCAGCCTCAGTAGGAGCTGGTGCCACTCCAGTCTCAGCGGCCAGCGCATCGGTAGGAGTGGTCGGCAATAGTGCCGCTGGATCAGCTGCCGCCTCAGTCGGAGTAGTTGCCGCTGCCAGGTCGTTCAACGAGAGCGCCGCATCAGTCGAAGGTTCTGCCAATGCAGCTGCAGTCGATGTGGACAACTGCTCATAGGCCGCGACCAAGTATGAAACGGAGCTCGATGCTGCGATATCTCCGGTGTTGCTCAGCAACGTCTGAGCTGAGGTTGCTGTGGCAGCAGCGAGCATCATGCTGTTTGAGGCCTTCATGGCTGCGGCGGCTCCGGAACTCTAGTTAATCTGTTGTAGACTGGTCGAATCAATGTAGGTGATGCGATGCACAAATGTAAAACGGTATCGGACGAGGAATGAGTGGTTTACTGACCTTTGGACCGAGGATTGCTCGAAGCCATGATATACAGTCCTCCGCTGCCTACAGCCATCTCTTTTCTCGTGACCAGCCTTGCTGATAATGCGAAATTGCTGTATCAGAACAATCTCGACCAGCCTCGTGAAGTAGTGCCTGAGTCTGCAATAGAGGCGAACGACCGCTTGAATGAAAAATGTTGTGGCTGTCATGACCAACGTCTTGCAGCTCTGAGGTAGTCACACATTGACGCAACGGGCGAGGCTGGGCCACTGGGTATGGCAGTGATCGGAAACGATGTCAACATCAAACACAAGGTCAGCCACCGCTGCCTCGTCATGAACGATGGCGAACGTTGGTTCCTGTATTTCACAGCAACGGTCCGAGGGCGACGTTGCCAGTTCGCCTTCGGAAGACGGCTAGAAAGCACGAAATGCTGCATGCCGTTGTTTGTCCTCGTGACACTTGCTGCGTACGTTCATGATCGAAGTGTCCAGAAGCGTGTGAGGCTAGCCTGCAAGTAAAACCGTGAACGCTTAACGGTGGTCAGCCTTGCATAGCGTACCAGCAATGCTGAACCTCGTTAGATCCTGCATTAAGCAACCAGTATGGAGCAGAGAGCACAGTGGGGCATTTACATGGCCTTGTGTCATCGGATTTGTCCAAGGCAGTTTTGTTTGAGTCGAGCTGGGTGTGCAGAGCGCAAGACTGTGTACAATTCGCTGGTATGCAGTGCTACACTTCCACCATCTTCATCTCACTCCTTCTTGACGTGACCATCGGTGGCGCGGTCGAACATCTGGGAAGACACTGCTGGATGGAGGCATGGGCACTCGAGGGCGAGGTCGTGCGGTTTTCACTGCTCAGTCGCCGCAACACGTCGGTCGTCTCGCAGTCTTGCGCTCGACCGATACTCGGCTGCGTGACACTGGCGACGTCGACTCAGCATGCGTTGGGTGCCTGACTGCCATGGCGGCGAGGGGAAGATGCGAATGTTTGATGCAAGGGAGTGTGATGTTGGACAGGGTGGACTTCAATGCTCGACGTGTGATGATGCAGCGGAGGATTGTTCTGCCAAGTCGGACCTTTCCACGTTGCCCTCCATGTCGACCGTGCTTCCCAGGAACATCCTTGACTGCGCGTCGACTGCAGACTGCAGTCTGCATCAGATGCTCGAACATCTGCTTGCACTGCATCCATCACGCGGACCAGTCGATCTTGAGGGGAGCCATGCGAGCTCTCATGAGTACGCTTCCGGTAGCAGAGACCGCCGGACGCGAAGCAGAATAACAACAGACCTATCCAGCTTGCCGGCGATGGGAACTGGGACCCCGGCTCTCCAGCTCTTGCGCAAAGGCTTGTGACTCTGTTCTTCTTCATGTGGAAGACAATGAGATTGTCTGGAAAGCTTCCAACGTGGAGTTGACGTTGCGATCCCGCCTGCGCTGATTGCAAGACCCATTCTGCTAAACGGAGCTGTCCCAATGCAGCCGAGTTTCCGCTGCTCATCTGCTGCCACAGACACAGGAGACCTGGAGCACTCTGAAAACAGGCGCAGTGTCTCGAATCCTCACATCGTTCTCATGACCTCTCATGCGGGACGTTCGACACCTTCCACAATGGGGCGATACAATAAGATGAACTAGTTGCAACGTGTCTGCAAGTCGTCGCTTATCAACGACATGCTTGCTGCCGGACGTCTTGACTGGTTGCTTTGGTCGCAAGACACCACTACCTTCTGCTTTGGGTGGGATCGACAAGCATGCTAAGCAACTGATCAAGCTCTACTCTTCGCGAACTTTAGTGGACACGTTCGCAGCTACAGTACCCTCTGGCAAATCGACAGACACCGGGCCTGCGTTCGAATTGGTGATTGCTTGGGCGATCAAACTGCTGCACAGATGGCGCGCTTGTGCAAATTCGGCAGCTTATCCACCACTTGCATTTGGCCTTCCTAGCACAGCTCAAGCGCTGGACCTTAGTGGATGTGACCATCTCTCCATTCTCAGGAACGATAAGCGTTGAACAAGCACTCTAGCACGTCCTTGGCAAGTCTTGACCCAGTCACTGGTGGATGAAGTGAAGATTGGGCTTGCTGCAAGACATGCAAGAAATGGCGAGCTCGCTGCCAGCGCCCGGGCACAGATGCTGTGAGCTATGAGCTACCTGTCATTGGCTATGACCATGGCGCCAGCACGCCACAGAGTGCAACCTTTCTGCCGACGAAGAGATGCTTCTGTGCCTACATGCGAGGATGTGACATGTCTCAGGTATGTGATAGAGGCTCGTTGAACATGTTTACCCAAGATGCAGGACGGCCCTTTGACACAACAGGCAGGTATCATCGCTTAGCGCTCGTCCACTATCACTTTCCTCGACGAAGTGCGAGAAAGGACTGCCACGCCAGTAGTTCATTTTCCACAATGACATTATATAAAGGGGAGAAGATTTGTTCCGACAGTACGATGCTCAACAACCCAGCACAACTTACTTCTGCCCCGAACTTCCCATTCTCTCCACCATGTTCTTCCGAGCATCCCTTGGCTTCGCAGCCGCTGCGGCTGTAGTTTCAGCTGCACCAGTGCAGCAGGAGAGCTCTTCTATCGTTCTTCCCCTGAAGCGTGTCGCCAACTTCTCGTCCATGAAGAGCATTGTGCAGAGTGGCGAGGCCAAGATCAGCAAGATCAATTCTGGTAGCAAGCTCACTGCCCGTCAAAGCTCTGGTACCATCACCAACGAGGATGTTACCTATGTGGCGCCAATCATCGTGGGAGGGAGGACCTGGGACCTTATCGTGGACACAGGATGTATGTTGATGGAGAATTGGCGCCTGTGTACTTTGAACTAATGCTGGACTTGCAGCCTCGAACTTGTGGTGTGGTGCTCAGAGCTCATGCGAGGCCACATCGACCGGCAGAGCCACTGGGGGCAATTTTCAGGTCTCCTACGGCAGTGGCTCTGTCTCTGGCAAGGAGTACACAGATACCGTCTCGTTTGGTGGTCTGACTGTCCGGTCTCAGTCGCTTGGTGCTGCTACATCAGCTTCGGGCTTCAATGGCGTTGATGGGATCATCGGTTTCGGTCCCGCTGCTTTGACGCAAGGCACTGTCTCCAATGCCAACACTGTTCCAACATTCATGGACAATCTCTACAGCCAAGGAAGCATTGCAAGAGAAGTGCTCGGCGTGTACTTCCATCCAGAGTCCGGCAGTGATACGAACGACGCCAACGGAGAACTGACTCTCGGTGGAACCGACAGCTCCAAGTACAGTGGAAGCATTCAGTACTTCCCTCAGTTGACAAGCGGTGCAGCTGCTCCGTACTGGGGTATTTCAATTGCTAGCTTCACTTACGGATCCACGACCCTGGCCTCCAACGCTCAAGGCATTGTTGACACTGGTACGACTCTGATCTACATCCCTACTACTGCATACAACAAGTTCTTGTCTGCTGCCGGAGGTAGGACCGATAGCAGCTCTGGTCTGGCTAGCTTCACCACCAAGCCAACCGCCAACTTTGGCATCAAGTTTGGATCGACCACCTACAATCTGACCCCTTCGCAATATCTGGTGCCTACCGCGCAATACGGCTTCTACGGATTGTCCTCGGGCAAGTACTACAGCTGGATCACCGATGGTGGTAGCTCTGGTGTCAACACTGTAAGTCTGCTGACGAAAGAAGAACTTGTCTTCTCATCTCCCTTTGTTTACCTCTCAAAATGCATACTAATGGCTTTTTGAAATCTAGATCATCGGTCAAAAATTCCTCGAGAACTACTACTCCGTCTTTGACACGACTGGCTCGAGAATTGGCTTCGCTACACGAAACTAGGCTGTATCAATTGTCGTGGACACAGTCTTGCGCTATAGATTGGCACCAGGCGCATGAATGGCCTTGATACTGCAGAGAAAGTGACTTTCAAATCCATATTCTCAAAATCAAAATTACGACTTCTTTCGGGTCATGCTCATTCTCTTATGCACTACTATGTCTGTGTCAAGGTAGAATGATTACGTACGGCTCGCAAAACAGCTCGGGTTGCATAACGACGACTCAAGACAGTCAGAACGCACCAGCGTTCAATGACTTTGAATCCTCATCTAGCCGTTTTAGCTGTCTTTAACGGACAAGTGGTCTCATGAGAAACTGCTCATCATTTTAAAAGTTCAAGTTGATGCTCTGTGATCTTGTCCTGTATACGAGTCCAATTTTGAATCAGGGGGACATCATTCTGGTAATGATCAGTGATGGACAACCCTCCTAGATCAGAACAGAATCAAGCTTATCTTATGATAGAAATTCGGTCGCGCTGGCCGGTTGCGACGCAGAGGCATGAGAGGGAACTGCGTGGATTTTCAAATACTTTGGCGAGCTCTTCGATTTGGTGATGTCAATCGCTTGGAATTCACTGGAAGTCAGGAGAGCATGTGATCGGTAGGACGAATGTGGCAGTGCATGGATTATAGTTGTGCTAGGAAGAGATGGGACCAGGACTAATCGGGTATTGAGTGAATTTGAGGTCATGAGTAGGCTGTCTCAAGAGGGTGGTATGCTCAACAGCCTCTTTTGAAGAGCAAGTCTGGTGCAGAAATCGCAGGAAGTAGCGGACAGCTTGTTGCACTTGGAAAGCTGGTCGTATGAAATGAGAAGTTAGCTGGAATGAATTGGGAACTGAGCGTTGCGTAGCCCATCATGCGGCGTATTTGATCTTGAATATCTGCTGAGATTAAGTTATGCGGGGACACGAGGCAGTAGCTCCTGCGAGGAGGAATCCCATTCACAGTGTAGGAAGCTTCTACGTCCGCAGTTCGGCTTTTGTCGCAGTTGTTCTTCTCCCTCAAGATGGCTGGCTACAGTCGCAGTCACGCATAGGACTCAACTTGCTGGCAGCACATCGACCGTATCGATAATGGAACTCCCCTCAGTGAGTGCTTCATAGCATGAAGGTCGGCTTTCTGTCCGACCGACAACGTAGCGAGGACGCTATAAAGGCTAGTCGCTCGTGAAGTTTTGTTACGGTGCTCTCAGGAGGAGTGCGCATCCCAGCCAACAGTGCTCGAAGCCAGCGATGGGAAGCGGGTACGTCCAGCTTCATCGGAATCGCAGAGCACCAATCTTCACCCGCCTCGCTGCAAGATAGCATTCATATGTTCTTGACTATTCTTATAAGTCGTCTCCAGATAATTCAGCTTCTTCTCAAGGTTTGCCATTTCGGCTTTCACATCAGTCGCTTCTTTGGCTTGTCGCTTCTTGATATCCTCAGTAGTAGTAAGCACGAACCTATATCGCAACCCTTGCATTAGTCTGGGACCCAGGACCCATCGTCATGGCGTAGCCGGAACCAGCCTCGGTTACGGTATATAGCCCAAGCTCAAGGGTGAGGAGTAGCTTACATCTTGCCGACACCATCATAAACTGGAGTGTCCTTTGGCAACGAGTCCAATTCCACCGCACTCAGCTGCAGCATCCGGCTTTCGCGATTCTTGGAGTTGATCTGGCCGCGCACGATCTGGAGTTGCTGGGAAGCGAAGGCGGCCTTTTGCTCGATTTCTTGCAGGAGCTGGGGTGGTGGTGGTGGTCAATTACGTGGCCGCACGGCGAGGAAAGAGCATGGGATGAGGATATACACACCTGCTGCAGCTTCTCGTTAGGGATCGCCATGATGCCGTAGCCGCGTCGCCGTCGACACTGCTCACTGCTCGAAGGTGCTGTGGTTTTTGGAGATCGCTATCGCTATCACATGCGGCATCTATTCCGGGACTCAGGCTTGGCGTCAGGCATGGACTTCGGGAAGCCACGCATGCCGCGGTAGATCCAGTGAGACCTACTGCAAGTGACGTGTGTGCCTGCAGGCACCACAAACAGTTGATTATTGTTTGTCCGGTCACACGGCCATTCGTTGTATACAGGAGTCCTCTACCCCGACCCGGATCAACAATCTCTCACTTCTTGGCCATCTGTCACTTTCACTGCACGCTGAAAGCTTACGTCAACTTCGTTCATCGCGATTTAAGTTAGCATCTCGATCCTAGCATGGTAGCCTGGCTACCCAGCATCCCATATCCGCCTGCTAGGGACGATGGATACTGGGCCCCAATAACGTCCACCTTGGACTGGTGTGAAGAGGTATGCAAGAACTGGACGTTTTCCCTTCGTTGCTGGTCCGCAGCCGCAAGCTTCAGTCATCTTGGCCTGTCTTGTGGCGATACTGACAACGCGTAGAATTACTACGCGACTCAATACTCGGCAGAAATCATCAACACTTTAACGAATCTGCTGTTCATCTACCTGGCCTACCGAGGAGCCCGGAATTGCATCCAATATGGACATGATCGCATTTTCCTCATTACATTTATTGGTACGATTTTGAGAAGATCAGTTTCAATAAGACTTACAAGCTCACCTGTCCTCGTTGCAATCTAGGATATTTCTTGGTCGGTTCAGGCTCCTTCGCCTTTCACTCCACCCTGTTGTATCCATTCCAGCTGGTCGATGAGCTTTCCATGATTTACACCACCTGCCTCATGTTCTTTGCGACTTTCGCTCACAGAAGATCACAATGGATACAGATTTCGATTGCACTAGGAACTACGGCACTTGCAATTTTTATTACTTTGTATTATCATTACCTGCAGGATCCAACATTCCACCAAAACGCATATGCGCTCCTCACGATCATCGTCCTCAGCAGAAGCATGTACATTATGGAAAGAGACATTCGACCTTATTTCCGAGGACGCAAGAAGGAGCATGAGCGGTTGAGGAGAGACAAGACCGTTTCTGACGCGACACGAGCCCGGGAACAAAAATTGGATGAAAGAGACCGATGGATTTTAAAGCAGATGTGGACAATGATTGCGCTTGGAATGACGCTCTTCCTGGGAGGCTTTGCAGTCTGGAATCTGGACAATGAATACTGTTCCACAATTCGCAGATGGAGACACGAAATCGGCTTGCCGTGGGGAATCCTGCTGGAAGGTCACGGATGGTGGCATCTGGGGACTGGTTTGGGCGCGTATTTCTACATCGGTGAGCAAGACGACTCTGGACAATGATCTGAGTTCGGGTCGCTAACAAGGCCTTCTCGTAGTTTGGGGCATTTGGCTGCGACACTGTTTGAACGGCCGAGCAGACGAGTTCGAGTTGAGTTGGCCTAGTTTCATATCTCTGCCAGAGATCGTGCGCAGCCAGCAGACAGCGTTGAACGGGAGTGCGAAAAAGAAGCTGCGCTGATCGGAGCGAAAATTGGCGACTGGAAATCTGCATGTGACGCTCGCTCCATGATGACTAGCGCTTTTACATCATGATCGGCGAAGCGGTGCGAGTGCGACGCGTCCAAGAAGCGAAATAGCCGTGGTGGCGCGCTTTTTGCTAATGCTCGTGAGAAGACTGCTACGGGGTACTGTGCGCGAACTCCGATCAGCGCACAGCTTCAGCGTACTCGACCGCTTGCCTGCAGCTGCAGAGTGTCTTTGGTCTGCAGCCGGCGCCAAGTGTCGCTCGAGCAGAGCACCGTGCTCCGCGGTCTGCATATGCGCCGGGTACCGTCCAAAGCGGAGTGAGATAGCACGCTTAGTCAATGAGCAGATGTTGACGCAGCAGTGCGCCTGATGGCTCATATAGACATCTTCGACAATTGTCCTCGCTGCTGGCCACTGCTCGGACGTGCAGCCTCAAGTGAACAGAATGTCTCAGTGCTAGCGTGAAGAAGTGTCCATGGCCATGTCCTGTCTCCGGGTTCAGCACGACGAGCACGATTGACTTTTGTGGCTCAACCATGTGCCCGTCTTTGGACCGAACAGCCACTCAAAAGCCTCGAGTGCGGATGACCTTCTCGCTTGTCCAGCGCGGCTTTCTTGCCCTCGACAGCACACCTCCGCTCTCCGCAAAAAGCTGTGGCCAGCATGACGCGTTGGATTATGCATGCAATCATGGAAATAACGAATGTCACGGTGGAGAGCAGGACTCTGCTGGACGCACGAGAGTTGTGCCCTGGCTCTGCGTGGATTCGCCGGAGCCGAACGAATGGGGATGATGTGGGACCAATGGCCGTGGCTATTTCGACGACAGCAGCAGGGTCAACAACCGCGACGCGCCGGATCCGAGTCGCTTGATCGTTGATCCAAGACGCTTCCTCTCCGCTTCCAACGTCCGTTTGCGGAGCGCAGTTCATCACGTGGAAGGGTCCGGTCGAGAGTTGTACACTTGTACTGGGGCAGCCCGCCGAACTTGCTGCGCGCTCACCGCGGAGACTTGCGTGCGGAGTCAGCTGCGTCGACATGGCCGCCACCCCAGCACACGCCGATTGCGGCTCTGGTCATCACGGTATTTGTCGTGCTTGTCGGGGACTGGGCCTGGGACGCGGTGAACGGGCGCGACGATGAAGAGCGCCAGCGACGACCGTCGCGCCCAGAAGACCCTCCGGCCGCGGATTTGTGCACGGCAGACTCCATCATCTCCGCCTTTCTGGCAGTAGCGCGAGATGGGGCTCCGCTCTTCGCGACCATTGCCCTGCGCCACTTGGCGTTGGCAAAGACACACGCCTTGACACCACCGCACGGCCGGCGGCACATGCGGCAGCCAGGATACGCAGGCCGTCGACACGCCCAGGTTCCCATTCCTCCAGCTTACCTATCTTCGCAGCAGCTGTGCCGACACGAGCCTGCGGCTTGGTCGAGACTGCTGCTAGCGAGCACGCTGCGGCGTCGTGTGCCCTCTGCCTGCACCCACGCTACTTCGGAGATAAGTCGCGGCACGCTAGAAGGTTTGGGCCATCTCATATCATCCACACCATGCCCCTCTGAGGTGGAGCGTTACGAGGATCGCAGGCGCTAGTCAAGGTTGGCGCTTCATCTCTAGCTCGCCGTCGACGTGCTTTCTTTTCCGTTGCCTTTCCCATTACCACTGTCTCGTCCCCTCCACCTCCAACCACAGCTCGCTCAATCGTAGCTGGCATGCACCCATGGGCTCCATAGCCATTCCAGAGCCCGCCATGTCCGAGACGTCATCTTCGCCCTCTGATACCATCGACGTGCAGACACATGCTCCTCCGCAGTCCTCGTCCAACAAGCGCACCTCCACCGATGCCGGACTCAAGCCCAATGGCATGCGACCGAACAAGAGCGTCAAGAGAAGAGCTTCCAAGGCTTGTCAGTGCTGTCGCTCGCGCAAAGTCCGTTGCAATGTCGTCGAACACGGTCCGCCTTGTACCAATTGCCGCCTCGACGAGGTCGAATGCATTGTGTCGGAGAGCAAGCGCAAGAAGTGAGTTTTGGGCTTGTTCGCGACTGTCGTGGTCTCGTTCTAAACAAACTGTACAGGAAATGGACGTCCAACGACTTGGGAGCTTCGCCGCAGCTCGGCAAGGGAGGTTTGCCATTCAACAAGCCTTCCGTGTTCCCCATGTCTGCGGCACCACCATATGCGCCAATGAGGAAAGAATCCGTTTCTGAACATGTCCCACATGCCTTGTGTGAGTCCAGATGATGAGTATGCAGGATGTTTAAACGCTGAACGTTGCCACAGATCAAGATCTCGGGCGAAGCATGTCCATGTCTTCAGATCATCCCAGGCCAAATCTTTATTCGTCAGACATGATGATGAACCTGCAGCGACTGACTCACAAACCCTCCATGTCGAGCCCGGCTGCCGTGATGCCTCACTTCAATCTACCACAGCAGCCGTCCTACAGCCTGCCGAATTACATCAAACCGCTACCCTCGAAACTCGATACGGAGGACATTTTGTACTTGGAGAAGAAGGGAGCTTTGACGATACCAAACCAGCAACTCCGCGATGAACTGCTTCGGAGTTATGTGGAATTTATACATCCATTCATGCCATTGCTCAATATACACGATCTGGTAGCGACGATCGATAGGAACGATGGCAATTCGCCGATTAGCCTATTACTCTTCCAGGCTATGATGTTCTGCGCTGTTGCATCAGTCGACATGCGGTTCCTCAAGGCTGCGGGGTATGCAACCAGGAGAGACGCCCGGCGAGCTTTCTTCACCAAAACGAGGACCCTCTACGATTTTGACATCGAGGTCGATCGCATATGTTTGATCCAATCACTTTTGCTTATGACCTACTGGTATGAGACGCCGGATGACCAGAAGGACAGCCACCACTGGATGGGCATTGCAGTCTCGCTGTCGCATACGATCGGACTCCATCGGAATCCAGAAAAATCAGCTGCTATGGATCCTGCGAGGAAGAAACTGTGGAGACGGATTTGGTGGTCAACCTACATGCGTGATCGACTCGTGGCACTAGGAATGCGTCGACCGACACGCATCAAGAATGCGGATTTCGATGTTCCGATGCTGGAGCTCAGCGATTTCGAATGTGCTGTGCTTCCAGAAGGACCATCGTGTATCCCGGCAGGCTGCAAATTGCTCCGAGATCTGGATATGCAAAGGCAGCTGAACATTATGTGCATTCAGAATGCGAAGCTCTGCATCTGCATGAGCCACGTTCTCAGTGTGCAATATTCAGTATTGAACAGCAATCACGGCGTTGTTTCCGATGAGGGCAACACAGTGACCACGGTCCGCCTTGTTGCGAAGAAACGCGACCCTGAGCAGACGGAGGTACAAACATGCAATGCGGAGCTGGAGCAGTGGAAGTCAGAGCTTCCCGATGAAGCACAATACGCGATTCCCACATGGACCGACGTCGACTCTGGAAGGGACTCGCTCGTGCTCAATCGCAGTCTGCTGCACATGATCTACTTTGCAACATTGTCCGCTTTACATCGACCCCAGGTCCTGCCATCTACAGCTCTTCCACCACGACAGCAGCAGACGGAACAGCTCGATCACTCACGCAAAGCTGTGCGCCTCGCTGCGAGCGAAATCACGAGCATCGCATATCGCCTCTACGATCTCGATATGGTGCGATACTTACCCACCTCAGGTATCACAGTCCTTCTTCCAGCGATCATCATCCATCTTCTCGACATCAAAGCTCCAGACGAGGTAACCAGGAGAACAAGTCTCCAAGGCTTCTGTCAATGCATGCAAATCATGAGCAGACTTCGCGACATTTATGCTGCAGCAGACTACAGTACCGCATTCCTCGAAGCCGCAATTCGAAAGGCGGAAATCAGCCTTCCACAGAAGACCGACGAAGCCCGCGAACGAAGAGTCATCACATCTGCTCAAGACCTGCTTGGAGTTGGCAAGAGATTGGGTGTAATGCCAGCAGATGAACGTCCAGCCATCGAGCGATCCGGCAGCGGCGCAATTACACCTCCACCAGATTCCGCCAACGGAATCAGCGATAGCAGCAACCGCGATAATCGCCTGTTGAATCTCTCCAACATGGGCCCTGCATCGGCATCTATGACTGACGACGACATCGCCCGCAAACTGAACAATTACCTAGCATCCACACCCCCAGGAAGCGACGGCCACGCCACGCAACATGAATCCGGCATGGGGGAACACGACGAGAGCAGCGGAGCTTCAAATTTCCCAGGCCTAATCAACATGGCACCAGAATTCGAGCCAGACTTCGACAGCTTGATCAATCTCGATGCCGCTGGTGACGTCTGGGGTCTCGATGAGGGTGCTTATGCAGCCATGTCCGGCGAAAGCGGAGGTTTCATGGACGAAGCCTGGTTACACGCCATGAAAGAAACTGCAGGACTCAGTCCGCCGAAGGATACGCCGATGACTGGTGTTATGGGTGTTACTGCGATGAATGAACTGGGGCAGGATGTCAGTTTGAGTAAGGATATCAGTTTCTCGAGAGAAGGGGATATCAAGGCTTTGACGGTTAGTGCTTGAGGCTTGAGAAAGGGACAATCTCTCGACGATATGAGTTATGCGGATGACCTGGAAAATCGAAAGGCTTATGAAATGGTTATGACGTGGGTCCTGGGGAACTTATAACAGAGACGGCTGAGAATGATTCAGAGATGGCAGATATCATGACAGATGTAAAAATGTAAGATGTGTGATGTTTGAAATGCAATCAGTACCAAAATCGTCCAGCAGGACATGTGCAGTCTAAGAGCGATTCTAGAGCTTTTCGAGGGCCGATGAAGCGCGAATGACCATTTGATCAGAACGCGGCCATCTTGGAGACGGTAGAAACAGAAATTCGACACATTTTGTGATCTCTCCTCGTGACCTGAACTGCACGCTTCCCTCACTTCTCGAGATAGAGTGCATCGAATCATTGCGCAAGGCAGAGATACGAGGATTCAGAGAGCACTCGAATCCCTCGAGCGAGCAAAGCACGCAGTACGATTTCTAGTCCCAGACTTGCTCGAGCTTGCTAGCGATAGCCTGCTAATTATTAGTGAACAAATCAAAATTACACTGTTCGATGGCGGAGGCTGTAGTGAAGATGCCTCGATCGTGAGAACGACGCTCGAATACGTCTGCAACTCCGAGTGACGTCTATACAAGCGGTCCGCGAAGACCCGTGAGGTTATGTGGAGGCTTTCGAAGCTACCGAGCTGTTCGAAGGCATTGAATTCAATTCTTTCTCGCTGGAGCTCTGATGAACAGAAGCGGATCGTTCCTAGGCTACACCCCGATTAGGCTGGGTTTTAACTTTTCGCGCTGCACGCTCGACGCCACGTGACGAAATGCTTTTGGTGTTGAGCATCGTGTTGGGGTTATTTCATGCTGGAGAGAGACAGTGTTGTCGAGCATGATGATAGAAGTCTCACATGCTGACGGACAGCTGCAGAAGCGCGTCCTACGCATGTGAGCCCGATGCGGCAGCAGTTGAAGTTGGGTGGTGTTCGAAAGTAGTGTCATTCACGTGTCGTGTCGCAATGTCGTTGGATGGGAGTCCTTCCTCGGGCCCCAGAGCACGGACGCCTGCTCCCTTTCCTTGCTTCTGGACGAACGAACGACTCTCCCGACTTTCCATCGCCGCTCCGGGTGCATGCAACTCGTTCTGTCTGGCGAGTTCGTCCTGCGTATGATGCCTGGTCTTGTTACATACATTTGCTCTCCGATGCAGACTCGTCATTCCTTTCCCTCTCATTTGTAGCCATTGCTCGGAAAATCACCAAAAGGAAAGCCGAATTGAGCGGAGCGCGTCAGGAGGAAATTCTGGCCGGTGTTCCCTGCAAGACATTCAGGACTGGTGCCAGGACGCGTCGGAGAAGCACAAGAGTCGTGTGTGAGAAACGACGTAGCAGCAGGACAATACATCCATTGGAGCGATAGAGACGGGACGTCTGTCGCTCGCGAACTGTTGGAAACGTGGAAGGTGAGGAGAAGTCACTGGCTGGCCGTTGATGCTCAGCCGGACGCCGCGAATATTGTTGGTGGATGGACGACGATACTGATGATGCTGCACCATAGCCACCGACACCACCACGTCGACCGCCGCGTTTGCTCCAACGTCGCCGCCTGTCGTTGTCAAAGATGCTGCTCTAGCTGATCCGCCCGCCGAACGACGAGGACGTGATCGCGAGCCCTCCCTGCTCTCTCCGCCTACATTGAGCCCCGATCTTTCGCGCTTGCCTCCTCCGCGAACGCCAGCCAGCGTGCGGAGCAGAGATAACCAGTCCGACTACCACACTGCGCCTTGGGGATCCCCGTTGGTGTACAACTTCTCATCCTCGCCTGGCTCGAGGTCCGCTCACACCGCCTTCTCGCAACTAGATCCTCTCGAGGATACCAGCGAGCTCCAGTCGTCCCCAGCGAGCTTCGGATTGGAACATCTCATCCCCTCTCGCCTGGCAGATCTCAGCTTGCCAGTAGCCCCCAATACCTCTCCACTTGGTATCTTCGACGACCAGACCCCTCGGTCAAGGACGCAGCGCTGGGTAGATCTGCCACAGCGTCTCGAGCAGTCGGAGCGTGCGCATTGGTGGAGTGACGCGAGCACATCAGACGCCGAAGGACCGCGCAGAGCATCCGTTGGTGGAAAGGTCAAACGGCCGGGCCACAAACGTCGCGAGGAGAATCGTACGTTGGATCAGCAGAGTTTCTGGGATACCTTGCGAGGTGAGAAAGGAGACGACAGCATGTCGAGCCTCCTCGCATCACGATGGGCGGAGACGCCAGATGCGAGTGCAGAAAACCCACTCGAGCGAGCGGGAGAGGAGCTGAAGAGTGCAGGCACGACGGAGCAGTTGCCCAAGGACCTGCTAACGTCGCGATGGGCGGCGACGCCGGAGGAAGAGGAGAAGCAGAAAAGGAAGGAGCTGTCTGAGCAAGAGTCGGTGCCACGATCTGGGGAGAACACCGTACCGCAACAGCAACAGAAGGAGCAGGTCGATCCGAATTTTGTGCCGAAGAGCGTCATGGCGTCGAGATGGGCGGACACGCCTCCGCCGGAAGACGAGGAACGCGATTTGGTGAAAGAAGTGGCCGATCAGCAAGCGCGAGACGCCGCAGCAAAGGAAGACGCGATCGCCAAGCAGGAAGCACTTTTGGCCAAAATCAATGGAAGCAGCGAAGGTGCCCCAGAGGCAGGACACGAGAGTCCCACAATCACTCTCGCCGACTTGCCCGCCTCGCTTGTGCCAGGCCCTCCGAAAGTGAGCGCACCGGCGCCCACGCCTTCTCCTTCGAGGCTCGAACCGCCACGACTGAAGAAGAGGGTCAGTTGGCGTGGAAAGAACATAGTCATCGCTATTCCACGATACGACTACGAGGCCGCTGGCTTTCCGAAGCCAATGAGCAAGGAAGAAATTGCCTCGCGTATCAAGACTTTCGAGGACGCTGGCTACAGCACTTCAGGATACGATCTCACTGAGGAGTCGACCATTCGAGATGGACCCGCCCAAGTCAAGGACATTTTCCCAGACGAGCGTGAAGCACGCGTGCCTCGAACGAAGGACCAGATCAATGTCATGCTGCCGGATCTCGCCAAATGGAAGGCATACATGGACTTTCTCACTGAGCAGAAGTTGGCAGCTTTGGGCGTCTCCTTGGGCTTTGACGAGCCAGCACCTCTACCGCCACATCCTGTGCAGGGACAGATGCAAGACTTGTCTCGACAGTCGTCTGGTCAGTACCCACCTCTGCCCTTCTCGCCACCAATCCCAACTGGTTCGGCCTCGAGCATGGGCAGGCCAACTCTCATGCGTGGTCACTCGCACACGATGTCTGTCGCCTCACCTATATCGCCAATGAACGGACCTTTTGGCCACATGCACAGGCACTCAACGTTCACTGGAAGCTCGATTGGTTTCCCAGGATCACAGCCTCAGTCGCAATTCCCTCCGAGCATGTCTCCGGGCATTCCAGGTTTGCAATCACAGTCTCCAAGCATTCAAGTATTCCAGACTTTCAATCAACAACAGCAACCGTTTAACTTGCAACAAGGAATGTTGCCTCGTGGCGGATCGCCAGCTCAGATCGCTGCGTTGCGGCAAGATCTTGGTCGCGGACCAGGATCCCCCTTGAGCCAGCAAATCCTTCCACAATCTCCGCAAGATTACAGCAGAGGATTGGTCGAAGATCACAGGCGCAAACAACACGCATACTCGCAGTCGATGGCGGCACCCTCGATGCCTAACTCGTTTCTGTCGTACGGGTCACACGGATCTAGTCTGCGGCCCACCCCGGCCCTTCCGGAGCTCGCAGAGGATGACGAAGAAGAGCAAGATGAAGCCGAAGAGGCTGAAGCGTCCACGTATGTGCCGCCGCACAAGAGGGTTCAAGCCAGTACAGAAATTGTAGTCCCCACACCGAAAGGTCATCGGCACAATATTAGTGAAGGGCTCGAGCGCGACCTTCTCGAAGCTGAAAAGCGAGAGAAGACTGTCAACCGCGATGTCATCAAATTGGCGGAAGAGTCAGAGAGCTCACAGACTGAATCAAAATCGCCCGATGCGGTAGCCATCGTTGCCCCCAAAGACAACCAGCTCCCAGCATCAAAGGCGGTTGAGAGAGACCCGCTTGGCGATCAACCAGTGCAAGAATCTGCACACAACCGGAAGAAGAGCGCATCTACGCGTTTCAACGTCGCAGCCCCGTCCTTCACGTTCAACCCAAGCGCGGAATTCAAGCCCTCTCAGCCGTTCACGTTCGGTGCGCCCACCACGATCCCGACTTTCGACACACAGTCATTCGCGCCGGTATTGGCAGCACAGGCTCCAGATGCAGGGCGAATGATCGGACACAACCGGCATCAGTCCTCTGGGTCGTTCAACGCGAATGCTCCGACATTCAAGCCTACGTCTTCCGACTTCAGCTTCTCAGCCTCAGGTCCCGCATTCCGACCAGACGCTCCGAAACAGCCAATGAACTCATCTTCCACGATCGTTGACGAACTTCCAAAGATCTTTGGAAAAGTTGAGATTCCAGACATCGTCAAGCCTGCGCGTAGGTCTAAGGCCATTGCAATTGTGAAGCCTCCAACGCCGAAGGCATCGTCAGACTCGGAAGAGCCGGTGGATGATGAAGGACGCATTCAGCAAGGCAATGCAAAGAGAGGTCGCAAGATGCGTGATGATGGAGACCAGGTTCCACAATTTGCGCTGCCCTCCGAGGTGTCCGCCTTTCCTGTACCGGCCGAAAGAGTGCTCGGCTCTAATGTTCCCGAGAGACCTATGTCCACATTGGAAGAAGCTGAAGCAGAGGTAGATGCCGAAGATGCTGTCACGGAGATTTCCGAAATCACTGCGGACACCAGCAAAGCAGAGGTCATTGAGCAGGAAGAAGCCACGACAGCCGGGGCTGAAGCACAGCCCAAGCATGGCCACAAGCACTCTACATCGCTCTCAGCTTTGGCCAAGCCGTTCCAGCCACCAGTGACCGCGCCTACTGAGACCAGCGAAGCCACTGCAGCTGCCGAAGATCAGCGCTACGACTCTATCAGTGACCTCGAAGAAGGTGAAATTCGGGAAGAAGGCCCAAGAGTGGTTTCTCCAATTGCGCAGCCTTTGTCGTTCGGCTTGGATACACGTGCCTTCCACGACAGGCCACAGCGAGCTTCGCAGGAACGCATTGATATCGTCACAGACGCGGGTCCTTCGTTCGACGAGATTGATGCCGTTATGCGCCATCTGAATGCCACGGAATCAGAGAGAGAGCCCACACCAATGCGAATGCCAAGTCCAGGTTCTCATCCAATGAAGGGTGTGACCTATCTGGCAGACTGGGGCCGTCGTGAAGCACCCAGTCCCAGCCCACGTCGGCAGGATACGAGCGCTACACCGCAGCTTGATCGCACCACAGACCTCAGTGACATGGCTTTCCCCGGTTACCCGCATGTGCGACAACTCAACAAGGCAGAGGAGGTGCCCACCAGTGATTGGTCCGACATGCTGTCACCTCCCGATGCAGAGAAGTTTGACCAGCGAAGCACTTTCTTCGACAATCACATCGACAAACTCATCGGCCGAGCTGTGGAAAGCAGACTGCTGCCACTTGAGGAAAGCTTACGAAGCATTCAGAACACCGTCATTAGGCGTAACAAGTCCTCTGACTTGCAGCTTAAGCGTACACCGTCTACTGTTGAAAGTGATGCGGATGACGAGGACGAACAGTCTGACGAACACAAGACTCGACCAATTTCTCGCGGCCGCGACAAGCGCATTGACCAGATCAAGCTCGCCGTCCTGGAGGCACTACGGGAGCAAAGTCCCAAACGCATGCAACAGCAAGCCATGGATATTGCCGACCTGCACACTGTCTTGGCTGATATGAAGATATCATTTGCACGTGCTGCTTCTTCCAATCTGGAATTGGACGATATTCGCGCCGTGGTAGAGGAGACTGTGAGAAAACAGCCAGAGTTGGCCACACCAGCAGAACAAGACGGGCCCAAGCGCGACGAATTGTTGGAGCTCGAAGGGCGTCTGAATGAGACGTTGGCGAAGTCACTTGAGGAGGCTAATCAAAGACGAGCCATTGAAGAGCGCGAAGCCGAATCGCGGCGACAGTTGCGGCTTGCTGAAGAGCGCGAATCTCAAGTCCGTACGCAATTACGCCTTGCCGAGGAAGAGTTGCAGCTTCAGCGTGATGCGGCCAGAGATGAGGCGCAAAAGGTGCGCGTGATGGAGAAGGAGCGGGAAGCATGGATCGAGCGATTGGATGTGGCCGAAGAGGCTCGCCAGAAGGCCCAAGAGCGTATTGAAGACTCTGAGGCCGAGAAAGAAGCTCTGCAAGCAACGCTCGAAGAGTACCGCCTTTCGAGCCACAAGTGGCGCCATGATTCTGAAGAAGGCAAGCGCGTCCGTGAGGAGCTACAATCCACTGTCAACATGCTCACTCGTCAAGCTGAGGAGTATCAAGAGTCTACAATGGGCATGAAACGTCGCCTCGAGAAGCTCCACGAGGACATGTCCACTGCAGCTGGGCAACTTGCCAGCGAGAAGGCCGTTTGGAGGTCGAAGGAGGAAGAATATCGCGCCAAGATTGAGGCTCTCGAGCATCAGCAGCTGATATCCGCTCGCGAACGTGCTCAGCTCGTTGACGAGATGCGCATCGTTCGTGCTTCCGCTGTCGAGAATGCCGAAGCGCGTAACGCCGTCGACCACGCAAGGTCTTCCAACCAAGAGCTGCAGGAGATGATGCACAAGTTGCAAGCTCAACTTACTGAGCAACAAGGTCTGACCGCGCGTTACGAGCGCCAGTTCTACGATGCCCAGGAATCGGGACGAGCTGAAGTGCATCGTACACGCATGGCTTTCGAGACTGAAGTTGAGGCTGCTAACAACCGAGTCAACCTTGTCCGCGCTCAGCTCGAGACGGAGCTTGGCAGGACGCGCTCAGAACTGGAGAATGCAAGAATGGAGCTTGAAACGATGAAGGAGCGCCAGGAACATCTGCAAGAGCAAGCCGAGACCGACAAGCGAGAGGCCCTTCGAAAAGTCAACCATTCCAACAGCGTAGCCCTTGATGAAGCGCGGCACAAGTATGAATCTGGTATTCAGGAGCTCACATCCCAGCATTCGCGTGCTTTGCGACATGCTCTTGAGGACAAAGACCGCGTAGAGTCTGTCTTGAATGAACGACTCAACCTCATGCATGAGAAGTTTCAGCACTACCAGGAGAGGTGCGCTCATCTTGAAGAGAGACTTGAAATCGCTAAGACTGCAGCGCAACATGCCGCAAAGACAGCAAGAGCATCGAAGGCCGTAGCGTCTCCGGCATATGCACCACAAGCGTCTTTCGGACCACCCGAAAGGATATCCCCACAGGCTTTGCGCGAATCGATTCTAGTCCTTCAAGAGCAACTCCAGGAGCGCGAGACACGAATCGAGCGCCTCGAGGCAGATGCTGAGGACGAGGGACAGACCAAGAAGCAGAAAGAGGACGAGATTGCCTTCCTCCGCGAGCTTCTTGCTGTGCGCAACGAGGAGCTCAACGAATTGATCACTCTGATTCAAAAGCCAAACTTCGACCGTGCTCGCTGCCGCGATATCGCAATCCGCCTTCGTGCCAACCTTCAGATGGAGCAGGAAGAAAAGGACCGCTTCGCTCGGCCCAGCGGACAAGCACAGAGCGTCACGGGACAAGCATCAGCTCTTCTGAGCAGTCTCGCTACTCCAAAGGTCGCCCAGCAGCAGCTGAGCAGTGCCTTCAGCAAATGGAGAGCGAATATGGAAAGCTCGGCGCTGAAGAATGCTCCACGCTACAATGCAGATGGCCGACTGACGCCATCGAAGGGCGCGCCTTCGCAAGCACCATTGCCAAAGGGATACCAGTCGGGCCTCATGACGCCCCCTGCAAGCAACTTCCGCAGCTCGCCCCGTCCCGAGTCGACTGACAAGCTCCCTCCACCACGCCTGAACAGCAGGCAAAGCTCGCACTCGAATCGACCAGTTTCGCGAGGCTCGCATCAAAGTGCGGGCACCGAGCGACCACGAAGTCGTCACTCGTCGAGCACCAGTCAGCGACCTGTGCCGTTCAGACAAACGTCCGGCACATCACAAGACAGTGCTCACACACCCCTGTTCCGTGAACAGAGCTACGACCAAGATGCTGAAGACAGTGCGCCCATTGTCCTTGATGAGGTCGAAGAGAGCTTCGCAGAGGACGACAGCCTCGATGACATCCCTGACAGTGCGGCTCCACCTGGCTTCAGAAGCCTACAAGATGAGATGGGGGACCCGACCCCCATGAGTGAGTTCTCCGAACCACAAGCCGCCTGACCCCGCTCGGGCCGACATAGAAGAGCAATGACAGTTCAAGAAGCTGTGCTGGAGTTGAAGAAGATGGTCAGTCTGGAAATTCTGACACCGAGCAGCGCAACGGCGTCATTGGCGTCTGTGGATATGCCGCCATGGATGTTCGAGGCGATGGAGGAGACGGAGAGCAGTGCGTAAGAGAAGGAATTTTCATTTGTTGAAGATGGTTTTTGATGTGTGGAAAATATGATTTCCGGTCATTTTCGTTTGGATCTGATGCATTTGCGCAAGATACCCCAGTGCGACCACCAGATTGGAATCTGCAATTTGAGACTGACTGTATTGTTTGGACATTGTTTGAACCGAACCCGGTAAATGTAATTGAAGAGGCACACACACACGTATAGTCGTAGATAACGTCTTCTGATCACTACTCTCACACCGCTTTCACGCCGATAATGTCAGCACTGTATTATTTGTGACCGGTCAGTAGGGATGGGCAAGAGAAGCGGTGGCGCTATGCGCGCGTGCCGGAACGTGTTCGGCTTGCATAGCACCGTGCTTTCACACACGTCACAGACTTCTCGCTCAGATCTTCTGGGACAACACGCGAACACAGCACTCACTTCATCACTAGCTTCGGAATGGAGTTCGCACATTGACGTCCGGAGTTCATCAGCGGAGAGACCCGCAATGTCTGATGGCGGTAAGACCAAGAAGACAAGTGTAGGTGAGTATTCGGCCTCCGTTTCGCCACAGGTTGCTATTCTTGGTGCCTGAGGCTTTCAAGATACAAAGAGTCTCTGGCTAACATCTGTCGTACAGGCTTTCACTTTCTTGCCGGTCTGGGATCTGGATGTGCAAGTGCTGCGTTGCTTCAGCCCGCAGATCTTCTGAAGACTCGAGTCCAACAATCGAATGCGGGATCCCTGCGACAGGCTCTACGAAATGTTCTTGATGGGCCGAATCCTATACGCTCGCTATGGCGCGGCACAACTCCTTCTGTCATCAGGACTGGCTTCGGTAGCGCATTATACTTTGGATTGCTCAATCAGATGAGAGAATATGTCTCTCGGATGCCTTTTATACCTGTTCCTGAACTTCCTACTACTGGCGTTGGAGCGGGTCAGAGTTCGTCAGTCTTGCCAAAGATTGGCAATGTGGCGAATCTTGCGACTGGAGCAGCAGCAAGAGTTGCGGCGGGTTTCATCATGAACCCTGTTACGGTTTTGAAGGTCAGATATGAGAGTACGCACTACTCTTACACATCGATGGCCAGTGCAGCACGAGACATCGTTCGAACAGAGGGAGCACGTGGATTCTTCGCAGGCTTTGGCGCTACTGCTGTACGAGACGCACCATACGCAGGCTTGTACGTTCTATTATACGAACAATCGAAAGCTCAACTTGCAAAGCTATCGAAACTGGTACCTGGCCCGGACGGACAACCTGGCGTGCGCAGCATGGGCAGTAATGCCACAATCAACTTCATGAGTGGCGTGGTAGCGGCAATGGCAGCTACTACATTGACGAACCCTTTCGATGCAATCAAAACTCGGTTGCAGATTGCCCCGGGAAAGTACAGGAATCTCGTACAGGCCGCTCGCACGATGTTCGCTGAGGAAGGCGTTCGGAGCATGTTTTATGGGCTTAGTTTGAGGATCGGGAGGAAAGCTGTGAGCTCGGCTTTGACATGGACTGTGTACGAGGAGCTGATACGAAGAGCTGAGCGAGTCGTGGAGGATAGAGTCAAGATCGGTGCGTCAAGTGGGCATACAGGAAAGCCCTAATTCCATTGACGAGTTCACTTGCATTGTGCAACAGCGCGCGCAGAAGGATTAGCATGGAGCGATCTCTACTCAAATCATTTCAACAACTATACCGGAGTAATTATTTCCTAACTCCAGCTGTCCGACCTATGCGGAACGCAACATTCGAAAGTAATTGATCTAGAAGCCAGCCATCTTTCATAAGACTTCAGAACGGCGCAATATGGTGCACAGTTGAGGAAAAACGCTATCACTTCCATTTCCAATATCACCGAACGGAAACCCAACTTCGCCGAGCTGTCGCAAGTCGCAAGTCGCAATGTCAGCCTCATGCTTGCAAACCACTCGGCGATCTGCTCCCCAGCCTATCACAACGCTCAAAACTGTACGCTAAACCTGTTCGAGCTGCTCCTTTTGTCTCATCTCCCCTGGTTCCGAGTGGTCATCTCTATGGTGACGGTGGTCAGCTCGAGAGTTGTGCACCGTCGGTAGGAAGCAAATATATACGCTGTGGTTCGGAGTGGCGCTTTCTTTTGCCTCACTTTCGTCATCACTTGCAACAACACTTTTCAAGAGTTGACAGAATTCTGGACTTTGTTGCATCTTAAATACAGGAATTTCAACCGAGCGACATCTTCTCCGAAGCAATAATGAGTGAAACGCGGAACATCGTCGTTCTCGGTGTTGCCTGGGCAGGATTAGGCACAGCTCACCACATCTGCAAACACCTTCTACCAAAGCTGAAAAGCTCTGGAAGTGGCAAATACGTCCTCCATCTCGTTGATCCTTCAACACACTTCTGGTGGCACATCGCTGCTCCAAGACAAATCTGCAGCGTCGAAGAACTGAGCCTTGAGAAGAGCTTTGTGCCAATCAAGGACGGATTCAAGCAATATACCAACCTTCAGGACTCGCTTGTCTTTCACCAGGCTTCTGCCTCTGCATTGGATACACAGAGTCGCAAGGTGACTCTGACAAAGCCGGATGGAACTACCGAAAGTCTGGAATACTGGGCTCTTATCATTTCGACTGGTGTGAGGACACCGACGCCCCTCACCGGATTCCAGGGTGACCACACTGTTTCGCAGAATGCTCTCCGCGAGATGAACACAAAACTCAAGTCGGCGGAAGTCATCGTCGTTTCTGGTGGAGGACCAGTCGGCGTAGAGACGGCAGGCGAACTCGGTGCACATTTCCGTGGCAAAGCGAAGATTGTCCTCGTGACAGCCGGGAAGAAGCTGTTGCCAGTGTTCAACGAAAGCCGCGCGAAAAAGGCCGACGCACTCTTGAAGAAGGTCGGCGTGGAGGTACGCTATGACACAAAGGTCACCGGGCAGAATGATCTCGGAAACGGAAAGACAGAAGTGCTACTCAGCAGTGGCGAAGCCCTTCAGGCTGACGTGTACATTCCGGCCTTTGGCGTCCAACCTAACACAGAATGGCTTCCCAACGACCTCAAAGATAACAAAGGATTCGTGAGCACAAATGAGAAGACTCTGCGGGTCGACATGGCTGGTGCGAGAGTCTACGCGGCAGGCGATGTTTCAGGCGTGGACAGCGGCGGAGTGATGAATATGTGAGTTGTTGACTGAAAGCCATCTTCGAAGCAGTCTTATTGACCCGATAAACAGGTACAGTTCTCTTCCCGTGCTCCATGCCAACATCGACCACGACCTACTCTCCGAGGCGAAAGCGGGCAATGTTGCGGAGAAGACGTACAACTTTGTGCCAAAGGAGACGCAATTTGTCCCTGTGAGTCAAGCCTCTCATTTTCATGTCGGCATCTGCTAATACCTGTCCAGGTTGGTCCAAAGACTGGCGTTGCCGCGTTCAACGGGTGGTCGGTTCCTGGTTTTGTCGTGAGCTTTGCCAAGGGACGAGACTATATGGTCAGCATGATGGACGGTTTCACCGAAGGGAAGAAGTGGTAATATTCTGTTGTTCCAGCGTAGACAGATCGTGTTTTTGATACCCAGAATGCTTTCAAGCCAAATAGAACCTGTGTTAATGACTTTCCCGGAGCTACTCTGAGATGCATGTCGTCCAAATTCATTTCGAGTCTCCTCAGCAAATGATATGTTGCACAGCTCAGAAGCATATTTGCTCTGGTCGTCACCAGAAAGTGCGAAAGTACAAAAGTCTTGTTTCACTGACCTGTGCTGATCACGCTGGATCGGTGGAGCTTCTCATCTGAACAACAGTGTCGCCCTTCGAGTCGACCCATTTCAAGCCAAGTTTCCTGACACTGCCCTCACTGGCCGTGTAAAGCAGAAGGTAAACATGCTCTACCAGTTCTCCCCAACAATATACACGAAGATGTTCAAATGTGTTGTTTGAGTCGGCTTGAAGGATGGACTCCTCGAAGCTGTTCCGCGAGTTCAGACGTACATCTGCTTTCCTTGTACACCAAATGCCATGTCCCGCCGTGCCGTTGCCAATCCAGATCTGTAAGCGGCGCCAGAATGCGAGCTTTTTGGGAGTACGCCACGAAGAACAATCGAGGGACCAGTGACCTCTTTCGTGCACAGATATCTGACGAGCAACCAGAATGGGAGAGTACTTAGCAAAGAAAGTGGAACGGAGGATCTTGAGCTCCTCAGTAGCATGTGTAATGAACCGGTCGTTAGACGTCGATGGCTTCGGAGGGAGGATTTCTGGAGCAAGGGAGCGTAGCTCGGCTTCGGCTGGGTCCAGGGAAGCTGATTGCTGGGCGACGTGCCTATGGCTGCTTAATTGTGTTGACGCGAGTCGAGTTCCCTTGAGATTGAGACCTCGGCCAGCTGTAAGATCCACGCGAGAGTGAGAAGCTTCATCAGGGATAGTTCGCCTAAGGCCATCCTTAGCGGGCGACCTGTTGCCCAATGCGGTGTGTTGCAGAGATTGAAGCATATACGATTGAGGCTCACAGCTCTTTTCAAGCGAATTGCTTATCGGCCCTGGGTCGCTGACAGAACGATTGACAAGCTGCGGTCGGTCCTGCTTACTGCCATCCCTGCTGTCGGATGCGAGATCGCTCAAGGAATACGAGGTGGGCAGTTCAGATGTCGTATCGTCGCTAGTAGTAGTTCCATCACCATCGCGTTCACTCTCAGTGCGCCGATTCTTCCCGGTGGGGTCATGAGTGGCGCCAGCAGAGAGAGGGAATAGTACTCTTTCCACTGGTTGACTGCCACTATCGAGCTGAGCTCGATCGTGAGCTGGGGATAAGCGCCGCGGACGCTTGGCTGGGTGAGCGACTATGGGAGTTCTCATATATGATGACTCGGCGACAGGCTCACTTCCCGCGCGGCGCCTTGAACTGATCATCGTGGAAGCATTGCCGTTATCTTGGCTGGTGGGGGAAGTCTCTGATATCCTTCTGACAGGTCGCCGAGGGGTAAGCGCATTCATGGCATCTCTCTCGTGAGGTGGCCGGCCGCTATTCCGCGATGTCAAATGCTTCGACGTTGATGCCATGGTAGCGGTGAAAAGTTGGCTTTCCAATGCAGTACAGGCGAGTTGAGTATCGTCGATATACTCGGATGAATCCTGAAGCGGAGCAGCGTCTGTTCCATGGTCATCGTTCTCAATGGACCGGCGCTGTACGCTCCCCTCGTCGTATTGGCCCTGTGTCCTTACAGCATTCTCCGATGCCACTTCGGGCTGGTAGACCGGTCTCGAGGATGATGGCGCAAGCTCGACGTTGCGAGCATCAAGAGATCTCGCTCTGGCAGAGAGGAATGTTCTCAGTCCCAAGTACGCCTCGACTTGCTGAAGATGCCGTTTGTCATCCTTCCTTGAACTCGATGCGGCTGCGTGAACGAGCAGTGTTGTGCGACGTTCCATGCCTACACTGCCAACTCATCTCCATGACGGGCTTTGGCAGATTTTCGCCAGGCTGGTGGGATATGTGGGATGATGCAGCCGGCAGTGCTCAAGAGGCGACGCAAGACAAAGAGTTGAAGTTGTAAAGGCAAGTTGCAAAGAAGGCAGTCGTAATGAGGCGCGAGCCGTCGCGCTCTCACGTGATGCAAAGCCAAGACTTGACCATGGACTGACTGCGGATGAAAGTGACATTTGGTACCGCCAGGTCGTACGCGACAACTCCAGGAAGACCTCCGCAGCACGATCGCGCCTCTGGACTATACTCAGGGCCTGAGCCTCTTCCCGATTCTCGGAGAGAGTTTGCATTCACCTATTGCGACTACGGAAGGCAGTCGCGACCCAGACCGATCTGTGCCGTACATATTCTCTGGGCACAAGCAGTATACACAAAATACACTTTGCCACTGCGGGACATGATATCTACAGTTCTTCTGCTTCCTTGTGCTTGATGCCGGCCTTCTCGTCGTGGAAATCGTGGGTGTGAGCAACACTCCCGTGGCGTACCACTTCTTCCAATCCAATCTCGCGGTGGATCTCCCTCATTCTCTCAGTATCGGCTTGTGCAAAGCCCTTGGAGCCGAACAGGACGTCCATCTCCTCGAGAGACAGGCCCTTCGTTTCTGGAAAGAATTTCCAGATGAAACCTGCTCCCATAAATGTGAAGACTCCAAAGAAGACATAGGTTCCCCAAGTCATTCCCGTCAGCATATCGGGCGTCACCTGCCCTACAATGAAATTATTAAGCCAGTTCGATGACGCACCCAGCGCAATGCCGTATGGTCGTTGACTGAGTGGCCAAATCTCTGCTATGACGATCCAAGCGCATGGGCCCCTTAAAACACGCCTGTTAGCCACCACGACCCGAAAGAGGGAACTCTCACCAAGCCATGGAGATGTGCTATGCCACGAGGCCTAGACGTCGGTTCTGACTCACCAGGAATATCCGAAGAAAACTACAAACAGCCATACCATGCTGACCGCTGCCCAGCCTGCTGCTCTGTGAGACGGCCACGAGTCCTGGTTCTTGGCTGTGATCACGGCGATGATTATGTGACAGGTCGCCATTCCGATCGCTCCAGAGATGAGAATGATTTTCCTACCCACTTTATCCACATACGCAACCGTGGGGAAGGTAGCCAACCACATTGCGATCCCGACCACACCGGTTGCTAAAAGACTTGTGCTGTTCGATGACAGACCTAGGCCTTCGAAGATTTGAGGAGCGTAGTAAAGGACGGCGTTGATTCCCGTCCACTGTTGGAAGAACATGGTGACAGTAGCAAGAATGACGCGACGGAACATCGGCATGGTTTTGAACAGAGATCCAATGGCAACAAACTGTAGCTTGACCGTGACCAAGCGGAGCCATCAGCCAAGTGAGGGAAGGCTTCAGCTGTCGACCTCTTCTCGAAAAGCGACTGAGCTTTGATCTCCAGGAATTCCAGCTCGATGAGTTCGTGGTCCTCCGAAAGGCCTCGGAGGCTGGCCAAGTTTCTTCGGGCTTCGGCCTCTCGATTATGATGGACGAGCCAACGTGGACTGAAAGGCATAAAAAGCATACCCGCGCCAAGAAGTACCGCAGGAGCAAGCTGCAAGGCGAGAGGGACCACTAATCATGACAATGTTAGCAAATGTCTCAACGAAGCGAAAGCACTCTTTTCTCCGAAAAGGCTGAAGCTTCCCAGCGACGGAGCAGGGCACGGCTAGAAAAGTCATCCCAGGCCGGAAACCGAGATGCAGCCGCAGGTGCCGCTTTCTCTGAAACGAAAGCAAGGTCCACGCTGCTTTGTGTCGACTTCGTCCGGAAGACTGCGTCTGTGTTCGAGAGGAGCGATCACCAGAAATCACACCTTTATCCGAGGACAGAGGTCTTCTAGCTCACGAGTATAGCCACGACCAAACATGCGCCGCAAGCCATTTCCAGGGACTGGCCGTAGACCCAGCTTTCTCTGAATTGGGAGCATTATCCCTGCCTCCAGATTTGGCCTTGGAACGGGAGTAGGCCGCCGTGATTCAAAGGAGTGATCTCCAGAAAGTGCACCTCTCTCTGGAGAGATCCGGACGTCCTAGCTCGCAAAACCGACCACGGCCAGAAGATGCGTCTCAGACCTTATTCCGAGACATGACCGCAGGCATAGTATTCTGTGAAGCATGAACGAGGTCTTCGCTCATTGACCTAGCTTCAGAAGCGAAGTATGTCGACGGGGCTATCAGAGAAGATGCGCGTATGATCATGTCTCAGACAGCTCACTGCGGCTCTTCTCTGCTTCTTCGCTAGGCTGAGTGGCTCAGGAGCGCCGTGCCTGTTTGGAGGAAGGTATGTCTTTTCACGATGGTTCTTACCAATTTTCGGCTCAAAGCCAACCTTGTGAGCAGGGAACCGTCTGTGCCTTCAGAGGAGGGCATGTTCCTGGGCGATCCCTGAGAAAACGAAAGCGAAACTACACTTACGCCAAGCTGCATCATGTTGACCCGGTCCTGTGCCACCGATGTGGTTGGTGCCGTAATCGATCCACTGCAATGGTCCGTCAGCAGGTCAACTTTGTGTCTTCCATCTGTTTGATACTTACGAAGCTGATCATGATACCAGTGGTAATAGCAAGCTGCTGAAGGCCAACCAGAGCTCCTCTTACCTCAGGTGGAGCGACCTCAGCGTTATACATTGGAACAATCATACTCAGGCTACCGACACCCATACCAGTGACGAAACGACCTCCGAGAATAGCGCTGGCGCCCACTCCTGTCACAGCTGTGCACTGGACAACGACACCAATGATAAAGATAGCCGTGTTCACGAGGATGGCGTATTTCCTGGATATGATCTCGGCCAGAAATCCAGAATACAGCGTTCCGACCCAAGCTCCAAGTTCAAGAATGGCAGTCAACCAGCCCTTCTTGGTTTGGTTCCGCACCCATACGCCTAAGTTGATCGATGAAGGGTAAGCGAAATGCCTCAGACAAGCCTCGAGATTTGGAGATGCATTCTAACAACTTGACTTACCCATGTGTGCATCAAAGCTTGACATTGTCAACACACCGGAGAAAACACCCTGATTGTAGCCTGGACATGATCAGTGGTGCTGGACTCAGCCCATCGTTGCAATGTGTATACCATAGAGCAGTCCTCCCAAGCATGCAAAGCAAGCAATGCCAAAGACCTTGGCATTCTTCACCAGAGCGGCTGGGCCAGAAGCACCTTGCACCGCCTGGCGACGCTGCAGAGCCGCCTGGTCGAAATGAGAAGCACCTCCTACTGGTGCCATGATCAAGGAATAGATGTAAAGGTGGATGGACTTAGGCTTGAACAAGGGGAGCTCTGGCCCGAAATATGTAGCAATGGCTGTGATCAAGCCTGCTACAACATGCATGAGCCATTTCGCCAACAGAAGCATTGCGTCTCGGCTAAAGACAGGTGCGCAGAGGCAACATGGGCGTACATAGGCTTTAGTTGGGGGACGTCAGCCAATCGAACCTTAGTCTCCTCAGGCCATCCATCCTCACTGCGAGAGGAATTTGAGCATGACTTTGCTCCTTGTATCTCTTCTTGTTGTAAAGTAGCCAAGGCATTGTATTTACAGAAGAGAAGGCAGGCAGACAATCAAGGACGCAAGAGATACGCAAGTGTCGAAGTCTCCGTTGCCATTTCGCTGTCCAGAAGTATTCTGTGCGGTGGTGCGCGTGGCTGTCAGTGGCACGAGTGGCAGCAGGTGATGCGTCCAGAGCTCTAAACTCTTCGGCTGAATGCTAGTGGGCAGGGGTTCTCCAGACTCGCACGTGTGTGCAGGATGGAGATGCCGCTAGTGCCGTGATGCTTATACGAGACGTCGCAGGCGGTCGTTGCTTTTAGCCTGAATCAAATTCGAGACTGGTCAGTGGTGATAGCATACTTGTGGCGTATAGAGGAGACTGATGAAAGACTCGTTGCAACTGCGGCTTGACATCAACTTCAGTGACTATAATCGAAGCTAGTATTACCCATAGCCTGGTGGTGTTTAGCATCGCGAGAGTATCGGCAAACGCATTCATTGCCTTAAAGTGCGGCTGCATGTCCGCTCGCGGATTTCCTTGGTCAGTTGTTCATACCAGCAGCTGACAGACGCTCCCACAGGTTGACGCTCAGCAATCATCCAGCAGAAAAGGAATCTCGATTTGCTGTGCCACCAGGCCCAGTAGGATGCCTGCCCGGCTGGGTGGATGTCTCGAACATCACGCTTCTGTTGCACATTTTGCCGCGTCCAGACCAGATACAAGTGCCGACAACCGTCTTTTTTACACGCCGTACGCCACGCTTGAACGCAAAGAGGAACACAATTTTCGTCATCACCTTCGGCGGATGAGGACTCATGGCTCGACCCTCAACCGCTTGTCCGCGGCAAGCGGCACGCCCCCATTCTCGTCGTCGCTCATATCCACATCGCCGGAGTCGTCTGGCACATCTCTGCTTCGCTTCAATCCCTTCATCTTCCTAGTTTGCAATTGGCTCAAGTCTTGTCGGCCGGTGTGGATGCGGCCAATCTTGTCTCCGATCATATCTGTCTCGATGTTCTTCTTCGGCTTGGCCTGGTTGTGATAGTCAGTATCGTATGAAAACATTGTATCACCATATTGTTGGGGGCATACCTCTGTGGTCTTTGGCTTTCTCATGGCTTCCTTCAGCATATCAGGATCTGCATCTTGTTTCCTTCCAACTCTGAAATCGATCCTAGGTCCCATTTCTTCCACCGCAATCTTTGGCAAATTCGAGCTCTGCCCTTTTCGAGAACTCAAAAGGTAACACCTCATATGTATTTGTGGCTTTACGCCCTCCTGCTCTTCCTCGTCCACTGTAAAGTGAATCATGTACTTCAATCCTTCCACATCCACCTTGTCTGTGTCTGGGCCTTTGAAGAGATCCAAAAGTAGCGACTTGGCCATGGTATACTCGTTCTGAATAGGCGATTCGAACGCACTGCCGGAGAACGAGAGCAGTGGCTTCAGACCCACAGTTGCTTTGGCGTTCTTGAATTGCGACAAACTCCTGAATGTCTCCGGGTATATGAGCAATTCCAACATGTCCAGCACTTTGTATCCAAATGTTCTGATCAGTGTCAGGCAGTGTGGTCTCTTCTTGCTATGTGACCCGTAAACCATCAAACTGGTGTCATTCTTGTCTGCCCAAAACTCGAAACTCGTGGCATCTTCAAATGGATGTTTGTCGTTCTTCTTGTTGAACTTGACAGTAAGTGGCTCTTTCAGGCGATTGAGGTCTTTGAGCACGAGTTGAGTGATCTCTGAGCAGGACGAGTAGCGTAGGAAGAGCGTCGTCTTGGGATTCTCGACGACCTGCGGCGCCTTGTTGTCGAGATAGCGCTTCGTTTTGGCGCTTTTCGGCTTTACTTCGCGGATCGGGAGCGACATGATGGCAGAAACGTGATGCGATATCCGTTGCGAGTGATCGTATGCTTCGTCGCGTCTGTGTCTCCAGAGCTCCTTCTGTTGGAACTTTTTCGCTTCGGCTGCGCGAGCCGATATCTGATTGTCGGGATCTTTGCCGCTAGCGCGAACCTTGAGCTTTGTCAGAAGCAGGCACGTCACGGCAGAATTTCCACACTATCACTCATCGAACCCCGCCACGAGCCGCTATCGCGCCATCCGCAAGGACAAAACCAACAACTTCCACCACCATCTCTCACGTCGCATACCATCGCCGCGACACAACTCCACTTCTCACAATCACGATTACGAAGCAAATTGCCACCATGGCTGCAGGCTCTCAGGTGCACGGCGTGGACACAGAGCAAGCCTTCAACAATGCCATCGCAGAGCTTCCAGGAACCACTCTGGCAGTGATATACTTCCATGCGCCATGGGCTGAGCCATGCAAGCAAATGTCCACCATCCTTACTACTCTCGCATCGACCTACGAACCAACAACACCTCCCCGGATAGCTTTCTTGAGTTTAGACGCTGAAGAATTGTCGGACGTCAGCGAACGCTACGATGTGACGCAAGTACCACTCGTGGTCTTGCAGAAAGACGGCAAAGTTTTGGAGCAAATTACCGGCACAGATGCAAACAAGGTCAGGACAGCAGTCGAGAGACATAGCGGAGGTGACGGCAAGGGCGCTGGTGGACTGCCTCCCAAGCAGAACGTGACGAGACAGGAGCAGGATCGCGATACAGCAATGGGAGGAACCAGTGCTTCAAATGGCGATCTATCGCGATACAAGCCTGGCGCAAATGAACAGCAGACCGCGCCGCAGAGTACAGAAGGCCATGTGAACGGCGAACAGAGCAAGGAGGACCTGAACAAGCGGCTAGGCGAGCTGGTCAAGGCCGCGCCAGTCATGCTTTTTATGAAAGGCACTCCATCAGCTCCACAGTGTGGTTTCTCAAGGCAGACCGTCAGCATTCTTAGGGAGAAGGGCGTACGATATGGCTTCTTCAACATTCTGGCCGATGATGAAGTGAGACAAGGTCTCAAAGAGTTCAGTGACTGGCCTACTTTCCCACAGGTCTATGTCGACGGAGAACTAGTCGGTGGACTTGATATTGTAAGTTGGCTGAATCCAAGCATCGCAAAGTGAAACACGCTGACATACTATTTAGCTCAAAGAAGAATTCGAGAGCAATCCAGAGTTCATGCAAGAATACGCTGTCAAGAAGGGTGGTCCTGGCGTGACTGCATGAGCATCAGATTGAGGCTTTCACTCTTGTCAATATTGATACAAACG
Organism: Cercospora citrullina; assembly: GCA_013365195.1. Taxonomy (NCBI): domain Eukaryota; kingdom Fungi; phylum Ascomycota; class Dothideomycetes; order Mycosphaerellales; family Mycosphaerellaceae; genus Cercospora; species Cercospora citrullina. Next base: position 330,023 of record JAASFF010000449.1, on the reverse strand, counting down.
ACAGTCATTTGGCCGCTGTTACTTCCTGTGGCGCGATGCTCTACATTTTCCGTCTCACATCTTCGCAAATTTGGCCGGACGATCCGCCGCGTGTGTAGACGTAGCACTCTATCGAGTGCAAACTTCTCACAGGGCTTTCCACAACATCTAACTGTCGACCACGAGCCTGTAGGGAACGTCAGCATGTGTTTCGCAGAATGGATGGCTGGGAAAGACTACGACGTGGAATGAGGACTTTCTGCTCGGCACAAAGTTGTCATACATAGGAGGTCGTCGGAGTGTGCTGCAGATAGCCCTAGTTGGAGATGTGGGATTTTCCGGCAATATGATCTGACGATAGCAACGCTCATACACATTTCATCACTTCTTTCGGGATCACCACCCATTTGTGCGCACTTGCAATGCAGCTTCGACATGCCCATGTGAGGAACTTGTAGAACCTCAGCTGATGCCAAAAAGTCGTCAAGGTAGGCATGGAAAGCGTTTGTACATTCATGGCCTCGCCTGGTGTGCAAGTGCCGATAGTATGATCGAGCACATCAACGGCCTTTCTTGAGGTTCTAATTTCTGCGTCTGCTTCGTACTCTCCTCCGTAATGTACATCTTACTCTGTCTTCGGCACGTAATTCTGTTGCTCGAACAGATATCCCTTGATCTTCGAGTGCTTGAGTTGTTGCAGGTATCGCTCTGCTCCAGATATTAGTGTCTATATGCTGAAATTTGTGCCTCTTCCGTCTGCATGCTGCTCACCTCTCAAATGCCCGCACTTCTCCAAATGGTTGACACCTTCCCTATAGTAGCACTTGCCCATTTCCTCCCGGATCAACCGCGCCATCATGCTCTGTACCCATTGCTCTCTGATAATTGCGTCTTGTGCGGCTTTAAGCGCCTTGTTGTCATCGTAGTCTACGCCATCGAAGGTCGGCGCAACCTTTGGCTTCGCGGCTTTGAACGATTCGGACTCTGGAGTTGGCATTGTTCTGGTGGTGGAGGTGGCCGCGCGCGGCCAATGTGTTCGCTGTAGGTACTCTCTCGAATCTCGCGGGTACCAGTGGCTTTCTTGACGTGGTTGCTGATGTCAATGGCGCGTAGGAGAGAGTGCTGTCTGCGTACCTTCACGACGAAGGTGAGGTAGCGAAGCACAGGCCGACGGACCAATCCGCTGCTTTGCTGACTGTGCAGCATCCTTGCCCTGGCTCACTACTCAGGCACGTCCGCCATCTTCACGCTCTTCCTCTTGCTCTTTCTCCAACTGAATCTCGACAACGAATGCGTCGTACGCGTCTTGAGACTTCTAGGCGTTTTGGGCGTCTTAGGAGTCTCCGGAGGCTCCATCTTCTCTTTAGCCTTCTGCGTCCAGTAATCTTTCCCGCCGCTTGGCATCGAGTACGACACCTTCCATTGCCATTCGTCGAACTTGACACCCTGCTTCTCCTCGACCTCCTTGAGTAACTTATCGCGGGTCGCGGTACACTGCGGGCACAGCTGGTCCAGTCGCAAGGTCTTATACGGATGAGCAACAATTTCGCAGCCTGTGGACCAGGGCGCCGAAGGATCGAAAGATGCATCGCGACACTCAATGAGAGGACGTGGACCAAACGTGCTGTGGCCGCATGTTGCGTATATTATGCGACTATGGCAGCACATCGCGAAGTAAAAAGTTGTCTACATTGCACAGTCCAACTGATGCCGAGCCATGTAGTACATTTTGCAAGCTTCCGGTTCTGGACGTCTTTGTTCACTGGAACAATTGGTAACTATCCTTTTACTGCCACGTTCCGACTGAATTCCTTTGTGAGGACACTGCATCCCAGACCTCCAGGTGCTTGAGTATGGACAAACGGACTGAATCACGCCTGTGTGTGTTTCTGGTGGCTCTTGCGGCGCTGCACCATATCCGGCATTGACAACTCCATACTGTTGCCAGCCAAGCAGAAAGTCTTCCACACAACAGGGCGTGAGGACTTGGATCGAAACATTTAGCACTGGCAGCTACCACTCTAATGTACACCCTCGATCATGACCTTGAAGACGTCTGGCTTTGCGGCTTTCACAAGCTCAAATGCGTCCTCGGCCTGTTGGAAAGTGAAGCGATTTGTGATCAAGCGCTTCACATCGATCTTGCCGGACGCTACAAGGTCCACTGCTTGCGCATAACAGCCGGCAGTGTACCTTATGGAGCCCTTCACTACCAGACCTCTGATGCAGGCCGTGGTGATCGGGAACACAACATTCTCTTTGCCCATGCCTGCTTGGACGTATGTTCCTCCCTTCCTTAAGACATACACTCCAGTTTGTATGCATGGCTCGGCACCAGTGCACTCAAGGACCACGTCTGGTCCCTCACCTAATTTGAACTCCTCCTTGATGAGTGCAGCGACCTTTTCTTGGTGCTCCACTGGGTCTACTCCTTCTGAGGGCTTTGAAGGCAAGTATACATCGTCTGCGCCAAAGCTTTTCGCGAATTCAAGCCTCGATTGAACCACATCGACGCCGATCACTCTCTTCGCGCCGTACGCTTTCGCCACAGCTTGACACATCACACCTATTGGCCCACAGCCCTACAACTTGTGTGAGAGGGATTTTCTTGGAGGAACATGCAACTTACCATAACAACAACAGTCTGTCCAGCCCGCAGCTCCGCAACCTTGCTAATCTGTACCGCTACAGCAGTGGGTTCGACTAAAGCCCCTTCCTCCATGCTCATGTGCTCTGGAAAAGGGTAGACATAATCCGATGCGACAGTGTAGTACTTGGCCAAAGTACCGTCCCAAGGTGGTGTGGCAGCGAACACGGTATCGGCGCATAGATTGTACTCGCCAGATCTGCAATAGTCACAACGGCGACAGGGTACACCAGGTTCTATTGCAACTCGATCTCCGACCTTGACATTCTTCACCGCGCTGCCAACTTCGACGACGACTCCTGATGATTCGTGACCTTTTGGCCGGATCAGCACTCGTACTCTCCCAAATGAGATCGGTCTTGTCCTCACTCACCAAGAATTATGGGACTGGTTAACACAAAGTCCCCAATGCGACCTCGTTGCCAATAGTGAACGTCGGACCCGCATATACCTGTTTGCTGCACGTGAACGCGAACATCATGGGCATCGCGAAGTTGAGGAACTGGTCGATTCTCGAATGCGACATCTTTGACGGCTCGAAGAACGAATGAAGGGTTCTGGACTGGCAATCAGCTATGGGTTCTTTTTCGGATGATCTGACGCGATTTACAGTCTCTGCTTCCGTTGTCGAGCCCATCTTTTCAACCGCTGCGGACAAGTCTAGCTAGACGACTTGGACGATGTATTGCTATAACGTTATGGCGGCGGGAGGTCCTCTATCTTGGCGTGGTCAGTGCAGCGCCGATGACAGTGACACAACAGCTTCACGGAGTCTCCACACCTGAACTTCGAGACGTGCTCCTTGTTGCCCACCCGAGCTGCAGCCTCAAGTGCCGTCAAAGACCCGCTTCGAATCGAACGAGGTGAAACGAACCACTTCTGACGTTGCGCTCGGTCGAAAGGCCCCCGCAACTCCACAATATTCGTGACACTAGGTCCTCGTGGCTCCCCACACGCCTCAGAATGGCAGTAACAGAGGTCCGAAGCCGAAGCTGTACATACAGCCTCGAGACGGCTGACAATCGCCCTGTACCCACACGTGCGCAGGGTGTGAAGCTCTGTCACGAGCCGATCTGCATGAGCTCTCAGCTTGACGAGCTATAGCAAGTATAGCTAAAACAACAAAATTTCTTGAGGTTACACTCGCACATTTGGCTCTACAACATCTCCCATTGATCCAGCATTTAGCATTCACATCATCCAACATGCCTCTCGCAAAGCCCGAGAACGTCTCTAAGCCCGTCCTCTCACACTTCTCTCTTTCTGGCAAATTCGCAGCAGTAACAGGCGGCGCAAGAGGAATAGGTCTCGAAGTCGTCCGCGGACTCGCAGAAGCAGGCGCAACAGTTGCTCTAATCTACACAGCCAGCAAACATGCCGAAGAAACCGCCAAATCAATATCCCAAGCCACAGGCCAGAAAATCATACCCTACAAATCCGACGTCCGATCCAAAGAAACCATCACCAAAACAATAAACCAAATCGCATCCGACTTCGGCCGCTTGGACATCGTTGTCGCAAACGCAGGGATTGCAAGTCATTTCGACAGTCTAGAGTATTCTGAAGATCAGTGGCGAGAGATCATGCAAGTGAACCTCGACGGAGCGATGTATACTGCTCAAGCAGCTGGGAATATTTTCAAGAAGCAGAAAGAAGAGCAGGGAGGGAGAGGTGATGGGAGTTTCATTTTTACGGCGAGTGTTAGTGCGTTGTTGGTGAATGTTCCGCAGAAGCAGGCGGCGTATAATGCTTCGAAGGCGGCGGTCGTGCATTTGGCAAAGTGTTTGGCTGTAGAGTGGATGGAGTTTGGGAGAGGTATGTTTGTGATTCGTGATTCATTGTGCTGGTTGGGGAGGTTGCCGACTAATGTGATGTTGTAGTGAATTGTATTTCGCCGGGGTTCATTGAGACAGAGATGATTGCTAGTCATCCTAAGGAATGGCGGGACAAGTGGTCGCAGTTGGTCCCGGCTGGACGTAATGCTGATCCTGCTGAGTTGAAGGGTGTAAGTGCACACTGGAACTTCCAAATATTATCAGAGCTGACAAGCAACCAGGCATATGTCTTCCTCGCCTCAGATGCCTCCTCTTATATGTCAGGAGCCAACATTGTCATCGATGGTGGTTACACTCTGCCTTAGCGAATTGTCGACGGCATGAAGCCGTAACTGAACCAATGCAAATTGATGCTAGAATGACGTTTGCTGGGGACATCGATCAATATGTCCACTGCTAGCAGGCTACTCAGCCTTTTTGTGCAACTTCAAGAACGTTCCACAATGGTCATATAACATGCTTGGACGCTGCAGTTTTCTGACAGTATTCGTGGGTGTGGGTCTCCGTGCATGCGGTGTTGAAGATGGTTTGGTAGCAGTGTGAATATGTGAGAAATCCTGACGTCGCAGATCATCGGCTAGCACGCAGGTACACTGTCGCCCTCGCGTGTCACAACCCTGCATATCTCGATCCTTCGCTGCTCTCCCCATGCGGAGATGGGGTGGTTCGCCTCACTCTGTACACTCTCCGAAAAATTGCCGTATTGACATGCGATGCGATCGGAGCGTACCGCGGCAGTCAAGTAAGTGTTCGATGCGAGGTATAATGGAGAATGTCCCTCTCCTGCTGCACCAACGACGCACCCGGCGACCAGTACTAGGCCACGTTATCAACTATGAAGGACGAACTCATTGTCGGTAAGGCTCTGGCTGAGGTACTGCCCAAGACCGACAAATACTGGTTCCAAGTGCCACATCTGCTCAAGCTCAACCTTATACTACTGGTTCCTCTGATCTCAAGCTCAGTCGCAGGATACGATGGATCGTTGATGAACGGCTTGCAAGCCCTTCCGCAATGGAGAGAGTATTTCGGAAATCCGACAGGAGCACTCCTTGGACTTGTCAACGCGGCGCAGTCGATCGGATCTGTTCTCGCTTTGCCGATGGTCGGAACGTTCTCTGATCGTTATGGGCGCAAAGCAGTCTTATTGACCGGCATTATCGGGGTCATGCTAGCCACAGTAGTTCAAGCTACCGCGACGACTCTCGCTCAATTCGTTGTTTCTAGGCTGGTCGTCGGAGCTGCCGGAATGTTTGCCGCTCAACCAAGTCCGTTACTGCTCGCTGAGCTCTCGTACCCTACCCACCGCGGCAAATACACGAGCGCTTACTGGACGCTGTACTATCTCGGTGCAATCTTGGCTTCGTGGACTACCTTCGGTACGCAGGACTATGCGAATAGCTGGTCGTGGCGCATTCCAAGTATCTTACAGGCAGGCTATCCCGCTGTCCAGCTGGCATTCTTCATCTTCCTGCCAGAATCGCCGCGTTGGCTCGTCAGCAAAGGTCGAAACGACGAAGCTCTGAACATTTTAGCCACGTTCCACGCAGGCGGCGACACACAGAGTCCCTTGGTGATTAGAGAAATGAGCGAGATCGTCGACACTATCAGGTTGGAACAGGAGTCCAAAGCCACAGGCTGGAGCACACTCTTAGCAATTCCAGGAAACCGCAAGAGGCTGTTCATCGCTGTTGCCTTGGGATCAATGGCCCAGTGGAACGGCATAGGAGTGGTATCATATTACTTGACTTTGGTTTTGAATACGGTCGGCATTACGGATCCCTTCATGCAGACCTTGATCAACGGACTGTTGCAGATCTTTAACTTCATAGTCGCTTTAGGCGCCGCTTTCTGTGTTGATCGACTCGGCAGACGGACACTCTTCAACATGTCTGGGGTTATTATGCTGCTCTCATACATTGTCTGGACTGCTTGCTCGGCGGTCAACAACGAAACCGGGTCGCAGCCGGCGGGGATCGTGGTCATTGTCTGCCTGTTTGTGTTCTACTTCGGTCGGTGGCATAAAATCCAGCTGGAAAAAGACATGCTAACAGAGGACAGGCTACGACTGCAGCTATACGCCTTTGTTGATGTCTTACCCAACAGAGATCTTTCCGTTTTCGATCAGATCCAAAGGCTTGACGTGCGAGCTGCTGTCCATCTACTGCTCATTGGTCATCGCAGCCTTCGTAAATCCAATCGGGCTGGAAAATATCGGCTGGCGATACTATATCGTGTTCTGCTGTCTTCTGGTAGGCCGAAATTGCTCTTTTCGGGCGCAATGGGAGCTGACATGACAAAGGTTGTGTTCCTTGCCATAACGTACTTTGTCTTTCCGGAAACCCGTGGTCACAGCCTTGAGGAGATAGCAGAGGTATTCGATGGCCCAAGAGCCATTGATGTCGAGGCCAGCACAGAAAAGATCAACAAGGCCTTCGCAGAGGAGCATTCAGAAGAACGCATCGATCGAGTTCCACTCTGAAGATTATTACTCAGGCCTCAAGCCGCACTCTGCGGCACCGTCGTGCCTCTACATTGCACTAAAAATCGGAGGCATCAGCTTGACTTTCAAGAGGACATCTTTAATATTGCTTCTGCGGCATGCAGCTGTCTCTAAGACACTTATGCCGGATCTCTGGCCCGGGACTCAGCAAATAGGCAATGGAAATCTTTTAACGATCCAAGCTCCCGCCTGGAAGCAAAATGGAAACTCGCCCCTGCTTCCGCGCCTTCAATACTGTGTTCAGAGGGATCGAGGCATGCATTTGCTCACTGTATCTCAACGTTCCGCGGCGTAATGAAGGCATTTGGTGTACCGAATGAAGACGGGCAAACAATTCAGGTCGCGAGAGACACTGAAGCACCAGTGCTTCCGGATTTCCATTTTTGCTGTCCGCAGCTAGCCAAGAACCAGGAATGTCTCCCAGCGATCGAGTACTCAACCAAATTGATCATGGTTGAAAGGCAAGTCAAGGCTTCCAGGTTCCATATTGATTAAGAAAGTCGTCCAATCTTGGTCCTGCATGAAGGTGTCGGTTTCAGTCCCATGAACGCCTGGCCACATCATTCCTTGCAAGCCCGATAGTTGTGTCTCGGGAGACTCTTCGACCGGATGCAGAGATGCTTCAGCAATGCCTGAGCTCGTAGCAAGAAATCCTCCGCACAGACGAATGATCAGCTCGTGGCATTCTTTGCTGGCAGCATTGATGAAGTGCATTGACTCAAGGACCATGAGGACGAGGTGAAGCTGGGCACGCCAGGTGTCCGCTTGTGGCGCGTTCGGATTGTTGCGTAGCATTATGGTTGGAATCATGGATGCCTGAAAGATGAAGTATAGCCCGTACCAAGATGCCATGACATTGTGCTCTGCGTTGTGCCAATAACCATGTATAGAAGCGATGGAAGCCTCAGCTTCGGTCAGGCATCGATCGATAACTTCTTGCGTCGCAGGATCGTTTGCTGGTTGCGGATCGACCTCTCGACTTCGGAGAACATGTTTGATCAGATGGACTGCGACTAATTAGTATTCTGTGCTGAATGGCGTTCGTGTGAAGGAAGACTTACACCGAAACATAATGATACGGAAATTGCGGAATCTCCAATTCATGATCATGCGAGGAAGTCGGTACCGCTCCGGTATATTCATCGCATCGTCCGACCAGATAGAGTGCCATGTTCCGATTCGTTCCTTGTCGAGCTGCAAGAGCTCCGTGGCGCTTGGGAAGTCACTCGAGATGATCCGTGCGTAGATATCGTTGGTCGCAAGATGAAATCTAGCCTGTGATGCGACAGCTGAGTAAGGAGTCAGTCCTGTCTTGGGCGCGGGCAATGATAGCGAAGCATGCGTCAGGTCGCGATCATCGATGTTGAGCGGTAAGGCAACTTCGATGCCGTGCGATGGCCACGTCACGGGCCGACCGAACGTGATCATCGCACCAGAGAAGAACGCGTAAAGCGTCCACCATGTCCGCCTTCTAATCTCCATTGCCAATGGGGCGATGCGCCAGTTGCTGAACTCCTTGTGTAGCCCTAGACTGATGGCCATATGCAGAGCCAATCCGAGATAATTGTACCCCGAATTGGGCTTATTGCGCTTCTGAAGATAGTTGGACATGAGGGTCAGCGTTTGTACAAGGGTTAGGTTGCCACTTTCGAGCGAGGCAATCGAGATATTGGCCCTTGAAGCTTCGAAGAGATCCAGATCTTGCATGACAGGACCCGTAGCGGTACTGAAGATGCCAATAGCGCCGACAATATAGGCAAGCGCGTTCCAGCTCGAGCCATCAGGACGGTCTATGACTTGAGCGTACTGAGCGCGGAAGGTCGGCTCGTGAACGATGGGATATGCCAGATGATAGCACGAAAAGTAGGCACCGATAGCTGCATCTAGGTCGACCATTCCAATGTTCCTCTGCCAATACACGGGTGTGGAGACCCATCCAAGTTGCTCCGAATCCGAATGAGTGTTTCGAGATATGCCTGTACGTGGCTTGGCGGCTCTTCTTTCCCCGTTGCTATTGCCATCCAACATTAGCTTGAGCATTGAAGCACCAGATGCGACACCAAGATAGCCTGTGCCTGCGTCCACGACAGAGAGCGATGCCATTCCATCGAGCACGGTCGGACTCCCAGCATCGTCCGCGCCTGGGTAATCAGGAAGCAATGGACTATGCATCACTGCCTGTTCATTCCAGCTGAAATCATCGGCTGGCGGCTCTTCAATGTGATACTCCGAGGCCCGAGTAGCCGTTCCTTGCGAGAACGACTGTTTGTGCCCGAGTCTACCCTCTGGTTGATCCGCAATACTTTGCCTGTCGAACAACGGTGACTCAGGCTCTGCCTGTCCGCTGTTCTCGTCACCAGGGTGCTGATGACGCTGCTCCACACCTACATGTAACGCAGCAATTTCCTCGAGAGACTTCTCCAGCTTGGCCTCAGCTTCGTTCGCTCGAAGCTCTGCCTGCCGCAATCGTAGCTCGCACTGGCGCAGCCTCTCTTCGACCATGGTCAGATGCTTGCGGGTCAGAGGCGTCCTCGAATGTCTCTCATAGAGACAGTGTCTCTTGTTCTTGGCACATGGGGTGCATTCTGGGATCAGTTTATCGCAACGCCCTTTGCGCCGCTTGCACTCATTGCATGCTTGGTCTGTCGGAGCCGGCGACAACGGGCTATCGAGAGGGACTTGCTGATCCATGGCATAGCGACCATTGATGTGCCTCCGAAGGTGTGCCTGCCTTGCCCGCGTCGAGATCAATACTGGGGCGTTGATGGTGGTGGTTGTCGGGCTATGGACGCGCCGCAGATCCTTTTGCCGCCATCTGACGGCACATCATCACTCCACACCGCGCTGAGCTGGGCGAGGTCTGGAGAAGGTGTCATGCCGCCGGCGTTGTACCGAGCCATTCGGTGCAGCTATCCGTGGTATCTGTCATATGCAGCTCCCTATTCACGCTGTTCGGCCAGGCAAGATGGGTCACGATGTTGACGCGTGGTCCACGTTTTCACGCGCAGCGCACGAGCTGCGGGAGCAACAGACTCGGCTTCGACAGGCGCGACCCTGGGGGTGGGGCGCCGCTAAGGGACGTGCACAGGTGCGTTTCTGCAGGGTTAATGAAGCGACAAGGGGTATGATCGATCAACCTTCTGGACAATCATCTGGTGCTGTGTGCAAGACTTGTCACCACTGCGTCAGGCACTCCAACACTCCGCGCGATCACCTACAGCCCGCAATTCTCCGCTTCCTGGTCGACAATGGCCTCCCTGCAGATTCCTGTCCGGGGCAAAGCTGGCAGCAGTCCAGTAACAAAAGCTGTCATTTTGGTATCTAGCTGCCACAACTCGACCCACGGGAAACAACGAGACTGAACGCTGTCCTAGGTCGGTGGCCCATCTCGAGGAACACGCTTCAGGCCGCTTTCGCTTGATTTGCCAAAGGTGCGCACTTGTTGCGAATTTGAATGCCTTTCTACGACTCGAGCTCGAGACTGACCGTTTGTAGCCGCTCTTCGAAGTCGCCGGCCACCCCATCATCGAGCACTGCTTCCAAGCAGTCACCCGAGTGCCCGAGATCCATGAGGTCTTCATCGTTGGCTACTACGACGAATCCGTATTCCGCGACTTCATCAAAGACTGTTCACGCACCCACCCCAAGATCAGCGTCAAGTACCTTCGCGAGTACCAAGCTCTGGGGACTGCTGGAGGTCTTTACCACTTCCGCGATGCGATCCTCAAAGGCCGACCGGATCGCTTCTTCGTGCTCAATGCCGACGTCTGCTGCTCATTCCCGCTTGAGCAGATGCTGCGCCTGTTCGATGAGAAAGATGCGGAAGCTGTAATTCTGGGTACAAGAGTTCCGAATGAGGCGGCTACCAACTTCGGTTGCATTGTCAGTGATACACACAGCAAGAGAGTGCTCCATTACGTGGAGAAGCCAGAGTCACACGTCTCGAACTTGATCAATTGCGGTGTCTATCTCTTTGCTACGGAAGCCATCTTCCCCAGCATCAAGAGCGCGATTAAGCGTCGCACAGATCGCCCACGATTGGTCTCGTATCCATCCTCTGATGCATTGGACTCGCAGTATGTGCCAGATGAAGATGGCGAGAAGAACGAGGTCATCCGACTAGAGCAGGACATCCTCGCGGACCTTGCAGACAGCAGGCAATTCTTCGTCCTGGAGACCAAGGACTTCTGGCGCCAGATCAAGACTGCTGGATCCGCCGTTCCAGCCAACGCTCTTTACCTCACTAAGGCTTTCCAAATGCAGTCAGAAGAGCTTGCCAAGCCATCCGCGAACATTCTCCCCCCGGTGTTCATTCACCCAAGCGCACAGGTCGACCCTACCGCCAAGCTTGGGCCAAATGTATCCATTGGACCACGCGCTGTGATCGGTGCGGGCGCGCGCATCAAGGAGTCGATCGTTTTGGAGGATGCAGAGGTCCGCCACGATGCTTGCGTTCTGTACTCGATCATTGGTTGGGGCAGCAGGGTCGGCGCGTGGGCACGCGTGGAGGGGACGCCAACACCAGCACGTGAGCACAACACGAGCATTGTGAAGAATGGTGTCAAGGTGCAAAGCATCACTATTCTGGGCAAGGAATGCGCTGTTGCGGACGAGGTTCGTGTGCAGAACTGCGTCTGCCTGCCATACAAGGAGCTAAAACGCGACGTGGCCAACGAGATCATTATGTGAGGACGTCGTCGATGTGTTGGACACGAGAAGCGCAGCAAAGCATTCGGCGTTAATAGAAGACGATGCATGACCAAAATTAGAGGGCGTGGATGCCACGTAGTAGCTGATAGATATGCAAAACCCAGCCCAACTTGCGTTCTGTAGATTTAGACCACAGTCTCTTCGCGCCCTATCTCAGGCACACAATATTGCAACAGCGTGTCGTGTGCTCCCTTGGCTCGGCACCACGCGAGCACAGTGCACCGGGACGTTGGACGTGTGCATTCAAAGAAGTGTCTGTGTAGCACTGGTGGGCGCCGGGCCAGATTGATACACGCATGTGCATGTAACCGCGTGAGAGCACCGCGACGCACTCGAATGCGCGGTCCATGTGTCGTGTTGGGCAACAAAGCAGATGGAGGGCGACGTGGGAAGACGTGTTGCTGCAGCTGCAGCTCTCCACTGCGCGGCTAGCGGATGACTACGACTGACTCGATCACGGGCAGCTTGGCCAGGCCCTTTGTGTCTGGAGCCCGCATCCTTGTCTGCACCCACCGGCCATACAGACAACCGCGCGAAGCTGTACGTTTACCAAACACTCACTGCCACGCCGCCCCGCGCTGCATCGCCGCCGTGCATCCTCTTCCACCACCAGCGCTCCGCTGCAGCAAACACGCTCCGCCAGGCAATGCACGCCAGCGCTCAGGCACAAACTGCAGCAGCGACAGACTGACGTATTCCTCCTCTCAGCAGCGGGCTTCTCTTGCCCACACTAAGCTACGCTCGCGCTGCGCATCACCCCAGCAGACCACTGATTCACCGTCATCTCTGCTGCCTCCTCCGGCGACAACGACGACGACGACGACGACTCGCCGCCCTCTCCCGCTATCATTTGCCCAAGACGATATCGCCGCCCGCCAGCACTCTGGCCGCTCGCCATCACCGCCGCTATCTTCTTGATCCAGCGAACCACGACACCTTTCCCGCCAAAGGCCACAACAGCTTTCATGCAAAGGCATTAGGAACCGCTTCCGCTGAAATCCACTGTCTGGCCTTTTTGGCGAGACTTTTTCGCCCTCCATAACCAGCGCCGCGCAGCCTTGCATCATACCACCGCACCGCCCGCACTAATTAGCCTACCTGATCGACGCGCGTCAGGCGAGATAGTTATTCACGACATCACAATCGGAGGCCTCGTGTCGGGTCGCAACCATGGGCAACCAACCGTCCAAGGATGGCAAGAGCAGCAGCGGTTCTCAAACACCCACCGGACCTGAGCTGGGCTCATACCCATCCTTCAGCAAATCCGACACAAAGGAGTCCTCGCGATCCTTCCGCAGTGCTCTGCGCACGAAGATCCCGGGTAAATCATCTACAGACAGTCCGCGAGCTAGCAGCAGCAACCTAGCAGGCGATAACTCATCGACGAGCCTCGATAAGACAGATTCGCAGTCTATCAAATCCGCTACGAGTGGAAGATCTGGGAAGCACTCGCGGGCATCTGCTTCGGTTTCTGAGACACCGCGCAGAGGCAGTCTCGCCGGCGATGACGCCGACGCTCAGCCTCCGCCCTCCCCTACTATGTCTGCGTCGATGGGCACTGGGCATCAGTACAGTGAAATCGAGGAGGCGCAGCGAAGTGGGGAGGTGGACGCAGTATCAGACGCGCCACCTCAAGGCAACATCCACCAATCGCACAACAAAGAGCCCACCGAGTCCATCCTGGTCAAGAGGCCGCCCAAAGAGACAAACAGACAGGGTGCAGCAGCAGCGCTTGCGATTGCCGAAGGATCACAATCACGCTCAGCATCCACTTCCGGTGACATGGCCATAGGGGCCTTGAAACCGGCCGATCTTGACGACATGATCAAGCGTCTCGTAGACGCGGGCTATGCGGGAAAAGTTACCAAGACCGTGTGCCTGAAAAATGCAGAAATCACTGCCATCTGTAACGCTGCTCGAGAGCTGTTCTTATCCCAGCCCGCCCTGTTGGAACTCTCTACGCCTTGCAAGATCGTTGGCGACGTCCACGGACAGTACACGGATTTGATTCGCATGTTTGAAATGTGCGGATTCCCACCAAACAGCAACTTTCTATTCTTAGGCGACTACGTGGATCGCGGCAAGCAGAGCTTGGAAACCATCCTACTGCTCTTGTGCTACAAGCTTCGATTCCCAGAGAACTTCTTCCTTTTGCGAGGGAACCATGAATGCGCTAACGTGACGCGGGTCTACGGCTTCTACGACGAGTGCAAGCGGAGATGCAATGTCAAAATCTGGAAGACATTCGTTGATACGTTCAACACATTACCCATTGCTGCAATCGTAGCCGGCAAGATCTTCTGTGTCCACGGTGGACTTTCGCCGTCCTTATCACACATGGATGACATCCGAAACATCGCCAGGCCGACCGATGTGCCAGATTACGGACTCCTCAATGATCTCCTCTGGTCTGATCCGGCTGATATGGAAGCAGATTGGGAAGCCAATGAGCGAGGTGTCAGCTACTGTTTCGGCAAGAAAGTCATCATGGAGTTCCTGCAAAAGCACGATTTCGATCTGGTATGCAGAGCACACATGGTGGTGGAAGATGGTTATGAATTCTTTAATGAGCGAATTCTGGTCACGGTGTTTTCTGCGCCAAATGTAAGTACCCATAACCATCATTGTGGAGCGACTTTTACTGACCTGAGAACAGTACTGTGGCGAATTCGACAATTGGGGTGCTGTGATGAGTGTCTCAGGCGAATTGCTGTGTTCCTTTGAACTTCTCAAGCCCCTGGACTCGAGTGCGCTTAAGACGCATATCAAGAAAGGCCGCGCCAAACGCAATAGTATGCTGAACAGTCCTCCGGCTAGTCAATTCCCACAAAGCTACTAAAGAGTAGCCGGACCGCACGGCAACTAAGAGTGACAACGACTGAAACAAGACAACCCCACATCCGGCTCCTATACTGAGGCCAGCTGAGTCCAAACAGGCTATGGAAGTGATCACAAAGCAGCAGAAGCAGCGGAATGCTGCGACATAGCATCGTCTACAAAGATGGTCAGTCATTTTAAGGCAATTACAACGGACATGTCCCCGATCCAGGTCAGTACCATGCGCGAGCATGTGTTCGCAGTTTCGTGGCGCGCATCGAGGTCAAAGCTCCGCTACCAGACAACTGCTCTCTCGCGGAATGTTTCCACGGACGATTTTTTTTGAAAGGTTGATAGACGGGCATCTCCGGCAAGGCGTTGAGGCAAGCAGTGTTGGATTTTCTCAGCTTATGCTGCACAGCATTGCTGACGTTAGGTGCAGCGAGGCAGCAAGGCAGCGCAGAAAGACGGCGAAGCATGGGTGGGCACGAAATGAACACATACAAAAGTCCTGAGTGGCAGAAATGCTACTTCAGTGGACGAAACAGACTGAGAAGAATTGCTACTGGTTGGAGGCATTTGCTGGGATTCGGCGTTTTGTGTGTATAAATGTGGATGTTTTTCGCTAAGCAACAACAACGATGGGCTAGGAACTGAACTGAAATGATTGATAACGATGAACTGATTCGCTTGCTTGCCTTTTCTGGGTGCATCGACGAAGGACAGGAGGAATGAATGAATGGTCTGTTGGCATCGAGTAGTCTTAGTTGGCATTGTGCATTTATCTCCTCTCATCATCAGTTCCTCCATTCTCCGCTTCGCTTCTACATGTACCCACGTCTCCATGAAATCATCACTCCGCCCAGCCACATAGTCTTGTCAAGCGAACGTTGAGATGTACGGCCATCTTCGCCGAGATGTGAGTGTGGGTGTGGGTGGATCTCACTCATAATCATCACTCCTGCTCGCTCCGGCAGAGCTTTATCCGATTCCAACTTCCAAGACTTCTCTTTTTGTCTTGTCCTGGCATACCTTATGTATGACTTTCTTGGCTTCACATTTCCTGCTGCCTGCGATACCGTATAGCCTTGTCAGGTTTTCCACTTGGCGAATGCGGAGACATTCGCAAGGGAGTAAGCATCACAGAGCATCATCATGATTCCCCAGAAATCCGGATGCAGAGGGGAGGCGGACGCGGACGTACGAATTGTGGCAGTGTACTGTACGAATTCCCCTTGCCTGTCTCCGTCTTTGCCGAAACGAGATTTACGTACGCATTTTTATGCACATGTGCGTGAGATGATGTTACATGTATGGAAACATGAAATTGTGCGAATGGATGGTACTTCCGCTGACATGTACAAACACGGTCTCAAGCAAGAAGACCTGCTCCATATATGTCTGTCTGCAGTCTGTGTATAAAGACCCAAAATCTACAAGTTTGAAAAGAGGCCCGAAAGGGCAAGATACAGAACAAAAGTAGAACTTTAATTCCAGAATCAGACACACTCTTTCATTCGTCGTCAGAATGCTGTTGCTGCTCTCTGCTAGAACGCTCAATTTGCTTGATTTGAACTTGCTCCGCTCTGCATGCTCAACTGTGAGCTGGTATCTCTGAAAAAGAAAAAGCTTCCCAAGAAAAAAAAACACTCGCAACTGCTCATGCCTTTGTAAACGACTCCAAAAATCTCAGTCGGGGAATCATGTTCGAAAGGGATAAGTATATATGGAAAATAGGTCTTCAGCGAGCGCAGCGACCAGACAGACTCGGTCAGAAGTTTTCTGCTGCTTCCAGTCGGGTCCGTGAAAGTGCCAAACGTAGATGGTTCGGCGGCGCTGTGCTCAAGCTCGCACAGAATAGAAGTGATTTGGGGGTTTTGGTGTCGTTGGGATCACATGGAGAGGATGTGTTCGCCTTTGCCGCGATAACGTTGCAGTTCCAGGCCAACCTCCCTCATTCTCTCCGCACCTTTGCCGGGCTTGACTTTGTAAATCTTTTCGCCCTTAGCCGCGGCCTTTGCACACATTTTGGCGTGCAGTTTCTCCTTGCGGCGCAGACGTTTCTTCTCCAGACCCTTGTAGATGTCGATAGCTCCGCGCTTGTGGTGATCAGCCGCGTGAATGTGACTACCAGTCTCAGTTTCCTCGCCTTCGTCCTTGCGATAGCCGTTGAATTTGCCGAGCGTATAGCCTCCATTGCGAGGCAGCGAAGCGGTGTGCGTCAATTGCGGGCGGCTCGCTAGGACATTTGCTTGGCTCTTGTTCGCTGCGAGGCCAAAAGAGGACGGAGACATGCGTCTCGTGTTGGGCGGGGAAGTCACTTTGTTCATCGCAACTGCCGGTGAGCGACTCCTCTTCGGTGAATTGGCAAAAAGGCGACGTGGCGGGGGAGAATGCGCGGTACCGCGTCTCGAGGTCGGCGGTGGTGAACGTGCGGTGCCACGTCGCACCGGAGGAGGCGGCGAGCGAGCGGTGTTTGTCCGCTTCATTGCACCAGGGGCCGGGGATCGGTGACGGGCTGGTGGAGGTGGCGACCGATGTACGTGGCTAGGTCTGCTTCCCCGCTTGGACAGCCTGCGGCGGAGGGTGGCCTCATCGTCGAGGTCTTCTAGGGTACCGTGCATGAGGCTCTCGTGATCGCTCTCCTCTGGGTTGATAAGGTCTTCGTCATCCTCTTCATCCATCTCAGGGTCGGATGTTGGGAAGGTAGGATCGATGTCTTGTGGACGCGCCTTGTGCTTAGCCGCCTCGCGTTGCTTCTTGTTGAGAAGGTACGCCTGCTCCAAGGGTCTGTCCTCATCGAGCGTACCGCACACAAAATCTGTGGAGTCAGGCAGATCGATAGCCGGAGGGCGTTGTGAGATTGGCACAGCGTTCGCCGGAACCTTGCGAGGCTTACGCAGCAGAGTCCGTGGAGAGATGTGGCTGGAGCTGAGTGAGCCAACGGAGGAGGCGAGAGGCTCGCTGTTGAGGGCGCTCTTGGCGAGGTGATCCAGGTGGTCCGTCGAAGTAGCGGCAGTGGATGCACCACCGGGACGCCACCAGTCGTCGTCACTGTCCTCGCCTTCAGAATCGGACTCTGCGAAGCCTTCTTCATCATCGGTACGAAAGCCCTCGTCTGATTCTTCCTCAAGTTCAATCTCATCGTCATCGTCTTCTCCGTCATCGTCCTCGTCCTCATCGATCACATCATCTTCATCCTCGGCGTCTTCTTCTTCCAAGACTTCCTCTTCGACTTCCTCGCATGCCTTGCGGATGGTGATCTCCTTTTGCAGGGTATCGTTGACAGTGAGGCGGCTCTTGTAACAAGTGGATTCTTGAACCCATTCTTCGGGCTCGTCATCACTCGAGGCAAACTCGTGGAAGCGTGTGGCCTCAGTGCTGCGATCCGAGTCGTCGGAAAACTTGCGAGTAAGCTTCGGCATAGGACCTGACGTGGCCGGAGCCGCAGCAGTCTCGAGGATGACCGAGCTTTTGCGAACGCTTCTAGGTGAAGCATGAGTGACGGTGCTATCGGAGCCTCGGTGGGCTTTGGGACTATCGATCCTGCTACGACGTTCCGGTGGAGGTGGGCTCGCAAGACGTTTGATCGACGGTTGCTTGTCGACATGCGGCTTTGCTTCTGCAGCTGCCCTGGTCGGGCAGACAAACTTGAGCGCACATTTGCGCTTGGGCGGTGATGACGGAGCTGTTGGCTCGGCTGGAGGCGCTGCAGGCTGCGGCTGAGACGTTGGCTGATTCTTGTTCTTGTTGCCACCACATGCGAAGCTGATGCACCTCTTCCTTCCCAAGCTCGCCTCGACCGACTGCTCGGATCCGGTATCCACCACCTTGTTATCTTGCTCTGCAATGTCCAATCCTTTGGTCATCGCTTTTGGTGTGACCGGAACGTGAGTGGTGATAATGGTAGGTGGCAGCGGTGGCGAGTGGAAGGGACTAGCCACACTATGGCCGTCGTCGCTCGTCAGCTCTGCCGTCGATGCAGTGCTCGGATTGCTCCATGTTGACTGCGTGCTCAAGGTGCGCGGAGGGTTGTGTGAGATGGCATCATCGTCGGTTTGTTCAGCCTCGGAGTGGAGCTGGCGAGTCAACAAAGACTCGCGGCGTTGATACATGCGAGGATCGGCTTTGTTGAAGGTAGAATAGGCAGGCAATTTAGGTGGCGCCCACGTGGTGTGGGCCTTTCGTTCATCTGGCGGCTCGTCTACTTCGGCGAGCAGTTCCTCGGCGTGGTCCATGCCTGCAGTCGCATTTGGCGGCATGGAAGGTCGTTTCGAGTCGGAGTGGTCCATGGTGGGCGGGTTCTCGGGTATTATGGGAGGGTAGTAGTAGTAGTAGTAGTAGTGTGTACTCGAGTACAGCAGCGACGAGAGTGTGCGCTAGGCCGTCACGTCGAGCGCCGTCGTCCGTGGCGGATATTTGGAAGCGCTGGTGCGCGTCGAACAATGACCCAATTGGGCCGCCGCTGCTATAACGTCGAGACAAACATGTTGTGGTGGAGGTGGTGGTGGTAGTGGAAGTGGTGAGGTGAAGATGGCGTCGCGGGTAAGGCGTCGGGCAGGCGCAATGTCCTTCTGAAACTTGCTAAGAACAGCGTCAGCGGTGGGCGGAGGAGGTGATTGTGGCAGGGTTGCTTACCTGCAAAGGATGGACGGGCTTGGGTGCCTTGGCGACGTCAGGGAAAAGCGCAGCAGCTGATCACGGACTGCCGGGCCTGCCAATTATCGAGCGTCGCAGAGGGACTAGTCACGGGCGAATGAGCGCGGTGCTGTGTGTGCTGTGTGTGCTGCTGCAGAATGGCGACGGAGGAGGAAGAGGTGGTGGTGCGAAGGGTGTGCGCGAGCGGCGGGCGAAAAGGCAAATGGTGGCAGCGGATTTCTAATGGCTTTGCCGCACAGCCAGCAGGCAAGGCGAAATATCTCTGCAAAACTCCTAGCGCAGGCCCAGCAGCTGCATTTGCATTCCTGTTCCACAGCAGGGCGTGGAGGCGTTGGCCGCGCCCGTAACCTTCGACGTCGCTCTTGCCACAACGTCACCTTCGTCCGTTCCGACAAAGCAACCAACGCTGCCGATGCCCAAGACTGACGCTGCGATGCCTGTGCCCATGCCCGCCGCGCGCGTGTCGAGCACGATGCGCGCATCCGCCGTCGCTCGCCATCGTGCTCTGTTCCACCACGCCCGGAGCCATGCCTCACCCGCACCGCAACTGGCCTGCAGTTCATGGGATGTGCATGTGAGGGATTTTCTGATTGGCGCGCCGCCTTCATGCTGCTAGCCGCTGTCGCCCTGCCGGCCCTGCGATGGAGCGGCAGCTCGAGCGACTGCGACTGCAACGGTGCACCTGCTTTTTGTCGGCTCCACACGCAACCTCCTCGACGGTCAACGGTGTCAAGTCACATGTCAACACCACACACCTCCTCGTCGTCTGCTTCCCACCGGCGGCGTGGGTGTGTCAACGTGCTCCTCGATGCGCACCGACTACATCATCTTGCTGCTTCACCACGCTTCTGCAACACCGGCGCCATGCGACATCTGCACCAGCGACGTCCCCAACAACCACCACTGCGAGCAAGCGCGCGCCGCAATTGCACCGGACGAGCGCATCTGTAGTGTCTCGCCGCGCATGCTTACACCTCCCACACCCGTAACAGCCCCCGGCTACCTGTCTCTACTCCTGAGAATGGAACGCCGGCCAGTCCTCGCAGATACCTTGGCCGCTGCTACGTCCTGCGGCAAAGCATTACTATCATAATTGGCAAACCGTGTCGATTATGCTGTTGCAAGCACCCTCGGTACGAGTACGCCGCGGCCGGCCTTCTGAACGCTCTGCACCCCGCCAATCGTGGTACGAGCAACTTCCGAGAGCTCAGTACGTACAACAGAGCATGTACCTGGGAACACCCCACGGCCTCGTTGCCATCAGTCGGCTAGCGGCTGGTACACGTCCACCGACCTGCACATAACGCGCCATCTCGGTAGGTCTGATCATAAGCCAACCGGCCTCCATGAAACCAGTGTGATTGCTGGCGGTGAACAGCTGATCTGCACGTCACGCTGCCACACTATCATTACGACCATGTCGCAGCATTAGCAATGACGAGCTCAGGATTAGCATCATGCCCAGACTGCCTTCACCGGCCATCAGCAGGTCTTGTGCGAGCATTTGGGAAGTAGCGACTAGCCTCACCTTCCTTCTCCGGATTCTCGCGTCTTCCTAGACCTCAAAATGGAAAGTTCCGCTTGACTCGTGTTTTGATCTTCGGCCGCACGATTCAGTCGTCATCCAACCAGATCCTTACAAAGTCAAACGGGCACACGGACTCTCCAAACAGAAGTGGTCAAGCTCGCCAAGCAACATTTGAGTGCAAATCGTTATGCATCCGCCCTCGCTTGGAGCTTTCAACAAGCTGTGAAGGCGCCTTCAGAACTTCGGATCATCCATCTTCACCTGCAGAAGTCTGATCGTTGTCACACAGCATCCTAACGGACCGGGACCCCAAATACAACCACCATGTCCTGCATCTGAACTAGCACGCGTCACGAAATCATCTGCGAGCTTACACGTGCGTGCATATCAGCTCTCGTTTTACAGACGCATCCCGCAACCCTAAAAGCACTGCGCATATGCAGCACTAGAGAGCTATTTGCATGATACGGCGTCTGTGAGAGATACAGCCACCAAAGTAAGCGCCAAAAAGCAACCCTTTTCTCCGAACCCATACAGGGTCCTCAGCTCAATCGTTTGGCCTCGGTCAAGGGTGTGCCGCAGACGCCTGTCTGAAACACGTTGACCTTCTGCTCACAGCTTGGTCGTGAGTCCATGGTTTGGAATACCAGCGTGGGCCCGGTCAAAGCTCCGTCACGATATGCATGAGATCGGAATTCAGTATCGAGCCTTCTGGCACGAGCACATGCTTGAATGGATTAACGATGCATGATTGCATTTTCCTGCAGACGCTGCTTCGTACCCGTTACGGAGAATCGATATGAGGGCGCTGATGCATTCGTGCGCATGAGCAGCTGAAGCTACGCCGTCTACATCGTTCTGGCGGAGAGTTGTAGTTGCCGTGGGTGAAGTCACAGGAACTCATGCCTGGCGTAGTCTGATGACCATTTCCATGGTCGCCGCCGCGATCAATCGGAGATCACGTCAGTAGCGGAGCTGTTTCGTATTACTACTCCTCGTCTGGAGCTTTATGCCCAGCTTGATACCAACTCCAAACGTTCAGCCCTATCTTCTGTCCCTCAAGCACTGGCATCCCTGAATGAATCGTCTCCTTATACCCTCTCCCCTCTGAATCAAAATTTGCCCAAAATACAGCACTGCCCTTCCTAGGCATAAACGTCACCCCTTCCACTCCCTCACTCTCACAATCAATAACCCTACACCACTCTCTCCCATCCTCCAAATCCGACCTCTTCTCAATCCTCGGAAAATTCGTCCCACCCCCTCGACACTCATCCTTCAAATACACCATAAAACTACTCACTCGTCGAGAAGTTCTTGAAGATGTCGCCCAATCGTAATGTAAACTATAATGCCCCGAGACATTATATCTTTGAGTCCAGAGGCGTTCAATAAACGTTTCTTTGGGCCAGCCTTGGAAGGCTAGAGCGCGTTGTTCGATGCATTGGACAACATTATCCCGATCGATGGCGGCTTTTTCGGATTTGCGGACTGTGCTGTCCACGCCTTCGACTCCGGCGTTGAAGATTGTTGAGGTGGTCCATTTTTGGGAGCTGTTGAAAAGCACACGGTCAGCCGTATTGCGCAGGAGGTTCATGCAACTGGACTGACCTTAATTCAATCAAATGTTCGACTTCAGCCGCGCTCAGGAAGTTTTCGAGGTATATCATTAATGGACTTGTCGAGTAGATGTGTGCTGTGTATTCGTGTCGAGAACATTGGAGGTTTTTGGATGGGTAGACAAGGTGTTCGATTTTGGCTTGTGAGTTCGAAACGGGTTCGGTGTTTGTGTCTTTGCTTGTACTTGTAGAGTTCGATGTCGATGTCGATGATATCCCGGGTGCTCCGACTAAAAAGTAGATGACGAGGGAGATGATTGCGATTTCGAGCGCTGTGCGGTAGGTTCTTGAGTCGTTTGCCATTGTACTGTGGTTTCTGCTGATGTGGTGCTTCCACAGAGACTATGTACATTGGATTGGTGCTGTTGTTCTGCGAGTGAACTTGGCGTTGGAAGTTGACGCAATGGGATGTTTCAGAAGCGGTTCTCCACTGGCAACTGGCAATTGGGTTTCGGTCCCTTCCGAGTGATCCATGTCACGACTCGCAGGGAAGGAGCACTGGAGACATGTGCAATCGCATAGGCTCGTTGAGCGCGTTCATGCTGTGCTCTGCTGAATGTACAGTATTTTACATCTATGAAGTAGAGCATGGCAAGACACTGGTTGTCTCCTCTTGTGTCCAGCCACTCCTTACCAGACCCGACACAGCGGCTGTCCGCCTATTTGTCTCTCCACGCATTCTCTTGCCTCCATCAGTCCTCTGTCCGTACTGACTGCCATGATCTCTCCCACTCTGGTGAGAGGCTTCACTTCACCAGCCTGCTGTCCTCGCACGATCCTCCCTAGGTCTCTACTGTTCAGCCACATCCGTTTCGTTGGTTTCGAGACCATTTGCGCTTTTGTGATCACAGGCTTGCTCTCGTAGTATTTGAGACCAAGCCATAGCCTTCTTGATGCACGGTTCTCCTGCGTAACAACTCCTTCTGTCTCCATGTGCGAAGGATCTTGATATTCTTCGACAGGTAGCGTGACCGACTGCTTCGAGATCGGAATGCCCATCGCCTCAATCGTGATGCCGTTCAGCTGGATTTGACGCTCGGAAACGAAAGCCTGTTTGCCCGCGACTGTGGCAAGTGTCTCCAAGTCAAAGCGCATGCTCTCCAATTCGTGCAATGGCACCTTGTTGAACTTCTGAAAGATGGCCTGCTGCTCCACAGGTCGCCCAGCAAGCAGATCTCTTACTGCAAATTCTCTCCTTTGCTGAGGATTCGCACCCAATGTCTGATCTAAGCGGCTGATTGCTTGATTAGCTTCGTTGGAATTTTCGATTGTGTCAAACTGATCCCGTTGCCGTATGTATTGATCTTCTCTCTCCTCTGTTAATGCGTCGATCTGTGCATGCAAATCCCTGACAAATTGTGGTATCCGTCGCGCCCATCCCTCTTGCTCGAGCTCTTCCAGACTTTTCATTCCATGCTGCTGGGCGAAGTCGATGGCTTCTTGCGGAAAGCCTAGCGATTGCAATTGCTGCGAGTTGTATCTGTGTCGCACGACCAACGCTAGCGCAGCCTCCGGACTATGTCTATTCCTCCCTGCAGCGCCATGGGGATAGTTTGTGATGTGGTGATTGTCTCGTGGTCCTTGGCCGAATACAGAGGCAGGAGGCGATGGCCCACCGAGTTTGACTTGCGATATGAAACCTTGCTTTTGTAGAAGTAGCGCTAATGAAAGATGGAGCTTCGTGTACGGTATTGAGGTAAGGCCGAGCCGTGCGAGTGATGCGTTCTGCAGATGCGAGCAGGTGTGGGAGAGTTGAACGAGAGACATGGTGGGAATGTCGTTGCCCTCGCGGGCCGGTAGAGAAAGTCTGGCGCAGTCGTATACTCCTGCTCGCAGTCCAGATGATGATTGATATCTCGCGGTCGATGAGGTGTGCGGTGCCGGTCAATGTGGATTTCACGTCAATGCTGCACGCGATGACTTTCTAAGGCTTCTCGGAGATGCCCTGCGGCGAGCGGCCTTGGCGTTCCTCTCAGCTGCCTCGTCCTGTGCGCTTCGATTGGTCGTCGAGCCGCTCAGCTCCAGCTGCACGCAGAGCACGACGCGACCAGCTGCTTGGTCTGGCCAAGATGGCCGACTACAAGTATAGATGCTGGTCGCTGCTGTCTTGGGCGAGCTCACCGTCCGTTTCCTTGCCCTCCTCTTCACCGGCTGGGCCGCCTACCACTTCGGCATCAGCTACATTGCCACCTTCACTGCCGCCGGGCGCGCTTACTTGACTACCGTAGATCGACTGCATCCAGCGGACAGGCCTCCTCCAAGAGTGTGAAGCCCAGACGTTGGCGAAATCGCGTCAGACGACAACATGCCAGCCGGTCCAGGAGACCAGCATTTGACCACACTGTGAGTCGCTTTCAACGGCATGATCCAACACTGCGGAAACTGACGACAATGCTTCAGTTTTGCAGATGTGCATTACTACTTGAGCGACCCTTCCTCGAAGCCGTCACACGATCGTTTCACCAAGAGCAGCTATGTCTACCTTTACTACAACACGAATAGCCACCAGACCAAGCTCGAGATCGCCAATCATGCCGGCACCCCAGACCAAGATGCTTTCCACGGCTACTTGCAGACGGCAACTGTCAAGTACAACCACTTGCAGCCAGCCTTGATCTCGTTCTCGATTGACACGCAATCTGTGCAGGATCACCAGACATGGCATCTGCGAGCTTATGACCTGAAGAATGAGCAGAAATATTTATACAAAATCCATGCACTGGATGTATATCTGTGGACCGAGAAAGACGCCACGACATTCATTGCTCATCTGAAAAGCGTGTTGAGCCCTGATCGTTTGGAGGTCAAAAATGCTCCGGTGACGCAAAGTCCGCCTGCCGAACATCGAGATTCCATGAGTCCTGTCGTGCAGCAACTAGAGAGAACCGCCATTGGCAGCAACTTCCCACCCAGAACCACGAGCGCTGTATCAGCGCAATCGCTGCCTGGCCCACCAACGCCACTATCAAGCGCAGCCTCTCCGCAAGCAGCGCCAGCTGCCTACAATCCCGCGGCACCAGCAGCGCCAGAGCCGGTCACTTATCGTGAGAAGACTCCACCACCGCCTGATGGGAGCACGGGTACTGGTCTGCAGGCCGCCGCAAAGTACGACAACGTGCCTCCGCAGCTACAGCATGCATCGACACCTGGTCACTACCAATCCTCGGCGCAGACGACGCCCCAAGCAGCATATTTCAGTGGCCCTCCGCAACAACCGCAAACGAGTTTCCCTGGTCCTCCGTCAGGGGCTCCAACGCCAGAAGCACGGACACATTCCGGCAGCATGCCTCCCCCACCTACTCAGTCCCCTCCGACAGCAACAAGGGCGCCCTCTTTCGGACCCATGGCCGCGAGCACAATAGGGCCAGCTTCTCCACCGCCTAACCAGACCTCCTTCCGCCAATCTTCATTCGGCGCTCCTCAGCAAGCCACATACAACCCACAAACGCAGTACGCAAACTATCCAGCTTCGCCTGGCTTTGGACAACAGCCTCCCACGCCATCTGCGCCCCCTGCATATGCTGGCCACACTCCTCTGCAATCCCCTGGCGTTTCCTCCCATCAACAGGTGCCGGTTGGCGGATACAGCAACTACTCTTATGCATCATCGCAACAGCCCGCCAGTGGGCAAGTCAACCAGCATGGTGCCTATGTCGGCGATCTGCACTCGCAAGCATATCGGCCGACGGAAGTAGAGCAGGCCACGTCTTTTGCGGAAGGCAATAAGATCAGGAGGTCGCAAACCAGCCAGGATGGAACTACGCCTGCGAAGAACAGTAAGCTGCAGGACGGAGTTGGTAAGATGGAGGGCAAGGTCGGCAAGTTCTTCAGCAAGCTCGACAAGCTATACTAATCACATAACGATCGAACGATACCCTCTGTCTCACTTGAGCAATCAGGTTCAAATTTT
Organism: Cercospora citrullina; assembly: GCA_013365195.1. Lineage (NCBI taxonomy): Eukaryota > Fungi > Ascomycota > Dothideomycetes > Mycosphaerellales > Mycosphaerellaceae > Cercospora > Cercospora citrullina. Next base: position 303,816 of record JAASFF010000449.1, on the reverse strand, counting down.
CCGCACACATTTGGCCAAGCATTGCGGTAAAAAGCTTCAGTCTGTCTTCTTCTTCTTTGACCTTCTGTCGCCATTTGCAGCCAAGGTAGCACGATGCCAGCTGGTTCGCGGGATGGTGATGTTCGTCTTGGGCTCGGCTGCTCCGTGGAACTTGCTATCTTCCGGCCCGAGTCTATCTTGAGGTGTGCATGTACCAGACGGTGTCCGCGAAATGCTGCAAGATTTTCTTCCGGACAGCATGCCTTGCAGAACTGCTGTAAGTCATATTCGTGTTCGGCCATGACGATGATCTTCTAATAGGGGTGTGTGCAGCAAATCTACCGGCAGGCAGCTATGCCAGCTGCAGTATCAAATCCGGGCGAACAGAAACCTACTCGGATCGCGAGTCTTTGACGACAGATTACCGAGGTGAAGTGCTCGAGCATCGACGCCATCCTTGCGTAGCGCTGAGCTCGAATGTAGCCCATGCCAATTCGCGCCCAATGAAGATTCAGATCTGGCAGTCTACAGAGAAATCTCGACGACCCTAGTCGCGCCAAAATGTCGGCATCTACCCTCATCGCGGATCATCATTCGGATTTGCTGTAAGCGATGAAGAAGTATCAGAATCTGACTGACTGGCCACGTTCACAGCTGATTACACGACCGCTGTTCACCTCCTCGCTACAGTATAGTACGCGTAGTTTAGGCACAATGTCATGTGATCGTATAGCTAGGCGAGTGCTTAGCCTCTGACGGTCGCGACTTCCCTCAGATAACCCCTACGCTCCCCACGCCTCCATGCAAACTTCTACCAGATCGTTTCTCTGAGGGCAAGTGCTGCTGGAAGGATATAAGATGCTGTTTCGTTGCCTTGCAGCATTTGCTGCCGCGGCGAAAGTCGCTTCCGCGCAGCAGGCTTGCACCAATTGCACAAACGAATCCCCGGAACCTATCGAACTTGTGCCAGCACCATGGACTCTCAAAGGAGATATGTACGGTTCTTTCCTGCTTCCAGGTGCTGGTGTGCCTCTTTTTGCAAACAGTGACAGTTTGCCAAAGAAAGCTTTCCCTCCGCTCGAACGCCAATATCCTGAGGCCATCGCAGGCGAGTACACCGGAAGGCTTGGTATGCTCCAGGTCTTACGCTACACTGAGACTCCTGTCGGACCCTACGATGAGCTGCTTATCATCCCTGGCTTCTTCGGTTTCGAGGACAATGGAGAGCGTCAAGAGATGACCCGCGTAAGCCGCATCTATGTCAGTCAAAAGTACACTGCATGGAATGGACGCAAGAGTGAGTATCTTCCCCCCTCCGTATAAATCACGAAGATCGATGTTTTAACTCTCCCCAGACTGGAACATCCCGAAGCATCTCGCCCGCTTCGACTGGACCTACGGCGAAGACGGCTCCGCCACAGTAAAAGTCTACCCCTTCGACACAACCGGCGATCCCACCGAATCGGGCCCTTCAGAAAAACCCTTCTTCCAAATGACCTTTTCTCCTCTCCTCCCCCAAAACCTCCTCAGCAATACTCTCACCTCCCTCCTCCCGGGCCTAGGCCTCAATAAAGGCATAAACCTCAACCCTACGATCCCCTTCACAACAGACCTCTACGCCCTCCTTGGAATCAACGCAACACTCTACCAACCTCCTGTCCCTGCAGCGAACGATTCTTTCGGTGCTATTACGGATGGAGGACCGAATTGGAAGGCTGTCGTGCCGGGACAGCATTCGACTAATTCGACGTTGGGATTGGTCAATATGGATCAGACTGGAGGTGATGGAGAAGAAACGGGAGTTAATGCCGTCGGTGATGAATTTTTCCCTAATTTCTGGCCTGGGTTGCCGAAACAGAATGTTGGAATCCGGTTGAGAGATGCGACGATTACGTTTAGTGAGGCGACAGAGTTGCCGAATATTGTGGTCTAACTGGACGAGGCGCATCTCTAAATAATTTTCTTGAAGACGCGCTCTCGATTCGCCTTCAGAAGCGGCTTCGCACTGCTCTGATGTGTCGAAGAGCAGAGTCGATTGACTGCGTAATTTGCTGAGCGAGCTTATGCGCTTGGCTTTAGACGCATGGTCGCGGTATTCTAATTTATGTTCGAATCGGCCCGCTTGGTCAGGAGGTGAAAGGCTACATGCGCCCAAGTGGAGCGCTCTTGGTCATTGCCCGACAGTTTGAGGTGGACGCACGGCCCATGCTTGCGAGCACAGCACACGCACCGGATGGTGTACGGTCGCATATGTACAATAGAACTGTATCAAAAAAGAGAAGATCAGAGCGCTCGTAGTCTTCTCAGTACTGGGTGTTTTCGTGTGTAGTCAGCAGCGTTGGGATATATCGATGGCGCTCATATGGGATAGCAACTCCTATCTTCTTCCGCCAAGATTGGCTTGCTCTAATCCCACCGTATTCGCCCCAATACAACAACCAATGGGCCCTCTACAACCTTCTCAGGATATCGTTCAACACCTCATCAGTCTTGGCACTTCCACCCATATCCGGGCTCAACAACTTGCCATCAGCAAGGTTGCCATCAACTGCCTGGTAAATCTTCGCAGCAGCCTCCTCCTCATTCAAAAATTCCAACATGAGAGCCACACTCCTCAAGGTAGCAATTGGGTTCGCAATGCCCTTGCCCTGAATATCTGGCGCAGAGCCATGACAAGGCTCACCAATCGCGAAGCCATCTCCCACATTGGCAGAAGGCACAAGACCCAGGGATCCCACAAGCGCAGCAGCGCCGTCAGAAAGGATATCACCATAAAGGTTCGGTGCGACGATCACGTCGTAGGTAGAAGGTTCGCGGAAGAGTTTGTAGACCATAGAATCAACAATTTGCTCGTCGATCGCGACACCTGCAGAAGCGAATTTGCTTTGCTCGAGGGCTTTGCGCGCCGTGCTGCGGAAAAGGCCATCGGTTTGAGATAGCACGTTGGATTTGTGCGTGATGGTCACCATGCTCTTTTGTCCTGATGCATTACCGGTTTTGTCGCGGATGTTCTGGCGACGAAGGGCGATTTCACCGGCCATGGTTGCGATTCTCGACGAAGCGTGCTCGCTGATGCGCTTGATAGCCTCGGCGACTTTGCCATTAGGTCCGTCGTACGTCTTTTCCTCTTTCACGTACAAGTCTTCAGTATTTTCGCGCACGATGACGAGGTCGATAGGGTCTGGAAATGCGGCAGTCGGCGTGACTGATTTGACGGGGCGGACGTTTGCGTAGAGGTCGAGCTTCTTGCGGAGAGCGACGATGGGGGAGGAGTAGCCCTTGGTAGGCGTGGTGGGTGAGCTCACCGCGCCGAACAACGCGCCATCGCACTCCTTCTTGAGCGTCTCGACGGTCTTGTCTGGCAGCGCGACGCCCGTCTGCTTGAAGGTCTCGAAGCCGGCATCGAGATCCACAAAGGAGAACTTGAGGCCGAGCGAGGTTGGGAGGGCTTCGAGCAATCGGCGGCCAGCGGGAATCACCTCACGGCCAATGCCGTCGCCGGGAATGAGGCCTTGAATAGGCTGTCAGGGAGATATGGCTATCATGGCCAGGGAATGTACACACCTATACGCAGAGTCCTTGCAGCAGCCATTGGAGCTATGTTGTGGATGGAGAGCTCTCCAGAAATTCCTCACGTCCAACGCCGATGGCTCCGACATCGGCGCCATCCAAGAACTAGTAGGTACGACTTAAATGGGGAGAACGTTTTCCAACAATGTTGGTAGAGAGGATGTGATATCACACGGAACGAGGTATCGAGTATCACAATCATTCAAGCGAAGGGAATCATTGGATTTCCCCAGCTAAAGATTACTGGCCCTACTTAAATGCTGCTGTGACCATCACCATTATCCTCACAATGACTAGTTCTCTGCATCGAGCGCTAGTTCTCAGATTGCTCATACGGTGATGGCGATGCCTGGCAACCCTGCCTTTGATGGAGACATTGGTGGGGGACTCAGAGACGCCGGTAGGTCGAAATTGAGCTTAGGGCGAGGTGGCCACGGCCGAGGTGGAAGTGGCTTCGTGAGAGGTGCTGGATATGTGAGTCCGGAAGCAAAGTCTGCTTTCCTTGCTATGCTCTCACCAGACATGATATTCGGCTGGCGCGAAGTGTGTCTTCAGTCTTGCAGGGCAAAGAGGCTAGCTGTTCCAAAATATAGCCTCGAATGCCTCCTTACGGCTGCCAGTCCCGGTGGCGCGTCCTCAACCTGTCGTGCTAGCCGAAGCCATCACCTCCCGTCAGAGTAGATGTTAAAGGGCGATTCTGTCTCGTCCTAGTCCCTAAATGGCATTGTCCACCACTCTTTTGGGGCATTTACTTCTTCCATCCCGCCATCATTCGTGCGTGGCCATAGTGCACTCTGCACAGTATATAGATTATGATGTTGCTCGCCGAGGTTGTTTGCCACGGATGGCATCCCTTCATCATCGCTCGTCAGTCATGTTCTTCGCGTGTGTCGCTCTAGCTCAAGCTGGTTGTTCCATGTCCAAATCGTGCTTGAAAAAGCAGCCGGCAGCCATTTTATGCGTATACGCATTCGGCCACGGAGTATATTGATGGTTCATTCGCTCTGCAAGCTTTCGTCAGGCCCGTGACACCGCCTTGCTCATGGTTGATATAAAGCGGAGGTCATCATGTACTCCGAATCTATAGCCATCGTCTGTCAGAACGGCGTCCAGTGCGGAGAGGCGCTCGCGTAAGATTCGGAGAAGGAGGGATCGTACTCTGAGACACGCTCAGCACGCGCTCTTGCAGATCAAGGCGTAAAGGAGCTGAAGTTCAGTGTTCCCTTCTGACCATAGAGCATGTCGGACAAAGATGTGCTGCCGTTGGGCGCTTGTCTCGATCAGACAAGCGTCTTTTACGAAGGAGAGTCGAACTCACCCATATCGTCTGTGATTGGGCCGCGCTCATTCAGCAAGTCGACAACTTGCTGGCCGTCTCTTGGATCGACTCTTCCCATGTCGTGATCCTGTTCGGCATGCGGAATTCCATAGTCCGGAGGCCGCGTGTCGACTGGGAATGTCGAAGCTTGCGCTGGACCGGGAATGGTATGCTCAGTGTTAATGCTAGAGGCATTTAGCGTCGCGTCTGCCGTTTGTGCGGAAGTGGTATTTGTCTACTCACGAGGTTAGCGCTGTCAATACGGACTCTCCCAATGGTCCCACTCATGACCGGCAACGTAGGCAGGGTAGTGGTGCAAATCATGGGTTGGAGGAGTGACAGGTGTGCTCGAAAGGGTGCTTGTAGAACCAGAGCTGAGGGAGGGACTGACAGTCTCAACCATCTTATCGCCTTCTACCTTCACTTCGCGATCCTTCAGCCTTCGCATCAAGGCCAGAAATTGGCTGTTCTTGAACTTGTCCGACTGGTTGTGCTTGACCTTCTCCAATAGTTCCTCCGCAGTGGCTGCTAGTGCATCATCGTCGTTGATCTGGTTAATCTGCTCTTGCTGGTCTTCCACCGGTGCTTGCATCGATTCATACTCGATATCGGCGCCATGCATGCTTGCCGTAGGATACATCTCCTCAATGTCCAAATCATGGCCATCTTCCTTCAGTATGTTTGCGGCGGCTTCTTCCACTGCTGCCTCGAACTTCTCCGCCTCAAGCTCGTCCAACAGCTCCTGTGCACTCGGGGTCTGCTCCTGTTCCTGCTCTGTCGCTTCTGCTTCAGCTGCATCCGCCGTCAGGTCGTCGTGTGCTTGGTCAAAGGCAGCGGCGAAGGCAGCTTCATCAAACTGCTCAGCTTGAACCGGGGCTTTGCCCTTGGACTGATACGTAGGTGCAGCATAGTTGGGCTGAGCGAATTGGCTTTGGAATCCGGTCAGACCGTATCGTGCCCGTTGCTGGAAGGCTTGTGGCGAAGGCGAAGAGTTCTGCTGTCGTGGGGCAGCCTGTGCGATGTGCTGCTGGAAGCCTTGAGCCCAATTTGCCGTACTTGGCTGAGGATTGAAGTTCTGTTGCTGGAGCGCAGGTGGCTGCGCTATGGACATGCGCTGGAAGTCGGCCGCCCATGTTGGCACTTGTGAAGGCCGGCCAAAGTTCGCATGCTGTTGGAAAGCGACTTGGTCGTGCAGTGGCAACTCCACCCCAGCTTGAAACGCCTCAAATTCTGGGTCGAGAAGGCGAGCATTCGGATTTGTAGATCGGAAGCCTTGAGCCGGGTGGTTGCGTGCGGCGAGACGATCTTGCTGTAGCGTGCGGTCGACGTCCGTGTGCTGCTTGAAGCGCTGCAGGCCGTTTGAGGGCCCGCACTCTGCCGCTGCCATGTCAGAGAGCTTCGTGATAGTGAATACTATGAAAGAGAGAGAAGGAGAGAGGAGAAGAGCATCGTGACGATTGTCTTGTGAGATTGATCACGGCTTGTCATCGGACGAAGGCAAAGCACCTCGGGAAGTAAGAAGCAAAGGCCGAGGCGGGATGTTGTGCGGGTCGAGCGGCGCGTGGGCTTTGCTTTGCGCGTGGTGACCACTCTACGGAGACGAGGGGACTATGCTGATTCGGCGGAGCTGTACACTCAGTCTATTGTATCGTTCTGAAAATGTCAGGTAAGGCGCTGCAGATTGCGACAATGGTTCATTTCTCTTTCATGTGCAAGCCGTGTGACTTCAGCAAGAGCGGAAGATCGTTGCGCCGACGCCGATCCGTTCGGGACCAAGGACATGTTTCCATGTCTCGCTGTGGGCTAATCCAAACAACCACCACTTACACAGTAATCCTTGAACACGTCGTCCCCAGACTGACAGCGTGGAAAGTACAGTCAAAATGGTACCGAGCGTCTGCATCCACAATTATGCACCAGCTGACGACAGTTACAGACTCAAGTCATCTCCAATTCAGGCCACGATGATATGATAGTACGTCTCGCCTCGAACATGCATCTCACAGCTCCTTTCAGCTGACCGTTGATGCGATAGCACGATGCCGTTCTCGATTACTATGGCAGACGCCTCGCCACCTGCTCCTCCGACAAAACGATCAAAATCTTCGAGATTGAGGGCGATCAGCACCGATTGACGGAAACCTTGAAGGGGCACGAAGGGGCAGTGTGGGGAGTAGCTTGGGCACATCCAAAGTTCGGCACGATTCTCGCCTCATGTTCGTATGACGGCCGCATCTTGATCTGGCGCGAACAGAACAACCAGTGGCAGCGCATCTATGAGTTCACACACCACACGGCATCCGTCAACCTCGTAGCCTGGTCACCTCCCGAAACTGGATGTCATCTGGCTGCAGCGAGCAGTGACGGCAACGTGTCCGTTCTGACATTCGAGAATAACGCCTTCACCCACACCATCTTCCCCGCGCACGGTCTCGGCGTCAACTCCATTTCGTGGAGCCCAGCGATTCTCCCTGGCCAGCTTACCAGCGCTCAAGCGCCAGGCCAAAATCCTGCACCGGTGCGGAGGTTCGTCACAGGCGGCTCAGACAACCTCGTCAAGATCTGGTCATTCAATGCCACGACGCAGAGCTACGACAACATCACAACTCTGCAGGGACATCAAGATTGGGTGAGAGATGTGGCATGGTCGCCTACACCGCTGTCCAAGTCATACATTGCAAGCGCATCGCAGGACCACACTGTGCGCATATGGACACTGCCCGCTGGCTCGGAAATCAGTGATCCAAATGCCTGGAAGAGCGAGGAGCTGAACTTGGATGTGGTGGTCTGGCGCGTGAGCTGGAGCATGGCGGGCAATGTGCTGGCGGTCTCCTGCGGTGACAATCGGGTGAATCTGTGGAAGGAGAAGCTGAAGGGCGGCTGGGAAGTTGTGAAGACTATTGAGGAGTGATACGGTGCCTCCGTACGCACCATCTCCGACAGTCATGGTCTAATGCTGTGCGGAAATGCGACCACGAAGCCAAAGTGAAGGCGAAATGTCGCAACAAGACGAAATGGAAAATGCATGCGGCACTGGATACAGTGTTCGATGAAGTCGCGGCAGAGAAATTGAATGGGACAGCTTGTGGCGCGTGCACACATCATGGCCGTGTTGACAGCCGTTCTCTATTGACTCTGTCACAAGTCAGAGCCATCGCGGCGGAGTGCTCGGCATCGCGCAAGTAAGCAGGGCCGTGGAGAAACATCCGCTGTCATCCCAGCCATCACCCCTTCTGAGCAGCAGGAGACACATGTAGGCAACATACCAACGATACAGTGCAACGCCGCAGTAACGGCAGCTGCACCATGCAAGCTCCCAAAAAGTGCGTCTCCGTCTGCCTCTACGACCAACTTCGGCAGACCCTTTGGTTTTAACATTGTCGCAGCACCGCACAGACCCTTGCAGATGCCCAAACACCACCATCCACCAGGACGTTCCCAGTAGATCGCGGAAGACTCGAATCCCAACGTCTTCTAAATCGCGACAGTACCTAAACAACCAACACGCCTAGACCGGCGCCGTCGACGCGGAAACTCGCGTCGACCGCAGGGAGCACGCCATATAGACATCGTGCTTTTCCGGCATCACGTTTCTTGTCACTCGGGGCCAGAAGCGTATATAGGCTGGTTCGCCACCTCGCCTCTCACGTCTTCACTGAACAGGACATCACCACAAATCATCCGAAACGACTTCTCGCACAGCTGCGAGAGCACACCACCAACATGCGGACCTCAATGGTGTATCCCAACATTATCACATCACTGCCGCCAGAACCAGCACCACAAATACTACCCGATCTGAGCCGACTCCGGATTCGCGACCGCGACCACGATGACGATAGGAGATCACGGCGACGATCTCCATCTCGCCGACGCTCACGCTCACGAAGGCGACACCGAGACGACGACTACGGCTACAGATCCGTTCGCACCACCCCGATGCACTCTCCCCGCAAAGACGTCCGCTTCTTCGATGAAAGTCCTCCACCCCGAAGCAGGAAATCCGTCGTACCTAGCCGACCAAAATCTTACTCGCGAGATGCGCCTCCAGTAGCGATCAGCGAGACTGCCAAAGATACTTCTCGGCGGCTTTACCATGAGCACAGACGTCACCATGATCGAGGGGAGTCTTCTTCTTCCAACAGCCTATATGGAAACAGTCGTCCTGGAAGCCGCGCGACTAGCCGAGCAAACAGTCCTGTCGCCACGAGGCGGCACGATCCCGTGGAGCGCGTGAGGCAGAAGAGACCTGGATTGGACCACCGCGGATATAGTGCTGATGTCGTTCGACGCTCTGATTTGACTATGACGAGCAATGTCGCTACTGCGGGCGGCGCAGACACTTTGAGTCCCTCTGTGGCAGATCACATGCGGCCAGGCCATAGGAGATGGCATTCAAAGGGCTAGATTGATTTCCACGAGGCTTTTCTAAACGCCGCATCGTCTGGCTGTCTGGATGAGACACCAAAACTATTTTAGCATCACTCGGCGTCACGGCACACTTTTGTACATGTTTGAACAGGACGGCGTTAGATGGAACCGAGGGCGACCTCAAAAGCAAGAGCACGGCTTATGAATTTCATGGGAAAGATTGAAAGGTTTAATGAATTCCTCGGAAAATAAGGGATTTGATCTACTGGTATTCAAAAATTGGGACAGCACTTTGGGGAACGGTAATGAAAAGTAGTAAAGTAATTATAGTAATCTTGCTCGGAGAGTATCGAAAATGAAAGGTCTTTTGCGAAACTCGTCTCTCATTTGCACACCTCACACAGGTTGAGACACGTGGAAGTCGCTGCTAGTTCGAATTCGATGCTACTGTATATCCACTTGCTAGATGATATTGCGGACGACCAGCAACACCACTATGCATCCGCCGTATCCAAAGAGTTCAACAGATTTCCTAAGTCATTCAGACGCAGGTTGACGTCGCCCCAGGGTCCTGTCAACGAACGCCTCCTCTTCGCTAGGCTTCTGCAACAACCTTAGTCTTGGCCAACGTCGACCACACTCTTGTCCTCTCTGAAGCAGTCATCCAAGTTTCAGGCACCACAGACACAGCCTCGAAGATGGCGCACTGCTCACTCGTTCATCGCGATGTTGAATACGAGAATGCCCAAAACCTGGTTATGACTGTTCGGATCCATGCTCACGGGGTCCATTATGCCAAGGCACATATGCTGCAAGGTACATGGCCGTAAGTGAGGCACAAGAGAAGGCTGCAGCTCGTCCTCGACACGGGACGACGGTAATAGACGGATTTGTACTTGACGACGTGGCGTGGCTCGATTTTGGTGGCAAGATTGCTTCGTTCGTCAGGTGGTTCCTGCTTTGTGGAGTACGATCGTGAAGAAGCCACAACGGTGAAACTCTGCAAGATCGAGGCAGTGGTCTGCTGTGTGATAAGGTGTTTTTGGTGATCATGTCTTGACTGGTTCGCGAAAGCCTTGGAAGTACTGTTCGACAGTCAGTACGAAAGTGGGCATGGTATTCAGTGAGGCGTGAAGATGGCGGACCTTTCTCCGAAAATCATTCAGGTCGTCAGCGGTGCCATCAGTGTTGCCCGCTTGTATCTTCAATCTCTGCATCTGGTATGCGGCTGCGGCTTGCGTGTCGACGTCTGCATCTTCGAGCCGTTTGTAGGTAAGTAGACGTCGGGACCCTGCGAGTTGTCAGTCAAGGGTCGGGTGATCGCGACAGCAACACTTACACTTGTTGAAGTCTTGTCTGCACTGGCTCACAAGCTGCAGCGCAGGGTGTTGCGGCGTTGCGTACTCTTCCAGCGGGGCTTCACTTTGACCTTCATCTTCGTTGACTACTTCTTCGCTGGACCCAGCAACAGGCATCCACATGCTGAGTCTGCCGCCGTTCACCAACATCTCGCTGCTGAAGTCTAGAATGTCGTCAAGCATCCTCAGAAAGCTGTAAGGTTTCCTCGGAGGGATATAGTCCTTCCTGAGATGTGCCAAAGTGCCGTCTCGGAGAACAACTTCCTGCTGAAGATAGTCCCGTGTTGAGCCAAGCACCTTCAATCCTTCTCTCACACCATATGGAGGATCGCAAATGATGGCACTCAACACTCTTTGCTTGCGCAATGGCGTGTGCGTCAGATCTGCGGCAAAGCCATCGAGATAGTTGGCAGAAGTGCCATACTGCTCGAAATTGGCTGCAACATTCCGGTCTTTCTTTCCCCGAATGCTTCTCCCGTCGAGATCAGAACCGAAGACAGTCGAGCCAAAATGTGCCGCTGCCAGAGGGAAAGAGCCTGTGCCCATGAAGGGATCATATGCGAGAGTTCCGGGACGGCAGAGAGCAATGTTAGCAGTAATAAGGGACAACTCGGCATCCATGGATGTTGTTGCAATATACCTCCGCTTTTTGAGATTGTACTTGATTACCGCTCTGCCATTGCTTTCGGCGAGCATTCGGCCAAAGCAGACACGCTTGGGAGTCTTTTGGTGCAAATCGTAGTCCTCGAAGATCGTGAACAGGTGGTCTGGATCCTTCATTCGGATCGGTCCTTGGAAGTCTAAGTAATCGAGGGCCTCAAAAGTAGCTCGTTGATCGGATGTCGGACGACTGTGGCGGTGGCTATCACAAACAAAACGGAACGAAGGTGTTCGGTATGAAGGCCATAGATGCGAGGTTCGTGTCCGAATATCAGCATGCAGGTCTGAGTAGTCTTTGCCATCGCCCCATAATTCATGCACACTCCATATTAGTATCGAGCGGGATGTAAGTGCTTGAGCTGCGATCAAAGGGTCGATATTGTCCGGAAAGCGAACGATTGCGAATGGCGACTAAGGCAGGGTGAGCAGATAATTCAGCCATGCCACGTAGGCGAAAGGCAACTGTGAGAGTACCGACCTTGTGGCAAAACTCCAGGCGCGAAGCAGCCCGAGAACATGTTATGGGTGCACAGCTGCCCTTCGCCTACCTGTCGGACGTTTACCTACATCGTTTGAGTACGAGATCCAATCTATGGTGAAACCGTTGAGTTCTGCCAGTGCGTCTGTCTCCGGCTGTCGAAAAGTTTCATGCATCTGCCTGTAGCGGATGAGGTAGTCCATGTTGACTTAAGTGACATGTGCTGCGGTTGTTCGAGTGTGTCACATTGTCAGTCATCGTTCTGGTCGAAAAAGTCGACTTGAGGTGGAGTTTCCATCCCGCTTGCGCATGAGTCAGCACGATCTGGGACAAAAAGAACGCTGTGAGAGGTAAGATGGCAAGAGAGCAAACCAAGTGAAATGACATGCTGCAGCCGTTGAGCATATACAGGTTGCATCGGATAAAATAGGCTGGGTATCACGTCCTGCCTGTACAACAATATACGCCCAAACTCCTCGCTGGGAACAATCAAAGACCAATGCCTCTCCCATCCGCCTCTTCCTTCATTTGACCTTGCTCATGACCGTTTCTACTCCTCTCTCACCATTCCACGCAGCAGCCGCGCTCTTCACACCACTCAGCATATCTCGACCATAATCGTCTCTACTCCTCAAGACAGCCTCAACCCAGCCAATCTGCACATCCCAATATGAGTTCTTCATGTTTTCAAATGCTCTCACGACACCGGGCCCCTTCTCTGCGCTTAGCAAATCTCCAAACGAAGATATGACTCTCCACTTGGCCTTGATCACTTCGAAGATGTCAGGATGCTGATTGAAGAAGTGGAAAACAGTAACAACATCCTCCTTGATCTTCTCGGTGAATGGATCAGATCGTCTGAATTTGACGCCCTTGTTTCGCACACTGGACAGATAGCGCACAAGGAGAGCGTCCGAGAGTTCCTCGACGAAAATGTCCTGAAGTGAAGGATGAAGGATGCCAGTAAAATCCTTGAGGTAATCCTCGAAGGTTGTGGTGATGGAAGCCATGGTCTTCTTCCCGTACCATGCGGGTGTGAAGAACTCGGTGAGTACCGGTCTGATATCCGTCGCGAAGATGACTGCTGCAAATATGGACATGCAGTGAGTGGCCAGATCGACGTATCCGTTGATCAGGGACTCGTGATCGGCGGTACTTGTCACAGCATATGCAGGACTGACCAAAGGCTCATAGTCCTGCTTGAATCGTGTCAAGAACGAGACACTGCCAGAGTCCTCATCGATATTGGCGATCTGATCGTTGGCAATAGCAACAAGCCATTCCTGGAATGTGCCAACACCCTCGAGAGCCGTGGGGTCTGGCGCATTCTCGATCTTGCGGAATTCGTCATCGATAAGTCGTTGCCACATTTGCTGTCTCTCCCGCAGAGCACGCATCATGGCGTCCACCACACCCTCCACAACATCTGGGCGACCTGATGACTCTGCAACCGATAGCTGCTCGCGAAGCATAGTCCACATGTCTCCCAAAGTCTTCGTATGGAGGTGTTCATTGGCGTCCTGATCCAAGCTGCCCTCTTCCCTAGAGACGAACGTGCGTCGATCAGATGTTGCCATGCGATCCATCCATTGCTCGACGGCCTTCGTGATGAGATTACGGTAGTCTCGCACCAGCTCCGTCTCACGTTCGTCGATGACGTGAGGCTTGAGCTCCTCTTGCTTGATCCCCAGCCGGGCCATCTTGCTATAGTACTTCTCCACCCAATTGAGAATCGCGAGCATGTGTACAGGTGTGATGTTGCTGTCGTCCAAACGTGCCACGAGAAAGTCGTGCATGAGGTTGTGATAAATGTTGCAATACGTTTTGAAGATCTTCCACTTCTTTGGCATGAGGTCCTGCATTCCCAGCTTGACAGTGTTCAAGTCGTTGAAGTACCATCTGCAAGCCTTTTCGAGCTTTTCTGGATCCTCATCAAAGGCCTGCTTGACCTGGTCGAATTGTGCGGCTGCGCTGTATTCAATGGCCTGCAAGAATTTCTTCTTGTAGCCTCGAAGCTCTCTCTGTCCCACATTGATGCTCTTGAACCTCTGCGCCACATCCTGGAACTCTCTTTGCGCATCTTGCAATGCCTTTGTCTGTCGATCTTTCTTCTCCTCTTCCTCAATCACAAGTCCCAGTCTCACGACCAGCCCATTGTTGCCTGCTTGCACAAGCCCAATCAGGTTGATGCAAGCTTGTCCCACATGCTCGTCGAACCACTCCACCACATCGTCCAGCTTCGTGAAGTGGTCCCTCAAGGTGACGCCGCTCTCCAAAGGCAAATTCTCGATCAGTTCCAGTCCCGACTCTCCCTCGGCATGTCCCTTGACTTGATCCATGGCACGATCTCTCACATCCCTCAGCTCGGACAGACCGGCGTGAATGGCTAGCAGATTCGGCTGTGTCTCCAGATCGCCATCATCTTCTCGCAACAGCTCTCCCAGCACTTGCAGCTCTCTGCCAAACGATTTGATCTTCTCTTTCATGTCTTCCACTGCGGCGAAGTTGCGCTGCATGATGCTCATTTTGTTGATCTCGGGAAAGTCTTCAATCATGCCCTGGGCTTCGGCGCAAAGCTTGTCAATTTTCATCATCTCATCTTTTATGAGCTGCACGGTGTGCTGGCCTGTCTGAATCGACGACATACCCTGCTGGGTGATCTGGAGCTGCTCGGAGAGGCCATGCTTGAGCTGGGCGTCGATGGTGGATTTCTTGCGCGTGAACTCTTGTCGTAATGAGGGTAGCTTGTCCAAATCGTCGGGATTGCGCAACAGCTCGGCCAGGCGCAGTGTTGGGTTCTCGATAGGCGGCGGGTCGTTCATGATGGCCGGAGCCTGAGATGCTGTCGCGGTGGCTCCGCCTATGTGATGAGGCTGGAGTCGCGACTGTACTGGATAGTTCGGTTGCAACACTCAAAGTGTAGGCCCTGTGCCACTATTGTCGCGTGTCTCGTGTTCAGTGTCGTGTCATGGTCGGACGGGGGTCCGCCCGCAGCATGCCATGGAGCTAAAGTTGGTCGCGGAGTGAAGCTGGAGTCGCGAACCTCCGTCTCTCCTCGGCGTTGCCATTGAACCTCTGATCACGACCATCATCACAACGAACCACTCCACAATGGCCTATTTCCGCATCACACTCCTCCGATCTGCCATCGGTCTACCCAAAAAGACATCAGGAGTACTGCACGCGCTCGGTCTCAAGAAGCGCATGACTACCGTCTACCACCCCGTCTCACAATCTGTGGCTGGCCAAATTTTCGCAGTCAAAGAACTCGTCGATGTCGCAGAAGTCGAGAAGCCACTCACAACCTCGGAGATGAAGGAATTAAGGAGACCCGATCCTGGATTTTGGGTAGAGAGCAGGGCGAGAGATGCGAGGGGAGCAAATTGAAGATGGAACGGGTCTAAGGGGAGAATGTTTTGAGAAGGGAAGAAGAAATGCTACGCACGCCGCAACACCTCGATGCATGAACGTGCATGATAGATGCGGTGAAGTGGATCTTGTAGCAAGAAGAAGATGGAAAGCGTGCGGTCAGGATACAGCATAATGGGCCGCACGCATCTACAAAGTCGGACCAAAAGCCAGCTGCACGTCCAAATATGGGCAAATAGCTGGACATATGCTTGCGCGTAACGAGAGATGGGTACTCTCATGAGCTGCAATGTGGCTTCGGCGAGCACGCGAGACGATATGGAGGGAGAGGCGCACCGACTACGGCAGGTCGCTGATACGCGGGCACTACGAGGACAGAATATTCAAAATTGATCTTCAATATCTTTGGAACGAGGACTATAACTTGGACGGTGCCTCAAGCCACGGCAACACCACATTCCCCAAGATCTCAAGGCTGTTCTTCTCCAAGAACAGGAAATGTCCGTTGCCGTGGATTCCTACGTCGCCGAGGGAGACAAAATCTACTTCCAGTCCAGCCTGCCTCATGTAGTTCACCGTACAGTAATCATACACGTCGTGATAACTCGCCTCGCCGGTCAAGACCAGGTGTGGCACCTGTGCCAGATGAACCAGTTGTCTCGCAGGCTCCGCTTGTCTTGTACAGTCTGAAGAGTTTGAATCTCTTGCAGGCACAATTTCTGTCCGCAACAGACTTGAGTCATCATTATCCAGCGGAGGATCGTAATGCAGTGGCAGGTTAGTAAGGCCATAACGTCGAGAACCACCAGTGGTAGTGTAGCCTTCTGCGAAGGGCAAACCTATCCAATTCTGGAAAGGAGGTCCTTGCGGTTCCATGCTCACGAGACCTTGGACCAGATGCGGAACGGTATCTGCGAGTTGGAATCCCCAAGGACCTGATTGAGAGTGCGTGAAGACAAAACTAGGCTTTCCGACCCTTTCGAGCAGTGCAGAGTACGGAGCGTTGTTGTAGGAGGCCTGGATGGTGCCGTTTATCAGAGCTGGGACCTGAGACGCGTAGAAGTCGTCGAAAATGGGGTCGCCAACAGTGCCTACGCGGAACATCAGCTCTGCTCTTCAAGATTACACACCGCTACCTGGCCTCACCTTCTCCGGGCCATTGAGTGTGCCCTGCCGCTTGAGGATAAGGGAGTGGATCTCGCTTCTCCGGTGCGGTGAATTGCGATTCGATTTGCTGCGCGGAAAAGGCAGTCAGATTCCCATCATGGCCAGGTAGATATGGCGACCTCCCTCGAGCCGCTTGGTCTGTAATATAGACCTCATAGCCTGTGCGAAGCAGATAAGATGCCCAGCCCTCACGTTCGTCTGGGGTATTCAGAAAGTTCGTGCCTGATTGAGCATTTCCATGTATCAAAATGACTGGATTGGCCTTGGTGACATTCGGAGGGATAAGGTGTTCGACGTAGATTTGGCCGACCATGTATCGGCTTGTCGTATTCGATGTTGGTAAGGTATAGTTGATATACTGCCCTCCGACGTAAGAATATTGTCTGCTTGCAAAAGCTTCTGTAAGATCATTATGGATCTCATCATGAGATTGGCCGGGAGAAGAACATGATGTTGTTGCTGCAACTGCTGCAGCCCAGAGGGAGAGCTTTAGGATCATGCTGAATCGTGTGTAGACAGAAGGAAAAGAAGGTGCATGGCGCCATTTTGATACTTGCTAGTACGCTACAGTGTCTCCGCATCGCAGCCCTACATTTCGCCGTTCGGAAGGATGCTGCAGCGCTGATGATCAGATGGGGCGATGGGATACCGTAGCTGCAGTGGAGTTTCAATGCGATGCCAAGCTTCGCGCCTGCGCCTCGAGCCGACCTGCCTCGCCGTAATTTTTGAGCTTGAGCTCCAACAGAGAAAACTGCGTTAACCACGACACCAACCGCATCCTATCAATCCCACACTCGCGACACCGCTGCCACCCGATAGTCGCCTTCATCATGGGCAAGGATAAGACAGAGGCCGAAATCGCGGCCAAGAAAGAGAAGAAGGAGAAGAAGCGCAAGCACGAAGAGGTCGACGCCGATGCAGCGCCCACGCCCAAGAAGGAGAAGAAATCGAAGAAGTCGCGCAAGAGCGAAGGCGCAGACGAATCAGTAATGGACATCGACAATACCGAAGTCTCTGTCGTTGCGCCCAAGGAGGAGCAATCAGACGACAAAGCGCTTTCGGTCGTCGGCATCGCAGCTCTCGTCCCCTTCGCAAACCCACTGGCCAGCGAAAAAGACCAGAAAAAAGTGCTCAAATCCGTAAAGAAGGGTGAGTCCCAGTCTCGTAGTCCCCCCAGTAACATTCATCCCATTTCTCGCACACCCTCTTCCCATGCAACAACGACATCGACAGTACAGCGCGCAACATCTGCAACAGCATCATCCTCTTCAGCAGCAGCCCTAGACAGGCGTCAACCCCTCCCACAAGACCTCATAATCGAAGAACCCAAACTCTCCACATGGGCAGATTTCCTAACATACCTCCAGCTGCCAAATCCAAAGCCCTAAAGCGCGGCGTGAAAGAATGCGTCAAATCGATTCGCAAATCCCCCGTTGCAACACCCACATCCCTTAACCCGGGCAATTTACCTTCCGGAATCGTCATTCTCGCAGCAGACATCAGCCCCATGGATGTGATCTCGCATATTCCGGTGCTGTGCGAAGATCACGGGATTCCGTACATTTACGTCCCATCGCGAGCGGAGTTGGGTGCCGCAGGGTCTACGAAGCGGCCGACGAGTGTGGTCATGTTGACGCCGAACACTGGAAAGGGCGCGACAGAGAGTGCGGATGAGTGGAAAGAGGCTTATGCGGATCTGAACAAGCTGGCGAGGAAGTTGGCCGCAGATGTCAAGGTTTAAGGAAAGCTTTTTCAAGAAGCCGGGTTTGGATGGCTCGAAGGTGCTACGATGTGCTCGGAGATCCGCATTTGCTAGCACGGCATTCTGACGGGAGCTGAGGCATTCATGTCGGGCGGTGGTCTGCCTTGCAAGCATTGTAGACACCTCTCCAGCCTCAACGAGAAGAAATGGAAGAGGTGTGATTGGTGGTCATGTTAATGACACGCTCATATGGGAAATGGTTCAAACGGTGTCGTGGCGTCTGGAAAGGGGTTGGTTGGACTGTACAGGAAGTACTGTATGCGAAAAATGCTATTACTGTGTCAACATGGAAATGGCGAACAAAGTTCAAGACCCTCCGCGAACGTCTCTTCTCCTTGCTTCCCAACAGCGCCCTCACCAAACTGCTGTCGAACAGACACAGAGACATTGAAAGAGGAGAGACGTTCGCGTCATCTCAAAAATCGTAATCTCGTTCAAATTGGTATCATGAAAAAAGCCGAGCTAGCTAGAAACGCGAAATTCAACAAAGACCCCCCGTTTTCACATCTCAGCTTTCTTTTCCAGCATAAATGGCCTGCCAGCTGCAATCCTTTTTGGCTCTTTCTCTCCAACATATCATCCTCCTGAGGCTTCAGTGCCTACTAACATCCCTGCTCGTCTCTAGTCTTGATGCCTTAGCGCAGTGCTTCAAGCACTAGCACTCCCCCTCGAATGCTTCCCGTTATCTACTCTCAATTTTTCGAGAATCAGCTTCACAGACTCGCCTTTCCCCTGCTGCGCCCCATCCCTCACATCAATCTCATCCGCCAAAGTCATAGCTTTCTTCGTCAGACCTCGCAAAACTCGCCGAGTATATGAGAAACTGCCGCAATTCTCCATGTACTGCACAGCGTATCGCTTCACCTCATCGTCGTTGGTCTTTTGTTTCAGAATGTTGATCAGGACTAAATTATTTGGATCTGATCGGATCGCGTGGATGATGGGAAAAGAGAATTTCCCTTCGGTGAGATCTTCGCAAAGGCCTTTGTTTTGGGTGTAGATTGTATCTGAGAGGTTGCGGTAGTCGTCTAGGATTTGGAAGAGTAGGCCGATTGTGTTGACTAGGGGCACATAATCAGCCGGCTGATGTGGAAGGTCGGGGTTGGGATTGTAGTTGTGTGACGGGCTTTCGGCGCACATCAGCTTGATGGCTAATCGGAATAAGCCTCCGGTTTTGTTGCCGACCATCTCGAGGTAGTCGTCTTCAGTGGGACAAGTGAGAGTATCGCGCCAGAAGAGGTCCATTCCTTGGCCACGATGGAGGTTCAGAAGTTCTTCGGTGTAGATTTGGACGACGAGTGGGTTGTTGAGTGTCATCAGTTCTTGCAGAGCACAAAAGTAGACGTAATTGGCGCTGTTGATCGTTTGTGCAGTTCCAAAGATCGAATGGGCAACCGGGATGCCCCTCCGCAGCTGCGAATTGTCCTCGACATCATCGATCAGAAGTGATGCGGTATGTAGCAGGGCTACTGCTCGAGTGATGACGGCAAGCGAGGATGCAGGCACTTGCAGCCACTCGTTGAAGGCGCTGATGAGCTGCGACCGAATGTCCTTGCCTGGGTGCGATTCGAGGTAGGCATAGGGCCCTTTGAGGATATTCTCCTTCTCTTGGCTCCAGCTACTGCCACTGCCATCGATCAGGTCGGCCCCAATGACTGTTGGCGGCGATTGATTGTCTCGTGAGAAGTCCCGCGACGCCGTGCTGGGGCCCGCCTTGTGGCCGTAATTTCGTCCTTGCGACATCCACACACGCTCGTCGACTTCGGGGTAGCGCCTGCTCTCGGGCACCGACCCCAGACTGTATTGGCTGCGGTGTTTTTTGGACAGCTTGCGCTCGCGATCGTTGGGATGGTTGCCGTTGGAAGCTGCTCGGTTAGAGCTCGTTCGCGTGGGGATGGTCGCAGGGTTTATGGCGTGGGAGGATGAAGGTGGAGAAGGACTTTCGAGCGAGAGGAAGGTGGAGGTGGAGTTCATCTGTTCGACAAAGCGGCTGGAGCGTCCATCGGCGCGCGACAATGAATCAGAGCGGGTCTTGTTTGCGGCCGGAGGCGTGGTGAAGGGCGGACTCTCGCGCAGTGCAACGGAGGGGAAGAGGCTGTATTTCTTGGTCGGGGTGGTGCCGTTGGGTATGTCGGTGCTCGAGGCGCTGGGGGTGGTGTTGTAGGTGGGAGTCGTGGCACGCAGACCCCCCAGGCCCGCTGTCATGGGCATAGTCGTGTTCAAGCAGCTGTGCATATGCAGCTGTCACAAGCTCGCTCGCTCGTGCAGTGGAGCTCCCGAATGCGGTCAAGTCGCCAGCTGCCGGGACAATATGAAGCCGACCGAGCCGACCGCCTGGGTCAGATACAGTACACAGATACAAAACCTGCGTGAGAACAATGTCGTCTACGGCCAGAGCTGTATAGCTCCGGACATGCTTGCGGCGTCAGTCGTGGTCTCCTCAACGGGCCGCTGGCTTGTCAATGAACCAGCACAGGTCACAAGTTGGGCCGCTAAGCACAAGATCAGCCAATATCTCTGACGCGCCACCTCCGTCGACCACGACTCGTTGTGATCTTCAGGAACCGCGAACTAGCATACTGATCGCCTGGTCCAGCACTCTGGCGCCCAGAAGTTCCTGCGTTTCAGGTGCGAACAGGCGTTTGTCGGCAACCGGGATCCCTCATCACGACTTCTTGTGGCCACGTACAACCAACAACCTCAGAATTGCATGGGCTCGGTGTTGCTGACCGCAGCAGAGATACGGGCGTGCGGTGTGAGTGCTAATGTTCGTGTAAGATGATGTCTCTACTCAATGCGAAATGGGTATCATTACTATCGGTACAAAAAGGGGCTGCTGTCTCGCTATTACCGCAGAAGCTTCCGAGCCTTCTCTATCTAGCCATTGCTGCATTACTGTACGCCTTTGGTATTGCTCTCCTCATCACCAGCATACGCAAACTTGGAAAATCTTCGAATCGCAGCTCCCTTGTAATAGAAGACGTACGGGATGGCGCAGCACGCCAACCCGATGAACGCCAAAAGTGTTGAAGCCCATTGGTCGCCAAGTCGGTGGTACATTTGGATGGTGAACAGCACAACTGCCGCGCCCCAGAGTGATCTGAGGAAAGTCTTTGCGGCGAGAGCACTTGCCGCTTGGTGCTGATAAGTATCTACCAGGTAGTTGTTGGCACTGTTGTACAGGAAGATGAATCCGAAACCAACAAACCAACCTCCAAAAGCAGGAGCGAACCAGGTCAGGCGTGGATATGACGTCCAGGCGAAGATAAACAGCCCTGTTGGCTAAGTCAGTCTCCAGAAAATGTGCGTTCCGCTCTGGCAATCCACTTACCGACTGGAATAAACCAACACGAATACATCATTGGAATCAATCGGACCTCAGCCGGAGGCTTGCCGTTGTACTTCTCAACTTGCTTGAGGTAGTGCTTATTCACCCAAGGTGAGAAGAAAGCACTCATTACAACTCCAATTGCCAATGGGATGAACATCAGTCCGGTTATCGATGCAGAGTATCCTTTCCCCTCCTGGAAGATAATCGGATATGCGATAAAGAACATATAGAGCAATCCGTATAGGACAGACATGTAGAGTGAGATAACGAAGACAATCAGCTCCTGGAAGAGCAATTGGAAAGGTCTCAACAAGAAGACTTGCAATCTCTCGCTGAGTGGTCGTAAGTCCAGATCCACTTCGGTAACGTATGAGTCGTTCCCAGTCTCTTTCCTCAGTTTCTTAGCTCGTCGGGCCAGGATGGTTGGTGCATATGTCTCCGGCACAGTGAAGGTGATCAAGATGTAGCATGCTCCCGACAAAATCAGCTGGAGCCAATACAGCCATCTCCAGCCCAAATGATCAGCCGTGAAGCCGCCAACTAGTGGTCCGATAGCAGGGCCAATAAACGGCGCAGCACTGAACGCAGCCATGGGAACTCCTCTCTCCTCATTCCTCCACAAATCCGCTAGCGTGCCTCCGACCAGAGTCATAGGAGCAGAAAATGCGATACCATCGATCGCTCGACACACCAGCAAAGTTCCAATATTCTTCGCAACAGCGCAAGGAATGATGAAGATCACAGCCACCAAAAGAGTGCTCGCATACATGATTCTCCTGCCAAGAATCTCGCTCATGGGGGCAAAAGCCATAGGTCCAACGCCAAATCCAACAACAAAGAGGGTGATAGTCAACAGACTCACTTCTTCGCCGACGCCAAATGTCTCGGCTGGTCCGACCAGATCTGCGGTGATCACAGCACTGTTGAAAGCGACCGCAAAGCAGGTTAGGGCGACGACCATTGTACAATACCATTTGAAGGCCTTGCTCCAGTTCTTCGGATTTTCGGGGTCATTGTCGACGAAGGTGACGAGAGAATACTCTTGGGGCTTCGCTTCACCGGTCTTGGTGCGTTTAATGGATAGGACAGGTTGGAGACCGGTCGCTGTTTCCTCCGTATACTCGCGCATGCGATCGCCAGCTTCGGCGGTAAGGGTTCGATAAGGGAGATTGACAACATCGACGGGGTAAGGTTCGTGAGTGTGGACTTTGGTAAGAGATCTTTCTGGGAGTGCTCCATGACTCGAATCGTGATTGGGATGGTGATTGTCGGTTTCGAAGTCGTTGTGCTTTTCGTGGTCCTTTTCGCTCAGCGAGGATTCGCTCGAAGATCTCTGCGCTCCCAAGGATGCACGTTGTAGTCCGGCTGCTTCTTCTGCCATGCTGAAACCTGTGCAGCCGATTGCAGAAAGAAATTTTGTTGTTGGTATATGATGAAACCAGAGTCAGTGCAAGGCGAGCGGCACCTACATGGTATCCACAATCCATCTTATATATGTGGCAGCGTGCCTTCGAACAAGAACATCATGTCGAGGTAGCTCCGCGTTGCAGCCGCCGATGGTCCGCATGAGAAGGAATCACGGCGGTCAGTTGTTAAAGATCTGTAAAGGCTTGGCAAGAACTATGATGCTTTGTCGACCATCCGAGATATCTCCTGGGCACATGAAGAGAACGAAGCCTTTTGATAAGATGTCGGCACGGTCCGTTGGTGTAAAATGAGAAATCCTTGCACCGATTTCAGGCCGGCCAGGCCCGTCATGTTCCTGGTTGGCGGTTGAGCAATGGGTGTTGTGCGATGTTCGAAGCGTTATCGGAGGCCGACGAACTGACCGAGTGCGAGAATATGCTATGCATAGAGCTTTTGTGGAAGACACGTGCAGGAATCTGGAAATCGCCACTACAGAATGGTCAGCGGTCCATGCACATCGAGAAAGGACACCACGCACAGCACCACATGTCAGCGCATGGTTCGCGGTGCAGCAATGTTCCATAGCTTGTGGTTCTGTGGTACGAATAGAGCCAAGCCATGCGATCCGTCCTAGGAATGACGTACAAACCTGAACACTCCAGGTCGTGCTGTGTTTCAGTCGCAATGCGCAGGTACGGGTTCAATGCCTAGCAATGTCGAGATTCGACGATATCACTGGCAGTCAGTCATCGCATACTGCGGAAGGTCACGCTGTTCTCTGTTGGCCGCCCAGGACTGCACACTGGAGTACTTGATGAATACTTCTCGCTGTAATCAGGTCGCATGTTGCGGCTATGCGGATTCACCTGGTCGAGGAAAAATGCATGCCGCATATGTGCAACAATTCACGGACGACTCCTTTGGGTCCCACAGCTCTGGTCCGGCCACGCATTTTCGACGAAGTGCGCAAGCACAAATCGATCAACATTTCGTGTTGCGTAGCAGATGGCGCAGGTGGTGGCGGTTCTGGCCTGGTCGGTTAGCGATAAGAGGGCATACCATTGCACAATGACGCTATCGCAGTGCCGCGCAGGTGCAGATAGACGATATCGTTGCGCAACCACGCTGGTCGGTGATATTCTACGCGCCCAAACGCTCCTGGGCTGCTTCGCGGAATGAAAATAGCGACGAATACGACAGTAGTATCGCGAACGATTCGACGTCCAGCCCGTACAAAGAGGCCGAAGAGATCTGCGGAGCGACTTGACTCGGCATGAGATGTGAAACGCTGCTCACGTCTCAGCATGTCCAGATTCCGGAGACTTGCGGCCAATCTTTCCAGAAGCGACGAGCAATGGCTTTGAGGTGACGTTCGTCTGCTGCAGGGTCGATGTCGCTTCCAAGTTCCAACATGCTGCGAACACTGCTCTCGACTGCTGTGTTGCCAATGCGCAGAATGATGCCGAAATGGAGCCCGGATTGGCAATGACAATCAGGCACCACCGATCGGAGAAGTCAGCGGCGGCTTCTCGATGCAGCAGCAGGTGAAGTGGCTGGAGAGCAAGGATGGCAGATGAAGAGAAGTGGGAAATGTTGGTGAGGCTCCAGGATGCGCTGCTCAATTCTGCCGCCGCACCAGCCTCTACTGAGTCTGCTGCGTGTTGCTCACCCGTGCAACTTGGTCGTCGCCGTCGCCGTGAGTCGATGTGCGCGATGCACGGCGGTGCAGCTGGTGACGAGCGGCACGGCGACGAGTTGCTGAATCGCACGCTGTCGAGCTGCCACGTCGAGCGGTGCAGGTGCGAGCGCAGCAGGTGCAGAGCGAGCCGAGGAAGTCGCGGAGCTAATTCGTGCGCTACTCATGGGCCGATGCACGCTAGCACGTCTCGTCACATCCGCTGGCGTCAGCTCACTCCAGCCACCCGAAGTCTTCCCCTCCCGGCCCCCCTTCGTCCAGCTTTTCCTTATGAAGAGCCCGGCCGCGCTCCAATTCCTCCTGCTTCCGTTTCTGCAACCTTCACCTGTCTTTCTGCCCAACGCTGCCCAACATCAACCACTACTTCTCCCTCCCTCCCTCACCCCGTGGACAGCTTCCCTACTCCGCAACGATCATCCGCATCGTTTGTGTTGCTATAACACCTTCACACACGACAACAAACAAACTTGGCTCTTCCTGTAGCCTCGTATCGGACTTTCCAGGATGACATTTCGCAGCCGCGAGGATCAATTGGCCGCCAGGTACTTTCTTTTCTATGTTCTTCAGCGTTGCTTTGCAAGATAATGTACTTGAACTCTGTTCGAGATCGTGTTGTATTTCATTTCTCAGACCAGTCCATTGCCACGGACTCCGAGGATACTATTTCTGCCAGCCGGCTTTGGATATGGACATTGGATTGCCACGGACTTGTTACCCTTGGGACTTGACCTGAGTCCGGATCTTCCAGGCCATACGGATTGTCTCTACGCTCCAGTGCTTGTTGAGTCACATGGTCGGCTTGAAGCCTCCAACTTATTCACAGTGGAGTTGCTCGTCACCTGTTATCAGCGTCGCGGATATGACCTTCTCCCTATGGATGAGCCCATGCATTTGGAAGAGGACTTGCGCGACCGCGCGAAACTATGGATGGCCCGATCTGATTACCTTTGTTCACTTTCGAGAGACGGCCTAGATACCCATTTGGATCGTTGGAGAAGCTCTCCCAGATTGGATGACGTCGACTACTCTGACCCGCATCGAATGTTTCCCGCCACCATGCTTGGATCTCGTGTTTCTGTTCGGCACACTCCTGACGACGATTGGTCCGCGTTCCTGTACCTCCTGTCCCTGTTCGACACACCTGGCGCACTCTCGTTCTTCTACACGGCAACGGCACGGGACCATTCTTTCGTTGTTATGTTTCTTCTTGTATTACGTTGCTTATAGACCATAGTGTCGTTGCTATTGTCGACGATGACACGAACTGACGTCTCATGTGTGTAGTGAGGAGATTCACTCCTTCCACCAGTCCGGATCCGTTCTGTTTGCACAGCCCACAGAGGTCAATAACTGGTGTCACTCCATTTATTCGGAAGCCTATCCATTGACTCCACCGGACACTGCCTCGGATTGCGCTCCTTCGGATTGCCCAGACATGTACGACTCATCATGGAGTCAGGCTTCAATGCCAGAGGAGTCGTGGACTTCAGGACCTTCGGATCACAGCACACTTCCCAAGGCCGCTAGCCGCCAATGGTCTACGTATAGTGCCGCGCCCAGCTGCCAGGATTCCCAATCTTTGAACGACGCCTCGTCGTGGGCTCAATTTGGCCAAGGAGCTGTAGATATGGGCTTGTCGCCTGCTCTGAGCCATGAGAGCCAGACTGTGCACAGCCTCACACACGTGCCCGAGACGGACTTCCCATTGCTGCCACCCGGCTTGGATTTGTCCTTCATTGGAGAACCCACAAATTGGTCCACTTCCGGCCCTGTTGTCTTTACAGCTGGCCCTCAGGATATGTCCACAGCCAGCATGGTTTCATCCCCGGCTTCCATTCCAGCAGGTCCACAGATGAGCGCGTACTATCCTGCCTTTAACGGACCGCAGCCTGCGATGTATGGCCCAACTCAGTCCATGGTTCACTACCCAGAGGCTCCGGCTGCGCATTTCCAAAGGAGGACTGTGTCTGACCCATCCGGCTCTCCGCCTCGACGATTGTTGCCACGCACGGATGCTCCGATGACCGTCACCTACCACTCTGTTCAACAGCCACGAACACATGTGTCTTGCATGGTTGCACACGGCGATCCGAGAGTAAGTAACTCTGCCAGCTTGGCAAAGGACTTCCATGGCCACGGTCTTCCAACTCCTCCCCCACGTCCGGAGACGTCTTCGCCAGGCATGATCTCGCGCCCATCCATTGTGTCCACCCATGGCAGTGAGGAATTCGGTGGCTTCGTCCGGTATGAGCAGGAGCAACAAGCACCTGCGGTGCAGATGAGGTTCGACGATATGATGCGCCATGAGTTGACCTGCAATACTGACGTGTGGCGTAGCTTCGTTCAACCTGGTCGCCCAGTGCCCGCGCACTTGCCTGTGCACCACCAGGAATTGACACCGGCCTTGTCCAGGTCTGATTCGACCCACTCTGTCCCACAAAAGGCCACTTCTTCCACTGGTAGCGTGACGGGCGAAGGAGACGAGGGACGCCACAGGAATCATCCACTATACTCCAAGGGACCTGAGGCCGATGGATTGTACCACTGTCCTTATGCCAGTGACCCTAACTGCCAGCACAAGCCCACGAAGCTCAAGTGCAACTATGAGTATGATATCTCACTACCCTTCACCCTATTTTGAGATTCATTACTGACCATTTGCGTTTACAGCAAGTTCATTGACTCCCACCTGAAGCCTTTCCGCTGCAAGGTCGAGTCGTGCTCCAAGCAGGAGTTTTCGTCCACGGCATGCCTGTTGAGGCACGAAAGAGAGGCACATGGTATGCACGGACATGGAGAACGTCCTCATCTCTGCTTCTATCCCGGTTGCGAGCGCGGCATCCCAGGCAACGGCTTCCCAAGGCGTTATAACCTCTTCGACCACATGAAGCGTGTCCACGATCACAAGGAGGAGCCACAGCAGGAGCGTGCCGCGGACAATGGAGCCCGCAAGCCAATGAGCCGCAAGAGGAAGGCCAGTCCCTCTGAGGAGCCAGTTGCCAGGAGGCAGAAGATGCAATCCGTCTCTGGCCCAGCGATGTCCATGCCCCAGGGAGCCTATGCCATGCAGATGCCCGTCTACCCAGAGCAGGTATATCCACAGAACCAGGGAAACATGTACCCCATGATGGGAAGGCCAACCTGGAGTGAGTGAGGTGTCGAATATCATGAATCCTGTGCGGCTTCTCATGGAGAGTTGCTGAATGGACTCTCGGAATCGTCTACAGTACATTGATTGACTGACGCAAGTCATCGGTACAAATATCCACCTCGAGGTTCGCCTCAAAGGACTGACTTACCTCCTCACTGGACATTTGGTGGAAGGGCCCCACCCCTCTGGGGCCCAAATACCAGCTACCCAGATGCCACGTCCTGGGATATCATATTTACCGGATGCTTGCTCGGCAAGAGCTTGCTGTGACTCGTCAGTACATGTTGACTGCCCTGTCGCCGGACATGATGTTACCAGTGTCAAGTCTTATGAACAGAGTTGCGGAAATGAAGAGGTTGAGGACTGTGGAGAAATGCTGAAAAGCTGAAGGAGACGTCTGAGTCGCCATTGGGGCGATTCCTGTTGGAGAGCAGACTTGCATTGACAACATTTGAAAGGAGTTATACGGAGTTGATATTGTACATATTTGATATTTCATGGAAAGGAAAGCTACTTATTTGATTACATTTGACAATTACTGTCCTCAATCGTTGTTGTCAGATTTTGTCTCCATGAAGCCGCCGCCAGTGACGTCTGGGCCTTGCGTAATAAGCCGCAGCGCAAGCGGCCGCGAGCTTCAGCGTGCGGTGTGCAAAACTCACCTCAAGATGACAAGCCCAACAAGACTTATTCGCTAGTGCCTCCTAAGGACAAACGGACCGCAGTCCATGCTAATGTCGTTTAGAAGAAGCGTGCAGAGATTTTCTCGGCTGGACTCTGCAGACCCACTTCACTTGGAGCGATATGGCTTGGCGTTCCGCTTTGCACCACCCACGCACCACATACGAAAGCAAAAAGGAGTCTAGCTGCAGTATCTGGACGTTGATTTACAACAGATGTAAGGTGCAAAAGCAAAAGGGAATCCCAGTATTGACAATGGACGACCATCAATACTTGTTTTTCACTTCCGAATCCGGGATTCGAACCCGGGCCATCACGGTATCACTCCTATGAGCCTGAAAACGAGAGATCCTAACCACTGGACCAATTCGGAGAACGTGGCAGCTCTGCAAAGGTAGAAGCAATATAGCAGTTGATAACAGGGCTGGGGGTGAAGGGGGAGGCCGTGGGGGCGATTGGGACAGTCTGAAGCTCTTTTTGGGCAGCTAAAGCGTTCTGTAGCATCTTTTTGAGCTTGATATAACTTCTTTAGCAGTTTTTGTGTGCTGCAGAGGGTCCGGGTAACTTGGGAAAAGGTATAGGCATGGGGGAGTTTCGAGCTTAGCAGGATTTCTCGGACTGCGAGTCCTGAACGACATGGCGTTCGTGCGTGTTTCCTGCTAACTAAGGTGCTCAAAGTTGACATCACAAGCTGCTCAACATGTTCGAACGTGGATTCCCCGACGAGTTGTAACGATCGATCTGACAGTCGTCTAACGCTATCGAGCTCAGCTTGATACCCACGTCCACAACGATAGGCACAAGATGTTCAACGATGATGAGGCATATAAAAGCGATTTATGTAAGCAGAAGCTTCATGTGCCAGACCAAAGCATTAACTAGGAAGATATTCCGCAATAATAAGCTTCGCTAATAAATCTATCACTTGTCTCTTATCTTCACATGCTCGCTGTTTCGATGAATCGTTGCTACCTCTAGTCCCTGCTTGCTGTTCTTCCCGCCTCTTCTTTGCACTTAAGAGCTTGACTAACTTAACAGGTATCGGAAATAGTAATGAAAGGTACTAGTATGTTTTTCATAGCGAGAAGTCTTAGAAGATGGTTGATCTATCGACACGGTGAAATCGTGATCGATGTGATCCAGTTTTCGGACTTACGTTATTGACTTTCAAATCGCTTGTTTCCACTCGAATGAGTTGCGAGGCAACCCTAGCATCTTTCTAGCAATAAGCTTGACTGGTCTCGCGATTCGACGAGATACTCCTAGAGGGATATAACACATTTAGCACCTACAGAGCATTGTCATTGCTGGTAGAGAAGCTCAAATTTGACACTGATACCCCTTTGCCACTCTTGGATGGGTTGCTTCGGTATAATCTAAGCAGCTTAAAGCTATTACTCGGGCAAACTGCGTGCTAGCCTTCTGGCAACTAACAATGGAGTTATAGCACGATCATTTCACAGCTAATAGCGTCATCATTTCGACTCAGGTTACTAGTTTGCACTTTCTATGGCTCAGCGTATGTGTGTGCTATCAAAGCTTGTGGGAGTAAAGACCATCGCCAAAAGGAGAATCTACTTCTAACGACATGAATTGTCACTACTCGACAGCTTGTTCGCAGGCAACATTGAATTAACTTCGCCTCCTTTGACGTACAATATGGTTAGTGTTCGGATCGAAGGACTGCGAACAGTGCGAGATAAAGACGTTTTTAGCACTTGAAGCTGTCATGAGAGACTGCTTTTGCAAGCTATTATATTCCTTCGGCTTTAAGATCCCCGCTTCGGCTGAGCTGGGCATTATAGCCCAGTTTCCGCAGACTAATTTGTGTTCTTCAGTGTCCCCCCAACCTACAGGTCCCGACACATTCAAACCCAAAATGTCTTATACGATTGAAAGCGCTGAGTGGATGAATGATGTGCCTCAGAATGTCAAAGATCTGATTAAGACCTTCTTCTCTATCGCCGACAAACCCGATCCTGAAGCTGGACGATTATGGGCTGATCAGGTATTCTCGGAGGGCGGTAGGCTCGCATTCGGGGAGGGTCATGGTTGGGAAGGGACCGAATGTAAGACACTCAATAAGTTTACCATGCGCCATCACAGGCTGATGTACCTTTGAAAGCTATTCGTAAAGCCAGGCTGTTCGCTTGGGACAAAATCAAAGCACGCAAGCACATTGTGCATCAAGTCTATGCTGGCGGTCCAGCCGGCGAAGATATCATGCTCCACGGCATCGCCAGTTCATATATTGCTGTGACCGATGAGACTGTTGACGTTCCTTTCGCAGCTCGTTCTCTACTTGATCAAAAGACTTTGCAAGGCTCTTCGCCGAGGGCGCTTCTGTATCAAGCTTGGGCAGTATGGGGATCGTCGAAGCATTCGAAATCAAAGCCGACTGACACATTTCAGGATCATTCAAGGTTGACGGAAGCTTTGAAGAGGACCCATCAGATCGCATGAAAAGGCTCAGACAGCGCATCCTGTAACTGACCATAGTCAGACATTTCCATGTGCTATACTATGTCGATGACATTGCTGCACAATTCCAACTCTCTAATCATGAATCAAAGGTCAGACTTGACTCCCCATCGAAGCACCATCGGATTCGCTCGATCTCCATGCAACTTCATCATCTCATCGTAAAAGTCATCACTAGTGCCTCCACGAGCCTTGACCTCTCCGAGCAACCTTTCAAAGTCTTTGATATACGCTCTCGTTGTTGCAATATTCCAATTGCCATGAATTTCTTCCGCTTGCTGATGACCCGCGATAACATATGCTGGCTTTAAGCTTTCGACCACGTCGACCGCCCTAAGCCATTCATCTCGTTGCTCCTTTGTGGTAGCGATGGCAAACATCGCATGGACTTGGCCATAAATGACATCGCCTGCTACGACGAGTTTCAACGCTGGAATCCACAGGATTGTGGTGTTACAAGTGTCAGAGTGGCCTACTTCGATGGCCTCACATTCCCATTTCCCACCAATGTAGAATTTATTTCCCTCTGGGAGCGGCTCTGGGAAGACCCAGCGGCGCTCTTTGGGAATCACATCATCGAACCACGCACCCCATACCGCAGAATAGTAGCCAGGCTCTACATTCTCTTTGGCGTGTGCGATCGTTCCTGGCGTGCCCAAAATTTTGGCGTTTGGGAACTTCTCCAGGACTATGGGAACGCCAAACCAGTGGTCTGGATGACCATGAGTGATGTAGATTGTTTCAAGAACTCGGCCAGGAGCAATCTTTTGAATCCAGGCGACCAGCTCTTTGGAATTTTCGATATCGATCGGCGCATCCACAAGTAAGGCGCTAGTTTGATCGTAGACCAAAGTGCAAGATATCGGCGACCAGTAGCCTTCTAGACCTTCTCCGTTGAATAGACCTTGTCCTTTGAAAGGGATTGGCTTTGCCACGAAGACGGCGGCACGTAGTTCGCTCATGATTGTAATGCTCGATGTTGGAGAATCGGATGTCGTGAGAGTGTGTTGCTGAGGTCTGAGATCGTTGAAACCGCAACCACACGTGGCTGTTATATCAAGCGATACTATGAGAGAATACACTGGATACGCCCGTAAACGTGCTTAGCTGCCAACCTAGGTCGTTGTGATCGATTATGAATACTCCTGTAGTGGATTAGTGATACCATGGGGACCCCAGACTGGGGTTACGTGCGTTGACGAAGCTCTTCAACAAGCTTGAGATGTCACTCAGCTACGTCCGTACTCATTGTCTACTTCGTCGTTGTCAGTTTCGTGGAAACGAACGAGCTCGCCGCATAGAAGTTGGCCATAACTAAGTCAGCTTGGCTCAACCGCCCCAAACATTCTTCTCGACCTCAATTCCACTACTGCATCAACGACATCAACCCTACATCAACATGCCCATCTGGAAGATCTTCCACCATCCCGGCATCTTCGATGATCCAGCAGAAAGACACGAGCTGGCCAAATCCATAACCGATTACTACGTAACCGTAGGCCTGCCAGCATACTACGTCAACTTACAGTTCTGGCCTCTGCCTTCCGACCGCTACTTTACAGGTGCAAATCCAGTGTCCAAGACAGTCTTTGTCGAGATAATCCACATAGCTAGAAGATGGGATCCAACGAACAAGCAGATGGCAATCAGGATGAAGAATCGGATGGACAAGATCCTCAAACCGTACACAATAGATCGCGGTATCCATCTCGAATATGCGATCGCTGAGGGCGCAGCGGAGCTATGGAGAATCAAGGGCATTGATCCTCCGGAGTCTTTTGGACCAGATGAACAGGAGCAGGCGGCTCATAATAAGAAGCTGTTGGATGAGATGAGGAAGAAATTTGATTATGACAAAAGTTCTATTACTCGAAGCCGTCTGTACTCGGAAAAATGAACTGTATTTATGTCAAAGCGATGAACTTCCATCAAGGTGTCCTGCGATGCTCCATCAATGTGTTCTACATTACTTACGAGCGACCAGGTGCAACTGACTTCAACCCGTACCCCTGGTATTGTGCGAACACCACCACAATTGACCAGTATGCAGAGCATCCGATCGTATGTGGATACGAATGTCCAGGCTCACGATTCAAGCGGGCTTCAGTCGAACAGCCAGAACTGTAATGCGACTGGGGCCAGAAATTGTTGCAGGACACAATTAGCATCAACGGGGCCCATGCTAGTCGACGATGATCTGCACTGAGAGCATTCAACTCATGGCACGCGAGTTGGCCTTTGTTGTTGATATGTGATCGGATCACTAATCCGAATGACTTCGTCTACGGACGTTGGGAGCTCGCGGGTGTCATGTGCGATTAGTGAACGCGGCTGGTCTTTGAGAGTAGAGCAAAGGCAACCGTCATTTTGGACGATGGAGACTGACCCATCGCAGCATGGAAGCACTTCATCTGCTCATCTTTTAGGTCATCAAATTTCATGTGGCCGTGCGTTGAGTCTCAGGTTGATCAGATTGAAGTAGTTTTCGATAGCTGTGGACACATATACTGTAGTATTCAGACGTTGTGCATGGTGCCTTGTAACGGACTGCCGTGTGAAGTAAAGCACGAGATTGCGCCTGGAGAGGTCCAGTGTGGCCCGCCAGGGTGAAGCTCGCCATCATCTCCCACATCTTTTACCTCGACAAGTCTACAGTTGCAATTTCCACTGAGATGCTGATAGTCTGTGTTTCGCCTATACGATACGATCTCCAGTGATGATGTTTCCAGTAGCCTTGACAGAAAACATGGCGTCCGTCACTGTTGCGAGATTCCGCCAAGTCGCCTTATCAAAATCGGAGTCTTTCTCCGGGTCGCCGTCTTGATTGTCGTAGTGCCATCTTTCTGCGGTGCGTGATGCCAAGTCCTGTCGCAAAGAAAATGAAATATTAGCGGGATGATTCATACATTTGGCTGCCCAATGGGCTCCGATTAGCACACAGGCCGGGCAGTCTTACCTTCAATTCGTGCCCAAATTTTTGTAGACGAATACCTATGTCCACATGGCGGAAGACTTGAGATTTCACGGCCGTAGTGATTGGATCGATGAGGGTCTCATTGATCTTGGCGAAGGTCTGTAACATTAGCGATATTGTAGATTTTATGCTGTGGCGATGAAGACTTACACTGCCCAATGCCTCTGTGATGGTCTTAGTGTCTGCTTTGTTGAACCCGTTGTTGAACCGCGGGCCCCTCATGTCGAATACTGCATACGCTATAGCAAGGGTAGCATTCCTGATACCCATGTATGCAATCTGCAGCTAGGTCAATGATGTCCCTCAGGCAATCACATGTGCGCGTAGCTCACATCGTGGCGCCTGTAGAACTCCTCCCAAGAGTCATTATCGTCCGGATCATAGGGCACCTTCAAGTTCTTAAGTGCCTTGTCTGCCTCAGTCAAGTTCCCTCTGTAGTCTGACAGGTAGCCCAGATATGCGTCAGGGGACAGCGTCGCTACAGACGCACATTGGTCATGTGACGGCAGAACGTCTCCATGCCTGAGTGGTGATGACCAATTTCAGCCGTAGAAGCATCTTCCACGACAATTGAGAGTGAGAGCGCCACTGGCTTTGCAAGGGACGTAATGGGCAAGAATGAAATGCCAAGTAGCCGTGTGAAATGCATCTTTGGGAAGGCTCAGAAGTGGTGCTTGCAAAGGTGTTGAGTGTGAACCAGGCGACTTGAATTTTCGATGCCTTCATTTATATATGCACCACGGTTCAATGGCCAGTAGGAAGAGTGTCGCCTGGATCGAGGGCAGTGTTCCACCGCACACAGGGGCATCTCATGCTGACGATCTCCGATGAGAACTCCTGTGCTCTGCAGATTCGCCAACGCGGATGTCTACGAGCTTGCCGCCGATGGTGAAAGTCCGTATGTGGGACGGCTATCTGACATTTCGCGTGGTGATACGTCAGTCGATGCGCAATTCAAACGCAGAGAGGAACAATGCCAGATGATCATATCCGCAAGAGCTCGGTCTTGCAGCTCTTGCTATACCTAAACGGGAAAATCCACGATCTGAGAACTTCTTATATTGCAGATGGCCAACAGCTCTGGCTGGAATTCCTCCAGTGAAATCGCCATGAAGCGTGCAACATGGCCTTGCTGTGCAGATAATCGAGTAGTATTCCAAATGCCTCCTGCACGTAACTGAGCAATAATTGTTGAGAGCAGGTTGTGTACGCTGCTCTACCAGTCAGATTCCGGAGTGAGTTTGTATGTTGGATGCCATGCAGACAATGTTGCAGAGATCTTGTGGATGTGGCTAACAGCTTTACCATTGGGCATGCACCCTACTCGGCTTAGCGCCACCTCAGACCACGCGAATGCAAAGCCCGCAGTGGTGCGGAATGCGATCTGACAATGTCTTGTATTGGGCATCGATGCCAGGAGTCTTATCGTGGCAACATTTTCGCCATCTACCAGATTCAAAGCAGTCCCAGCCAAGGCTCTGCTCTCTCAGACATTTTGTTTTGCGACAAGACTGCCTCGGGGTACTACGCCTCCTCGTGAGATAGGCAGGTCTCTAGCGCTTAGTCTGGCCCAGGTATTGCTGAAAAAGTCAATATGGTCTTCAGTGAGGCGAGGCCAACTGTCAGAGGTATCGGGGTTTATTGTACCATCAATCCTCTTCTCTCTTCACCTCATCATCCGCTCGCCGATACAAATGAATCTGATACCGCATATTCTCCAGTTCCAGACGATACTCCAGTCCTTGAGGCAATCTGAACCATCTCGATTCATCCGAAACCACCTTCTCCCACTTCGTCGGGATCTCCTCTTCACCTCGCTTCTGTTGTGTGCCAAGAAGCGTGTGATCAAGCAGCCATTGCATAGGATACTTCTTTTCAGCTCCATTGATCGAAACAGTCGAGTAGCTTCCAGGGCTGTCCACGACTAGCAAATGTGCTCCAGGCTGTGCCGCTTCTGTGATTCGCGCGAGCATTTTCTGTGTCTTGGGGACGGAAGTCGAGTAGAGTTCGTTGAGCGTGAAAAGCAGTGTTATGAGGTCTGCTGTCTCGTAAATTGCTTTGCTCTGCGGGTCGTCGAGTTCCAGTGCATCTGCTTGTTGGAAAGTGGCCGCGAATGCTTCTTCCGGAAGTAAGGCGACATTCGCTGCCTTGGCAGCTGCAGAAGCGTATTGTGACAAAACCGGCGGACTCACAACAGCCCTCCCTAGACTCGAGACCGTAGGACCCCACGCAGCGATATCCAGAAACAGAGCCGAGATCCTAGCATCCGGTTCGTCTCCTCGTCGTTCGGATAACCAAGCAGCAAGACCGGCCAATTCAGCCCCAGCACCCCCTCCCAAACAAACCACCTTCAGCGCCTCCTCCTCTTCTCTTCCCTCAACCAGCTTCTCCTGAGCATCACTCAAAATCTGCAAATACCCCAACGCCCGACTCGGACTCCACCTCGAAGCATAAACTCTCAAATACTCAGCATTCCCAAAAGCCTTCGCGAAATCTCGCCTATAAAGATGCCCTTTGACTTCTTGCAACAAGCTTGCATCTTCTTCCCCCGAACTCAGAGCATCCCGAAAAATATTCAAACATTTCTGCTGCAATGCCAACGGAACATTCGAAACCGCCTGCTGGGTCTCACTCTCATTCTCAGTCTGCTTCCGTTGCGGTGTCTTCTGAGTTTTATTCTTGTTTTGAGGCAAGCGCTTATGTGAAGCTGCTTTCCAGCTTTCGGTTCCTCGAGCCATTTGACAGACGGCGCATTTCCTGTTGTGTCGTGCTCGTTTCCGCTTTTCACATCTCGGATCCGGAGAGGAAGTTGTGGAGGAAATGAGCTTGGTGCGGAAAAGCCGACGTTCCGCCCTAGAGCGAGCGCCGATCTCGCCGTTGCCGTGAAGGCGGGGCACCTGGTGGGATGGGATGGTCGTGGTCGTTTAGAAAGACAGTCATATATCAAGTCACTCTGGAAGGATATCAATACCGAGAAACATTTGTATTTATTGAGGAGTCTCTTCGTATCAGATTCCTTCTGCAATTGCCAACGAGTAGCGAAAATGCGGCTTCCATACGGTAAGAGAACTCGCAACACACACGGGATCAATCATTGAACTCGCTAATCCTTGTTCAAGTCGACGATGACCCCAAGATGGAGACGCCTGAAGACCAGGCCGTAGTCGAACGTGTAAAAGCACGACGAGGCGGAAAACTCATTCCGCTGGACAAAGCTCTACTACACGCCCCTCCGGTCGCAGATGGCTGGAACTCTTTCCTCAAGTCCATCCGAGAACAAACAACATTACCAGCTTCGGTACGAGAGATTGCCATCTGCCGAGTGGCTGTGTTGAACCACGCATGGTTCGAATGGGATCAGCATGTACCGATCTTGAGGAAAACGGGTGTGCTGAGTGAGGAGCATATTGAAAAGCTCAAGGACCGGGAGTGGGATGGCAGCGGACTGGATGATAAGCATCTTACTGTTCTGCAGTATGCCAATGCGATGACGATTGGGGTTATTGTCAAGGATCCGCTGTTCGAAAGGTTGAAGAGTCTGTTCAGTGAGCGCGAAGTTGTCGAGATCACCGCGACCGTCGCGGCATACAACACCGTTTCGCGATTCCTCGTGGCTCTTGATGTTGGAGAAATGGCGGCCAAATATAGCCTGGACTTTAGTTAGAATACTTCATGAAAGCTCTTCCCAACTATCGCCGGTGCTGAGCACCAGATGTTGATAAAGCTATGCCGCGAAATCCGCATTGTAACACGGGGGCAGGTATTGAAGTTTTCACTCGTTCTGACCAGCCAGGTGCAATAAGACTGCTATTTGGGGTATAATTCGCTCAATGGTATCCTTCTTTCGACTTCGCCTACGAAGCCGGTGCTTTCTCGTTGAGCGCGGCTTCGATGTCCGCCTTGATCTTGTCTGGAGAGCTTGTGCTGGCTGAACGGAAACTGTTAGCATGGCTTGAATTTATCCCAAAGACGTTTGTAGACATACCCCATCGCTGCTTGACCTTGCCGTCTCTTCCGATGAGGAACTTCTCGAAATTCCACTTCACGCGCTTGAGTCCCATGATGCCCGGCTTCTCGGACTTCATCCATTCCCACACTGGCTCAGCCTTTTCTCCGTTCACATCCGTCTTGCCCAAGACGGGGAATGTGACGCCGTAGTTGAGCTGACAGAAGCTCTGGATCTCATCGTTGCTGCCTGGGTCCTGTCCGCCGAATTGATTGCATGGGAAGCCGATGATCTCGAAGTCTTCGTGCTTTGGCTTGACCTCTGGTGGAAACAAGCATGTCAGTATGCAGGCGCGAATCAGGCCAAGACGCGGGTGCAGTTGTCGTACCTTTGTAAAGCTTCTCGAGGCCCTCGAACTGGGGAGTGAAGCCGCATTTGGACGCGGTGTTCACGACCAGAACGACCTTGCCCTTGAGGTTGGAGAGCGGATATTCCTGGCCCTTCTTATCTTTGGGCGTGAAGTCGAAGAAGGTGGTAGCGGACGACATGGCGGCGTGGGTGGTTCGTCGGTAGGTGAAGGCTACGGTGGCGGGCAGGACGATGCGCTTGGAGGCGGAATGGAGAACAGAGATTGCAGCACGAGGCATCACCGTCTAGCGTGGTGCGGCGAGAGAGGTAATGGTCATGGGAGGAGCTCCCTCTCACACTTGCCCCGGCACGAGCGATGCCGTCATTCGCTGCTGCCAGAAACGACCACGTCTCCGACGGAGTCAGCACGAAAGAGTCGCACGCCGCGCATCCGCGACCAGGTCCTCCACCCACCTGCTATCGCCGCTTTATAAGCCTCTCCTACCCAGCCAACCGATGTACGGCGTCGCCGCGATCGCGCTGGGTGACAGTCACGAAGCAGTCCAGATCGGCAGCCTGCCGACGCCGCTGCTCCTAATCGGCACACTCGGCTGGTGCTATCACATGAAAATCCACCTGCTGTAGGAACCGGGCCGCCTTACGTGAGTCAGCGGGTCGCCAGCGCTCCTCAGGCAGCAGATGCAGATGTCTTCTCTCACAGCCAAGGCCGCCAAGGATGGCATGGTCAGAACATGAGGACGTTGGGTTGTATCTGCAATTGAGAGATGGACATATACGTGAAGCACATCGTCACGTTAAGTGAAGAAGATAATTAGGGAAGAGTATGCTGGCTGGCATCCTGACCTGCTTGCTCTCACACAGGCCGCCGATGGTGCTGTGCAGCCCAGAGACTTGTACATGCTGCCAGTTGGCCACGAATGGAAACACCGACCTGGC
This sequence comes from Cercospora citrullina, assembly GCA_013365195.1. NCBI lineage: Eukaryota > Fungi > Ascomycota > Dothideomycetes > Mycosphaerellales > Mycosphaerellaceae > Cercospora > Cercospora citrullina. The sequence goes on along the minus strand of JAASFF010000449.1, from coordinate 264,812 downwards.
GTAACGCTGATCGGAGACGCAGCGTATGTGATGGGGAAGTCACTTTATCCAGTTTCACCTACGTTGCCAAACTGACCAATTTGCAGACACCATTTGCAGGTGAAGGCGTCAATCTCGCCCTCCAAGACGCCATGAAGCTCGCCTTGGCAACCAAGGCGTCTCATTCGAGTCAGGAGCTTGATCGTAAAGTCGAGGCATTCGAGAGAGATAGCTTCAATCGAGCGACTGAGACACAGCAGTTGACTTACGACATGATGACTGCGATGTTTTTCACGCCTGGTGCGCCACGAGAAGGCATTGAGCGATACATCCTTCGTGCGGTCAGAGGAGAGCTAGGGTCTCGGGTCACTACTTTGCTGACCCCAGTGGTATACGTGTGGTTCTTCATCTTCAAGCTCATATGGTGAGGAAGTCCGAGGCCGAGGAGTATATGGAGAAGTCGCCTCATGATTTGCTGTAGTGAGCAACTACCGTGCTCGTGATGTTCTTGCTTTATCATCTCGTCGCCACAGATTTGCGGCTACATTATTATGTCAAAAGTCTCGAAAATGATCATTAAGGGACCCAATCCCCTCATCACCATCACCTGACCCCACAAAACTATTCTTCGTCTCGTTCGTCTGCGCCGTCATCGGTCTACTCTCTCGACCTTCACGCTTCAGGTAGTCGGCGTACAGCTTACTACTCGTGAAGTCTTGCGCGCCACCACCACCTCTAGTACTCGACGACCCAGCTCTACTCAAACTCCCCGCCAAAACTGCCGACTCATCCTCACAAACAACCACCATCCAAACACCAACACGATCATCCGAGCCAAAAAGCGGAGTACAATGCAACCAACGTATTCTCCCACCATCCATCATCTCTGCACTAGAATTCGAAGTAAGCCAGTTGACTTTCGCAGTAACACCTGTACCTCGAGTCAAAGCACCCAGAAGTCCTTCTCGAACAGAAACAGACCCTCCTATTCGATCGAGGAATTTTGTTTGGATCAGTCCTGGGATCCGTAGAGAAGGCGATGTGAAAGTTATGCGCAGGGAAGGATAAAGGTCTCACGAGTAAGTAGCTTTGATAGACACCGGGGAGTCGCCCAGAAGGTCCCAGATTCGCTGCTGGCCAGAGTTGTCTTTCCATGGCAGTAGTACTATCTTCCATTCCGAGAATGATACGGCTCGATTTTGAGCCGTTTCGATTTAGCAGAACTTTTGAGGAAGAAGTCATTGAGCCCATTCCACCAGTTTCAGATGGAACTCTGCTTCTAGGTTTTTGTGCTCGGTTCTTCACGACTTCAGCTTCTTCTTCTGTGAGGAGTTGACCCCAGTCGCTCAGTATTGCCATCGGATCCCGTCTTGCACTTTTCCGTGCAGAGAAACTTCCATTCAAAGCTTCTGTTCTGTATTGAGCAAGGAGTTGAGCAAAAGATTCTACGCCTCTGCCATTTTCGATGAGTGACGAGACGTCGATTTGACAGCCTAGGAAGTATCGTACGGCGCCTTTGTTATCGTATAGAGGGGCAATCAATAGCAGATTCATGAAAGGTGTGCCATCTCTTTTATAATTCAGGATTGTCTCAGTACATTCTTCTCCTTTCGACAATGCCTGTATGAGTCTAGCGACCGTCGAATCCGGTGACTTGGGTCCTTGAAGAAATCTGCAATTGCGGCCGATGGCGAATTCTTTGGTATACTGAGTGATATTGTAGAATTCTTCTGAGGCGTAAACGATGGGGTTGTCTTGTACGCTGGGATCTGAAATGCAGTAGACTTCAGCCAGAGATGGTATCAGCTCGTGCATGATCGGGGCGCTGTTTCCGGTGATCTCTTTGACCAGCGTGTCTGTAACAAGACAGACTAGTCGATGCGTCAGGTAAGCTGGCAAGGCCTCTTCAACCAAAGTCTGTTCTTTCTGCTTTGCTTGCGTCTCGAAGCGTTCATCCAGTCTTGCCGTCCGGAGAGGTGAATAGGTCGTTGGTGATTGTAAGCGATTCGCCACGGCGTTCGCATACTCAATCGCTGCGATGGCTTTCTTGGCTTCAATGTAGTCTTTCAAAACATCGATACATGCAGGTCTATAAGTCTTCAGAAATTGCTTGAATCGCACAGTGAGAGCGAGGTCCTTGAGAATTAGGTCCAGATGGTCGGCAGAAAAGAATCGTTCTGACAAGGCTTCGAGCTCATTGTTGAGTCGGTGAGGCCGTATAGGAGGCGGAGGCTTCAAGTTATAAGAGTCCCGCTCTTCGGTTAAGTCTCTCGTTTCGGCCACTTCTGTGCCATCAGTATAGAGCTCATCGTGTGACTCCTCGGGTATATTGAACACACTCGGTGATCTCGGTCCAGCTACTCAGGACATCAGTACACTTTCCCGCAGATACCAGGAAGTGCCGACGAACGAAGAGCTGCATTCTCAGATGGCATACCAATCGGTGAGCTGATCGGCAGGTCGTCTTCGCGTTGTTCTCTGTTGCTCTGATCTGGAGATACATTCACCACTCTAAGACTGCCAGACATGTTCTCCGAGCCAGAAATGCGGCGTAACTTTGGTGTGATAGTCCTTGCAACATGGTCGCCATCTGATGGAGCCGGGGTCTTCTCTAAGGTATCCGCGTCACACATACTGGCACCACGATCGGAAGCCACAGCACACTGGTCAGGGATCCCTTGATGGTTCCAGACATAAGGCTGGTCGCACTAGTGGTGGTCTCAGTTCGCCAATGTCGTGCCGCAGCAGTCGTGATGGTGACATGTGTTGCCGATATATTTGTTACACAACCTGGGGTGCAGATGCGATCCTTTTCTAATATATATCAGCCCAAGATGAACACTGGGTAGCCGGATCCAGCTCCCCACGGGCATTGGCTCTTTTTAGCTCCAGATCCAGGCGATCACAAACTTGGAAGTTGGCGATGAGGAGAGCCGGAGGTGACGTTTGATCGGACGTGCTAATGCCGACGCGGACATGGGCTGGAGAAAACAGCTCCTGCTTCACTGCTATGCAAGTGTCTATGTTTATATAAATGCAGCAATCGAACAGTGGCTCAACTGATGCCAGTCTGCGTCAATGTCTGCCGGGCGGTTGTCAGCTTCAATCCGACTCTCGCATCAAGCTCAAAGCTTCCCCATCTTTCCACCTTCGCGAGCTCGTCGCTGCACAGCTTGAGCTTCGCAACATCGCCGTCTTGACCTCCCGCCTCGTTCCAGTGGCAGACGGAAAGCTCATAGTGCGCCACTGGCAAAGGCCAATTGTCTGCTTGATCACAAGCAGTGATCTGGTGCGGCTCATAGCAGAAGACGTGCTCACCGAGCATCGTTTTGCCCTCCTCGGTCTTTCCAAGATTTCGCAGTACAGTCGCCTGCAACACTGCGCAAATGGCCTTCTCATCCACAGCTTCACTAGGCCAAGTCGGTTGATCATGCGACCAGGCCAGCCGGGCCATGGACTCTTGCAAGTGCGCCGGACTCATGCGCTTGTAGCCGTTCCAGAAGTAGATCATCTCCTCGAGTGGAGACACGCCAATTGCGTCGATAAGGTCGCAGTCGCGAGTCTTGACCCGATGCTGCCACTTCACCAGTTTGCGATTGATGTACACGTCCAAGGGTAACTGTCGTGCCATAAACTTCTTCTTGCCCGTATTACTCGCGACCTGGCCGAGGAGATGCTTGGCCTTATCTCGGTATGTCTCTGCAAGCTTCGGGTCTGTGTGCTGACATCGTCTGTACAGCTCCACGAAACAAGAACCAGCAATGTAGTAGTAAAGTCCATGACTCCAATTGTTGAGATGTACGCATCTCTGAAATGCGGCAGCGCACTCCTCGTACCGGTGTAGAAACATCAAAGCCATGCTGGTTTCGAAGACGCGGAGAGCCTCCATTTGCTTCAGAGATGAAGTTTTCGCATCGCGGGTCAGAATGTCCACTGCTTCTTCCAGGTTCCGTTCCACGCCACGCATTCGCGATTCCTCTAAGACCCACATAATGGATCGTGGATAGAGTGTGCGCATCTCCTTCAAAAGATCATGAAGCCTCTCCTTGGGATATGATTCTTTCCTGTGGATGTCGCACAGCGCAATGGCTGCGTTGTGGAAAGGCAGCAGGACCAGGCCAGCCATGGCACCATTGATATTGTTCTTGAATGCCGTGGCTCTCCAGAGCAGGCGCATGCCGGCCTCGCGATCTCCACGAAACGAGAAGATCGAAAGAATTTTTCCAAAGGCCGGAGGTATCATGGACAGCAGGAGCTGTAGCAACCCAAAGCACATCGCGGCTCCCGAGTGTATAAAGTGATCTATTGGGTCATCCGTAATGGCTCTGAAGTCGAAACCGTCGACCTCAGCATCGGGCTGCCGTTTTGAGTTTAACGATTCATATGCTGGTGGCACGTCACCGGCTGCCCCATTGGATGTGGCAGACTCGTTAGCAGCCACGTCGTTCTCCAGTGTTTGCGGTTTGTCCTGCAGATTCAGGTGGTCCCGATCAGGATATTCGATCTTTCCCTGGTATTCCATAGGTGTTGGTTGTTCCGAAGCACTCTCCACAGCATCTTTGAACTCGTCCTCATCCTCTGTCTTTTCCACAGGTGTTAAAACTCCAGATGATGTGCCCGAAGTCTCTCCTTCCGAAGCTTTGCCCACGCTCGCACTGGACAATGATGATGTCGATCCAGCGTGATGCCTTTCGACGTATCGATTCTCCGCTTCAATGATTTCTGAGAGCGTGGTAAACGCCTTTCGTAACTTATAGAACCCTCTTAAAGACTCGGTCAAGCTTTCATTTAGTACCGCAACCACGGCCGCCATGAGCTGCGTCTCGGCATGGCATAGCGCATACTCAGAACCTCGCGGGTAGATTTTGCTCTCGTGGGCCGTCGAAGGATCTCGCAATGCACGTCTTTGGTGTTCGCTGGCTGCCTCTTCCGCGTCTGCAAGTCGCAATGCTGCCTGGGGAGAAGGTCGTACTCGTCAGCGCAGTGCCCTCGATCTGTTTCCATATGTGGTAGTCCACACCTGCTCCATGATCTCTTTCTCAAATCCCAGAGTCGCTCGCAAGAACAAGGTCGTCGCTGTACCCAGCTTATGAAAAGGACTGGTGCCTTTGCTCAGCTCAACTTCTGCCTTCTCGACCTCTAGGCTCCCGTAAGCACAGCTCGTTCGAATTTCGTCGTAGGCTGGTTACCATCGTTCATGATGAGAGCCGCATGGCTCATTGCCTCTGCCACTATTGCTCATTAGTCGCCTTGTCTGCCAGTCATTTGCAGCGAGTCCTCACATGCATGCGGCTCGTCCAGCGCCGTCAGGCTCCTGCTGGAGTGCACATTAGGCTTGGCCGCTCGAAGCCATTTCATCGCCATGCTGCGTGGTTTGCCGCTGCCGGCGGTCTACCTCTCCGACATCTGCAGAAGAAGAACACAAGAGATCCCACAAAAGTTCTAGAGGGTCAGTCCCAGGCGCCACTCGGATGACATGGTGACGGAATAGCTGCCATGACACGTCGCGTAGGCGAGCTGTCAAAGTAACTGGAGAGCTGAGACGCGAATGTGGATCCGTTTCTGCACAACCTCTCCGTCCGTCTGCTCGACTGCAAGCTCGCATCCGTGCCGAAGCAGGCCGCTAACATTCGCTGACGCAGATGGAGCGAGATGGAGTGTGCAACATTGGTCGGCGGAGGCCATGCATGGACGGAGACAATCCTGGCTGGCGGACACGAAGCCAGCCACAACGACGTCACGGAATTTCCTACGAAGCTGGCACAGAAATCACCGACGAGCGAAAGGGAACGAGTCTGTTATTACATCTAATTCTCCATCTCCTTCTGCGCCTCCCGTCTAATCCGACCAGAGATGAGATACACTGCCGCCCTCATCTCCAGAATCAGATCCGCAGAAGGCTCAATACCATCAACCCTCGGGATAGGATCAAAAATGATCTTCTGCTGCTCCTTGAGACTCTCATCCGTCTTCACATGAGTCTCAAGAACAAAAGTGCCCAATTCCACGAGTTGTCTGCTCTCCGGCCACCTCATAGTTGCGTCGTCAGTAACATCACCCTCTTCCGCAACCTGAACCACAAGCTTCAGCGTCACCGGTCCCTTCCCAAGCCTCTCTTCCAATTCCTCAAACAGATACGAATCAGACTTCTCCTTCAAGTCCTCTTCTGAAAGCGTGACATACTCCTCAGGCACCACACGATACCTCCCAAACTTCTCCTGTCCGTCCTTATTCACAAACTTGTATGCGTTAACCATAAAAAACTTGTCTGTCAAGAAACTCTCGGGATAGGGTATAGGAACTTTGAAAAAGGCATCAGCGGCTGGACTGCCTTTCAGAAACTCGTCAAAAACTCCGTTCTTGGAAGCATGCATCAGTGATAGAAATCCTTCACCAGATGCTACAGGAAAGTTCGGAGTTGAATGTCCGATGATATCTGTATGCTGATGTCCGTCTTCACTGAGTAGGAAGCGAATCGCTAGACCTCGAGGGCTGGCCTTGGGATCTTTGTCTGAGATTGTTGGAAGGCCTGTTCCGACGGAGAAACGCATTAAAAATCGTGTCGAGGCATTGTTGAAGTGTGGTGCTTTCGAGAGCGATGCTGCTTCGGCAGTAGGCTTAAATGTGCCTTTTACGAGATGTCCTTTGGCATGTGCTACAGGGTGTCAGTCATACTTCAATTGCAATATCGGGATCGATTGTGTAATCTTGCCTGGACGAAATGCTTTCGGAGTACCAGCACTTTCACGAAGTACGCTCACGAGCTTGTTCGCAACGTCGAGCGTGTGGGCGTCACTGGTCAAAGGCATGTTGAGAGCAAGAGATTGATGTTACGCTACGTGAGAACAGGCATCGCTTTGCATTATATTGCATTCTGTGCCGCATCTGTCAGCTGAATGCCTAGCGAGGGCGTCACATCTCAGCTGCAGGATCGCAGTATCTGTGTGCCGACAGCACGTGCGCTTGATCCGCTAAGGTAAGTTGCAATCGGGCCATGTTCATTCGCCGTAGGCCGTGCTCTTTTGCTCGTTGAATACTATTTTAGTACTCGGGTTGGCGAACATGTGCTCGCATATGCCAATTGTTCGCAGCTACCTTGTTGTGGCTTCCCCACGCTGCTTACCAAAGGATTACCGAGCAGCTGCATCGGTTGTGTCTAATTCTCAGCTAGGAATTTCCAACATCCAATCAGACTGCTGCATTCGCATCTGCACTTCATGTAGCACCGGTGAGTCTCTGCTCGCCGCACTTCACTCTGACGCAGTTTCGCAGGCTGTGAGTGTCAAGCAGATGATCCTTATCGCCACAAGTGCAGGCTAGCTCAGATGCAAGTCTTTCCAATCGCGTCAAATTTCTCTCTGATATCGTCCGGATGCACTCTCCTGCCCGTCTTGTCATGAAATGCGCTGGCGATGCCCAACCAGCTCGCCTCCCCATGCTTGCCTATTAGTTGGCATAGCAGTTGCAGCTCATCGAAGGAGAAGAAGTCGTCCTCTTGGAGGGCTCGCCATTCGCGGATGCTGAACTTAACTGACGACCGAGTGCTTCGAACACTTCCTGCCACAGAGCCAGCCCTAGAAGAGGCCTTCTTGACGACGCTGGCTGGCTTCTTGGCGGTCTCCTGTTTTGTATGCTCTTTCTTAGCGTTGTCTCTCTTCTCATTTGCATTCGTAGTCTTCTCCTGCTTCGGCGTTTCATTTTTCTTGGGCTCCTCCTTCGCAGCATCGCCCCCGATCTCATCCCAACGCTTCTTGCACGCATCTTGTGGCTTCTTGAGTGCTTTTGCGATTATTTTCCAAGTAGATCCAGCGTCCATTTGTTCTCGTAGTTCCCTGTCTTCATCTTCTGTGAAGACGAATTTGTCGAGTTTTTGTTGACCTCCACCATTGTTGTTGTTCTTGCCAGCATCTTGTTTCTCTTTCGGTCCCTGATTACCCTTGTCTTTGCCTTTACCCTCGCCTTTCTTCTGTTCTTGCGGCTTGTTCCCGTTGTCCTTGTCGTTCGATTCTCCTCCGCCAGCTTTATCTGCATCCTTAACCTCATTCCAGCGCGCCTTCAAGGACTCGATTCCCTTCCCCATTTCCTCGGCGATCTCCTTCCATGATTTAGAGCCGCTTTTGCCAGTTGATGCTTTGAGCTCCCTCAGCTTTGCATCCTCCTCAGGAGTGAAGCCGTTGCCAGATTTGTCTCCGGCTTTCTGAGCATCATCTTTGCCGCCCTTCTTTGGATCGCTCGAAGGCTTGTCTTCTTTCGAACCCTTCTCATCTTCCTTTGACTTGCCATCCTCTTTGACGCTCTTCTTCTCCTCCCCGCTTTCCTTTTCATTCATCTTGTCGACACTCTTTTTGATGTCCTCAAATCTGATGACATCGGTCACAGCAACGCTACCAGCTCCATTGATGATACTCGAGCCCTTGTGGCGCACCATTACGAGCCTTCCACGCCTGTCGCGCCTGATTTCTGCATCTGCGATGGCTGAAGAGGAGGGTGGTTGCAGACTTTCCATGGACCTGTTGAGTGGCTGACCAGTGTCAGAATCAACCAAGTACATCTTCGGCGCCGCTATCGCGCGATAGGGGAACAACGTGAAAGACATGTTGTGGAAGGAGACTCGAAGAATGGGAGTAAAGGAAGTGAAATGAGAAGAGGCGAAAGAAAAAGGGCGGGAAGTGGAGGCGGTGATGCGAAGGTGTCTGAGAGCGAAGCACTTTCGAGCAGCACAATGGGTGAGGCGACTAGTGAAAGGAGAACGGAGAAGGATTAATGTGAAGTGAGCTTCGAGACTAACCTGGTTCCTTCTGCTGGAGTTGGACTTGGTGGCGCTTTTTGGCAGGAGCAGGTCGAGTGCCGAGATATTGGGTAGCTGCACAGGTAAGTTGTCTGCATGTGTCGCTTTCGCCGCGAGAGAGGTCGAGAGACGGCCCATGGTGGGTAGCTGTATGTGCGGTCCTTGTGAGCTTCTTTGGCCAGTGAGTGAGGATTGCGTTGGGCGATGGAAATCAATCTCGAAGCTATGATGTTGGCGTGAAATGTAGCCGGCGTCATGGCAACGGTCGCGCGGTTCGGCGAACATGAAGCTGCAGCTGTAGACATCCCTTGCACGGAGGCTTGAGAATAGTGCATGATCAGTTTGAGAAGCAATGAGGTAAGAACCTACAAAATGCGCGCTACACTCAATACCGACCAGAGCAACAAAACAAGTCCGTGGAGGAAGACAGTCTACGACTGCCTGGCGACTGGTTCAACATCAGCTTAAGCATTGGCGTAGGTGCAAAATCTGCATTTATGGGCTGTTTCTCCATCTGGTGGCGTGCATCGTGCTCCGCGTATGGCATCCTTCACTGCCTGCTCTACATCGATTCTCATCGGGAGGATTAACAGTAGACTAAGGGCTTTGCCGGTCTCGAGTCCAGTCTCTCCGGACAAGGACATCGGTGCATCACTTTGCCGCATTGTGTCTGTCGTAGGATTGAAGAAGTCGCGAGTCTGTCGGAACGACCATTCGCGAGGAGCGCTTCGTACGCACTTTGCACATTTGTTTCGCATCACTGCGCTGGCAGGTTGAGCAATTGTGCCCGGTTTGAGTTTGTATTGCCATTTGATGCCTTGCGCTCCATCCCGTCTTCTCGGAGTGGAAGTAGGAAGGTTGGCAGCTGCCACATGAGCTCATCTTAAATCTGTGCACTACCTATCAGCTCGCCTGCATGTCCGCCATGTGTCAATCAAAGTTTTCTTTACTGCAGCACCATGCTGACCGCAAGCAACGCCAGAGCCGGAGAGAGGTTGTGGACACGTGAAAGGAGAAGTGAAGTGAAATGTGAACCCTTGCCAAGACACCAGATTCACGAGATCTCCACCACGATTGGGCCGGGAAGCAGTAGGAGACCAGGGGTCTTGCACGAACACGTTTGTTTCATCCCCACGACCACGCTGCACATTGCACCTTCGATTCTGTTACGATCCAGCTTCACCAGCCACCGCGATGGCGTTCCTTTTCAGCATTCTGGTTTCAGTGCTGTCGCTGTTCGCCTTCAGCAATGCGCACAACATTCAGCTGCGAGCCCACTCCCGAGAGTGCTTCCACGAGAATCTCCACAAGGACGATCGCATGACCGTCACGTTCCAGGTCGGCGATAGAGAATTTGGAGGAAGCGGAAACCTGGATATCGACTTTTGGGTGCGTTAAGAACGAGGAGCAATATTCGGACTAGGATTATGCATGGGACACATACTGACTCGGAGGCTCTGCGATAGATACAAGCACCGAGCAATTCGTTCCTCGTCCACCAGCGAACCGTCAGCGCCGGGGACCACTCCTTCGAGGCTAAAGAGGATGGGCGATACACTTACTGCTTCAGCAACGAGAACTGGTCAGCGAACACAAAAGAAGTCAGCTTCAACGTGCACGGAATCGTCTATGTGCCCGAAAGCGAGGCACCGCAAGATCCTTTGGAGAAAGAAGGTATTTTGGATACCCATGATCCTGCCTGTTGCATACGTTGCTAACGATATCAAGTCCGCGCCATGTCTGAGCTGATGGCTCAGGTCAAGGACGAACAGGGATACATCGTGGTCCGCGAGCGAACACATCGCAACACAGCCGAGAGCACCAACGCCCGTGTGAAGTGGTGGAGTCTGCTCCAGCTCGGTGTTCTCGTCGGCGAGGGCGTCTTCCAAGTCTGGTGGCTCAAGCGTTTCTTCGAGGTGAAAGATCCCTCTCGTCCTTCCTTCGGACGGGGAGCGTTGGGCTAATCTATTGGCTATCAGGTCAAGCAGCTCGTATAAAAAGTACACGACCCATGTGAAGTCTGAATTATGTCGATATGCAGCGATAGACGCGATGAAGCCGAAAAGCAATTACAGCTTGCTCGATCTGCCACACTCCTCCTTCCCAAGAGTCTCGTCAATCCTCCAAATCCAGCCTGCTGACCAATGCTTACTTCCGTCATTGATGAATTACCTCCACCTGCTGATGAGTACCAGAAGCGCCGTCTCGGTGAGCTCACCTCCATTGCGATTCAGCACCGCATAGAAGTCGTCTGCTAGCCCTTTCGTATTACCACTCAAGCCCAATTCCGTGGGATTTGTACAGGCAGCGCTTCGAATGACGCCTATGCTCCAAGTGCTCTTGTCTTCGGCCAACTGGAGCACGATCTTGACTGGCACTGGTATCTCAGGAGTCAGTCAGTCCCAGAGAATGGATCCACTGTCACCACGTACAGTAGCCTATGAAGCGAAGTTGCTTGGCTGCATTGAGTTTGCCAGCCCGCGCCGCCGTTCTGATCCAGCATCGCGCTGCCTGGTACTCGTGGTTCAAGTCGAATTGGATGATATCGCGACCGTAATACATCAGGAGAGTTTCGTCGCGTAGCTGGCGGTTGACGCGTGTGATTCCTGGTTGGCACTGATTTCCGCTTTTGACGTTGAGAGTCGCATCGCAGGGAATGACAAGCTCATATATCCTGTTGCGGAGCTCCGGCGGTAAGTTGAGAAGGTGGCAGGTGCCGTCGGAAGACATTTTCGGGTCGCTCGTGGCGGGCTTGGTGAGTTCTCCCTCCATCTGACTGACTGAATCTAGAGAACAGATTGAATTAGTTCTTGCTGATCTGAACGCTAGTAGTCGTATTAAGTACAGGCAGTTTCACAACATCGTGGCAGGATGTTCTTCTTCTCCAATGACTGAAGAGCAAGCTGTTCGGTCAATATAAGTCGGGCGGGCAGTGGAACTGAAAGCAAGAGTGCGCTAGTGTTTCAGCTTGCACAAGCTTCACTTCACTTCCAGCTGCGGCTTGGCATCAACAAAATCGTCTGCAACAGACACAGCTGGAAGCTGCAAGAACATCACTAACCAGATCAATACTGCCGCGCCAGATGTGGCGCGAAGGATGGCGGCACTCGAAGCACTCGTCGCGCTCATGGAGAAGTCCCGCTTCCGGAGTCGAGCAGACCACATATCGAGATGTGTGGATGCCCGTTGAAAATACTGCATCTAAAGTCCAGCTGCGCGCGCGTGCGGTCGTTTGCAAACTTGGCAACTGCGGGCCTCTCGTTTTGTCCAGCACACCTATCGAAACAGTCTTTGCTCACGACATACCGCACGACCTGACCTTCTCTCTTCTACCGCTCGGCTTCGTTGACTTCTTTGCTTCCGCCCACTGGCAGCAGCTATCCACCCACTACGACTATCACTGCTAGCACACGCACGCACTCAATCTCAAGCACAGCGATCCAGTCACGGCTCAGTCACTCATCACTCATCAGTAGCGGCGACCCAGCGACTTCTACTCTCACCGCAAAGCACACGCACAAGCTCATCCCCAAGCACAACGATCTACTCACTCCTCATTCACTGTCATGGCTTTCCACTACGGCGCCGGCGCGATGAGCAGAGCCGCCATCAACATCGCAAACCCCAGTCAGCGCTGGATCGAGCCCAACCCAGAGGAGGTCTCCAAAGGTAAGCAAGTGATCAAAAAGGCGGCGGCAGGCATCAAGAAAGGCGGGCGCGAACTGGCACGCGCACCCTCACGTCTGAGCAATTTGCGGCGTCTATCATACGCTTCATCACGTGGAGGAGGAGAGTCTCGGCCTGTGAGCCGTTTGAGCGCGTGGGTGGACAAGTATATCATTGGAGAGGACAAGGAAGGAGAGAACAATACCGAGAGTTCGCCCGTGGAGGGTACAAATATCGAAGAAGTGGCAAGTGAGGGAGGAGAAGGTGAAGGAGGACAAGCAAGTGAGGAGAAAGAAGAAGAAGTGAAGAAGACGCCAAGTCGGACAGCCTCAATGATCAAAAGAGCCTTCAGCTTCCGAAAGAGTCGCGCGTTCCGCGCATCCACAGCACCATCCACTCTGCAACCACCACAAGAAGAACCGCAGAGCGACGACAAGAGAGGATCCGGCACCACCACCGCCACACCACCAAGCGGCGAGGGCAGCCCCCTCGTTCGCGTTGCCGCCAACGAGTAAGTTTCTCTAAAGTTGCCCTGAGTACAAAGCCACTGACTGTCAATATCAGAGAAATCCCCGAGCGCACGATGTCGAGAGAAGCCCCGGTCCTGCCGCTCCCTTCCTTTCCATCACTCATCACAATGCCTTCAGGCGCGGAGATGGAGGGGAGCGGCGCTGGACCGGTCGGCGGAGAGGAGGTGGTGGAGGAGGAGGAAGAGGAGGTGGTGGCCGTGGCGAGCCTGGCTTTCGTGGGCAGGGCTCGCCTGGTCGACCTCTACGCTGAGGAATAAGTAGCTCTGGCAATGAAGGTGGCTTTGCGGTGACATTGATGTTTCGTGTCTTTTCAGAGAATGCATCGTGTTGTGTGATATCACTGTTGACTTGGTGAAATGTGGCTAATTTTGCAGGTGAATTTACTCATATCTGTTGCTGCTCAACATGTCTCTCCGCTATTCCAATGACTTCGAAGGCGTCCGGAGTGGAGACGCTCCAGATCTACGAATCATGTTAGACTAGAGATCCCGCCTTGTAAAACTAGCATTCCTGCGAGGCCAGGTGAATATGGCCATATTCCTGCCTCTTCTTCAATTATCTCTGCTGTCCAATGGACATGAAAGCCATCCAGTATGCGGACGGTCCAGATCTGTTCAGCACAAAAAAATCAGAATTACAAAACACTGAGAATTTGCACATTGGATCGGCAAGGGAGTCGGAATTGCGCGTGTGAGCGGACTTAGTACCACTGCTGGATATTATAGCTTCAATGAATGTGAATATGAGGAAGATAGGCCAAGATTCTGCTGGTCGAAAGACTTGGGAGGCATTCAGCTTGGGAACGCTTCAGATTAGCACCGCGGAAACATGTCAGAGACACGACCAGTGTTTCTGCGAGCTGAAGCGAAATCACCGTGTTTTCATACATCCTCACGGCACACCTCCGCTAGTCGAAAAATGCTTCCAAGGCATCCAGTGTATCGACATTCCAGATTTATGCCACCGCACAATGTCAGAGATCCTGTCTATGACCCCCAGTGATGCTTCCGCTCATGATGTCCCTCCGCTGGTCGAGAATCTTGGGAAGCATTGAATGTGGAGATGATCCGGATCTGTGTAGTCCAGCAATGTCAGAGATACAGCAGTACTTTTGGAAAAACAGGTGAAGTGTATTCATGCTTCTGCCGCTCAAGGCCCTGCTTCCACTGATTGAAAAATGTGGAAGGCGCTCGGCCCGCGGACGCTGCGAATTTTGTTGGCCTCGAACGCCAGAGAATCCGCTCCGACATGCTGTGCTTCTGCCAGATCAGGGGGTTGTATGCCAACAGGGCTGGAAACGCTCGGCAGGTGGAAGCCAATTTCATGTTGGAAGCATCGGCATTCAGACCATTCAAGGAAAATGTAAGGTGATGGGAAGTAGTCATAGTCATAAAGCAGAAACAACTTTTGGTACTACAGCACTGAGAGCTAGTAACAATCTGTAACACAATGAAGAAGAAGCCCCGAGTCAATCAACCACCCAAGTAGGCAGGAGACATCAGAAGGCGAATCCATAACGCATGACCGCCTGCGACCGTCATCATCCGAAGAGAGGCCAAAGTCGAAAGAAAGAGCAAAGAATCCAGAGCCGCCTCATGGCGCTCATACCAATGAACAGAAAGAAAGTCCTCCCCCACCAGCGCCTGCATTAGCAGCGCCATCCTTCTCCATAGTGAGTAGTTGCAAGTGCAAGAAGTGGTGATCATGGTGCTTCCTTGGCGTCGGCGCCAAGATCAACCGCCTTCTGCTTCCAGAAGCGAACTTGTTCTTGAAGTTGAGCAATGGTCGTTTCAAGTTCGTCTCGCTCCTGGACCTTCTTGGCTCGTGACTTACGAGCCGCCGCTGTGTTCCTCGCACGCTTCAGTGCGACAGTGTCATTCTCGTCGACGAGAATTGGTGGAAGAGGCCTGTCACGCTTGCGAGCAGAGACACCAGCAACGTCGGACATCTTTGGCGCAGGGCTGAAAGGTGTCGGTGATGCTTGGGTCGAGCTTCGCTTGCGAGCGTTGCCTTCGCCACCAGGGTGGACAATGATAGTGTTGGAAGAAGTTCGTTCCATGGAAGGAGCAACAGGCGCGGACTTGTTGTCTTCCTCTGGGAACAAAGAGAACCAAGACTTGTCGTTGGCCATCTGGTCGACAAAAAGTGGTGATGTTTGGTAGTCATCCGGTGTATCAAGGAAAGTCGATCCAGGGGTAGTCAGGTTGGTAAAAGATGCTGATGGCGGTACAGAGTCTGCGAACAAGTCTTTCGGAGAGATGGTTCCGGGAGCGGCGTCAGAGTTGACAGCTGTGAAGCTGTTCGTGCTGGAACCCATCAACTCGAAGTCGTCGCCGAAGCTGTCGAAGCCGAAGAGCTCGGCGTCTCCACCAGCGTGGAGATCGCCGAACGTGCCGCTATACGCGACGTTGATTTCTGAGTCCATGATTAGATCAGATTCAGTCGAGAGATCGAGCGGTGCTGAATTACCTCCGCCTCCCATCATGAAGGAAGTGATGTCTGTTTGTGGTTGTTGTAGTTGCTGAGTGTCCTGAATGTTGGGTTGATTGCCGAGATGGCCAGTCGAGTTTGCGTGGAAGAGCGGTACAGGTGGACGAGTCGTGCGGGTGTCTCTTTGGGCAGTTAAGTAGTTTCCGTTGGCTTGAAGGCCGCCTGAGAGGGCGCTGTTAAACGAAGGAAGCTGCGTCGGACCGCGAGAGGGAGCGCGTCGAGAGGTCGCCGGGATCGGATGATCGAACAGCTGGAAGTCTTGCGAGAACTGGGGAGTTGGTGGCGTTTGCCGTGCAGACAGTGGTGTGGGAGGCCATGTTTGCTGTTGTGAAGCCGTGGTGGGCTTTGGGTAAGTATTCACAGAGCTGGTGTCGAGGAGACAGCGGGCGCTATTGTGAAGGTCCGAGGACGCTTCGAGAGTGGAGTTGAAGTGGTAAGTGGACTGGCCGAGTATGGTGACGGACCGGGGTCTAAGCAGAGGCAGGCATTTTGGAAATGTCTGCGTCTGTTGTGTTGTGTGGTATGGCTGGAAGGTGAGAAAGAAAGGCAGAAATTGGTGGGGAAATCGGCGTACTTCAAGGTGCAGGCGCGCGCTGCCAAGCGGCTGCCTCTCGCTGTGAGTCACAGGCAGCTGCGCTCGCCGCAAATTCACCTCGCGGCCCGGGCACGCTGCAGCAACTCTAATCACAACACGAATCTCCACTTCACTCGCACCCGCGCGCTGCATGCTGAAAATGGGCTCACTGAATGCTCAGATGCGTGCGCATTCTGGCGAAGCCTTTCGCATTTCTTCAGCACCTCGCATGGCGCAACAAAGCAGTCTTCTTCGTCGCGCTGGACGAAGTCTGAACGCGCCCGGACAGGGCTTGCCGGTACTTGGTGACCTGCGCATCCACAATCCTGAGGCCGCAAGTCGGCGCAGCTCGCGGCTGTGCGAATGCGGTGTTCGGATTCAGCTTAGAGCGCCGTGTATTCCGGTCAACACTTGTGCAGCTGTCCCGCGTAGGGCGTCGGTCTACTGCTTCTGACCATCGCCCTTCCTGAATAGTGAAATTTGATGGAGGGCGTTGAGAGCTGGCAGACGGCGCGTGTTGTTGATCCGTAGGGTTCCATGTCACCGCCTTCGCCAACTGTGAACAGTCGAGCACAGGAGAGCGCAGATGCTCATGGCGATAGAGACGCTCAGCGTGGGGTCGCAGTCCCGCCGTGTCGCACTTTCACCGGTGGTATGCACGCCTTCATTACCCCTCCTCGACTTTTGGACAATGAGCTCTGCTGCTTACCATGCACGCAGCACGTCTGCCTTGCCGCGTCACAAGGCAACCATCAGGACGTGAGGTGAACGCGACGTGAATGCGGGTTGGCGAGACATGGCGACTGCACCCGCATCCAACCAGCAGAAGTGCCTGTTGCTGTTGCTGTTCCTGAACTGACATCGCGTCTCGCGTCTCCGATGATCGGCGCTTCGAAAATCCGCTAGTGTTGCTCTTCCGCGACAAGCCTCGCTGGAGCATCGACCTGAAGCAACCGAGACAATATTGCAATGGCGGGGCAAGGGCAGCAGAGTAAGAGTCGGATCTTTATGAATCTGTCAATATTTTCGGGTCTGATGTGAGCGCAGTCGATCTGGCACAGCTGTCTGCGCAACAGCTATCTCAAGTCAAGAAACAACTCGATGATGAGGTCCAACACTTGACCAATTCATACCAGAACCTGCGCACTGCCCAGCAAAAGTTCCGCGACTGCATTGTCAGCATCAAGAATGGCGTGGCAAGCAGTGTTGAAGGTATGAGTCCTAGTTCACGCTGTCCTGGCATTCCTCCCTCTGGGCATCGGTTACTTGCACAGGACCTCGACAGTGCGCAATGATTGACTTGTACCCCAGGGAAGCCGCTACTTGTGCCTTTGACCTCCTCTCTCTATGTGCCTGGAACGCTGGCCGACACCGAAAAAGTGCTTGTTGATGTAGGAACTGGCTTCTACGTGGAAAAGGATGTCGCAAGCGCGCAAAAGTTCTACGAAGGCAAGATTGAAGAGCTTGGGAAGAACATCAAGGAATTGGAGAACATCGTGAACAGCAAGGCGAACAATCTGCGTGTAGTGGAGGAGGTCCTGCGACAAAAGGTGCTTGCAGGTGGGCAGCAGCCTGGGCAAGCAGCAGCTGGGGCCTGAAGGGAGATTCCAGCAAAATCGCGAAGCATACGAGATGAAGAAACTCATTACTCGGATCGTGCAGTAACACGGGGAGCTGCGCTCCAACCGCGCCATCGAGAACAGGCAGCGAGAGTGCCAAAGCGGCCACAGAGCGAGAATAATGGGCGAGCAGCACGTACCATGTGCCCTTTTGCCAAGCAGCAGAGCAGCTATGACGGACTCTATACAATGCTGAGGCTGCGCTGCATGGTAATACTGCGATCAGCTTGCGAAATGCAAGCCAGAGCGAAGATGTAGCGAGGGACGCGCACGTGGCATTGCATAGCTGATGCGTCTCCTCGCATCAAAGGCATATTGAAAGCGAAATGTGTCCTGCTTCTCAGTCCCTGTCTCCGTACTCTTATACATGCATGTTCCCTTCGAGCAAAGTGAATGATAATGCCAAGAGTCGACATCCAGCTGACCCCACCCCATTACCTTCTCCTCCTCGCTCGTTGTTCCGCTCCATGCACCGACCGAGCGGAACATTTGCGCTCTCAATGTGGATCGCGACATGTCTTTGAATTCAGCACTGGACGTGCAGGCCATCGCGTCATTGGCACAACAGCAGCAGCAAGACGAGCAGAACGCGAGTAGCAGCACCAACGGCACGAAGCGCAAGGCCGAGGATCAAGGCGGGCAGCCGCGAGCTCGCAGGAATCGCTATGTCTCCATCGCATGGTACGTCCGGTCCAATGCATGTATAGTTTCGCGGCCGCATCGATCTGGCGGAACACTGCGGACTTCGACGCGACGACTTGGCTGACTGGTCGCAGCAATGAATGTAAGCGGCGCAAGATCAAGTGCAATGGGCAGACCCCATGCCAGCGATGCGGCAACTTGAACCTCGAGTGTGTGTATGCGCCCAACTGCTGCAATGGCTTCAAAGAATCGCAGGAATACAAAGAGATGTCTGGGCATATATCGTTGCTGCAGGAGCAAGTGAATTCGTTATATGAGCAGCTCAATCAGCTCCGGGCGCATGTGAGCGGGCAGCTCGCACCTACAACCCATCCAGCCGGCACACCAATCGACCCTTCGCTACAGCAATGTTCCGCTCCACGAGCGTCTCTTACTGCAACACAAGCATCGCCTGGCGGTCCTGTCTCGCCTAGCCACTTCAACCAACCAAGAGCTTCGAGTCAGTCCCAGAACAGATATAAAGGTCCCACAAGTGTGGCCTTCAACCTGGGAGTTGCGAAGACTAGCCTTGAATCAATGGGAATAGCAGGTCAAGGCGGAGAAGATGTCAGTGGAAGCGGCGAAGCAGGCACTGGGACGGCAGAAGGGACACCTCAGCGAAGCCCCATACCGAGAGCTGGTCAAATATGCCAAACCATACACGCGGATAAAGACCCTATATGGAGCATACCCCAAGAGGAGGCGATCAGGTTGTGTCGGGTATACGAAGATGAGATGGGACTCATGTATCCTGTGCTTGACATAAACAAAATCGTGGAATACGCGTCCAAGCTGTACAGGTTCATGGAGGCTGCGCGTCGTGCGGGACTCATGCAACAAGGCCTGCCTGGCGCTGATGCTATAGACGATGAGGAGACAAATATCCTGAAACTGGTTCTGGCTACTGCGTTGACGACAGAGGCTGGTGGGCGGAGCGAGCTCGGGCAGCGACTGTTCGATTACGTGCAACCTGCTATTGACACGATGCTGCTTGGCGCGGTCGGTGTCAAGGCGCTTCGAATGCTCACCATGACAGTAAGTTCCAGCTGCCGACCTGCATCTTGCAAATATCTAACCCCTCACAGGCAATGTACGAGTTCCACCGTGACAACGAAGGCACATCTTGGCGGCTCATTGGCTTGACAGCTCGCCTCTGTATCGAGCTTGGATTACACAGACGCGAAACATACGATGCCATCAAGGACGAGTCAGAGCGGATCGACACGATACTCCTCTTCTGGTCGATATACGTCCTCGACAGACGCTGGAGTTTCGGCACGGGCATGCCATTCGCCTTGCAAGACTCTGATATCGATCCGCAAATGCCGAAGCCAGAAGATCGGTCGCCGTACTTGAGCGCCATGATTCAGTACTCTGGAATTGCGAGCAAAGTCTGGAGATCTGTTGCAGCTACGGCATCATCCGCGAAAGGCAACGTTTCGATAAACGAGGATGAGATGAATTACCTTGACTATCAGGTCATCCAGTGGCATCGCAACGTTCCCGCACAGCTTCGATTTGAACATCCGTCGTCTTCGTCGGGCACAGTAGCGACTCCGGTCGGTCCATCGGTCTCTCGAGCTGGCCATCGTCTTCGCATCATACTCTACCTACGAGCAAACCAAATGCGCATTCTGATCTATCGGCCGGTCTTACACTCTGCGACGTCCATCATGCAACATCGAGAGCAGGCACAGACGGCAGTCGATGTGGCCAAGGATACGATCCGCGTACTCACCCACATCAACCAGACTTCAGACCTCTATCAGACGCAACAATGTCTCTTCAATGCTTTCCTAACCTCTGCTCTGGCTGTACTGTTTCTTGCAGTCTCGCACACGCCTGCTCTTTTCGCGGAAAGCGTACGAGAGGAATTCTATATGGCTCTTGATCTTATTCGTGGGTTTAGCAAAGGCAGCTGGGTGTCTAAACGCCTTTGGAAGACTATTCGAGTGCTCAAAGAGGTTGGACCGAAGCTCGGCTTGCACATAAAGGAGACATCAAACACCACACAGAGCCAGAAGAATGCGGTCATCGAAGAAGACCCGGACCCGAACAGGTCTGCAGCCGTGGCGATGGCAGGGTTGGCAGGCGTGAATGTGGACGAGATGAGCCTTTACAATGGGGCTCCGCAACAGCATCAGTGGAATGCGCCTCATGCTAGCA
Organism: Cercospora citrullina; assembly: GCA_013365195.1. Classification (NCBI taxonomy): domain Eukaryota; kingdom Fungi; phylum Ascomycota; class Dothideomycetes; order Mycosphaerellales; family Mycosphaerellaceae; genus Cercospora; species Cercospora citrullina. The sequence goes on along the minus strand of JAASFF010000449.1, from coordinate 244,319 downwards.
GTTCTAGTCCTGAGAATATGGTGCATGACCTGACGAGTCTGTTCGAGGCGGCTGGTGGGTATCAGGGAATGGGCATGAACGGGGACCATGGAGGCTTCTCGGAGCATGCGCTGACTGATGGCTTCGGGGATGAGGGTCTGAGCAACATCTTGAAGGAGTTGTTTTGATGCGTAGACGGACTTCGATTCATAGAAAGCTGTCTGTGCTTTTGCAGGCATCCATGCGGTATGCAATACGCTGTGCAATGTCCAGGCAAGTTTGGGGACCTAGCCAGCGTGCATTGCGAATGTGTCCTTCGGGCCAGCATACATTACATTGACAGATCACAAGAAGGCGGAACGGTGCGTGCGATCTGGAGAGATGAGCTGTCGAGCATCGTGTTCAAGTGGTGGACGGCGTTTGTGAGGTGGCTAGCCGACACGGCGCGAAAGCGCGCCAAGAAAGTTTGCCTATTGTTGTCAGCTTTGGCTGCTATTGTAGTTGACTTCTGACTTTACAGCCATCCGAATTATTGCCCAACACGCGACTGCCTGCGACGATGGATTGCGCCATGCAGCTAACGCCGTTCGTATTGTCACCAGAACTCGGACGATGCTACTTTAGCGCGTTGCAGCGGTCCCCTTAGCTGTCCGATCGGGTGGTCACCGCAGTGCGTGACACAGCATGGGTCCCTCAGTCCCTATTGTCGATGTGGTAGATCATTTCGACAATAGCAGCGTGAGAAGCTAACACGCAATCCACAATACACTATTGACACATTCCCTCTTGATAAGTACCCTCTTTCCTACACGTCTTCTTTCCTTCAGCACAACTGTTCATCCTCAAGAGGAAGCCACCTTTCGCACAACACTCTCTGGGTTACATATTACCACCTGATCCACCAACTTCTCCTTCAGGACACCTGCTTCACATTCGACGTGCCCAAAGAGATCAGCTTGCTCCTGTGCTCGTGAGACTGAGCAAACACCTTCGTCGCAACTCGTCGACTGTATTTCCCGATCAAGACACCGCAGCGCCTGTCAGGGCTCAAGTACTGCCCATCACTCCGGAGAGGTCCGCACTCACACTCGCGGCACACGACAATGGACTCAATCACACACCTCACTCACAAGTTGCTTGCCGAGCGTGCTCGTCAACAACAAGAACAAAAGCCGACTGAGACCGCGCCTCCGCCATACTCAGCGGCAGATGATGACAGCGATGAAGAGGATGACGAAGACGAGCGTTCAGTGCCAACAAAGCTCACCATCAACGCCGCTCACAACATTCAAGGTTGCAACAATCTGGTTCCAACCTCCGTGTCACCTCTGGCAGATGCTACGAGATTCAGCACAATTCTAATGCACGCCATCAACCATATCAACGGAGCACAAGGGGCTGCTGATCACGCATCAAAGCCTCGGCGGGCACTCAAGGTGGACCTGACTATCAATTGTGGTATCACCATCGTGGGTGATCGCAACGTTATCGGCAATGTAGGCTTGAGAGCCAAAAGCCCAGCAGAGACCACCACACCCTGTGCTGCTGGCGCAAAGCGGAAGGCAGAGGATGGACCTTCAGAGGAGCCAACCGCTAAGAAGCTTGCGGTCGTTGAGGAGTGAGAAGATCTTTGTCACGACACTGGACACCGTGGAAGACTTGCACATGTTCAGGATACTCACTGGCACTTGCTTCGTTGTTGCTGTTACTCTCTCGAAGAGCTGGGAGGCCCTGTTATTATTGTTTTATCGTCGGAGCGATGCTTGGAGCGACTGGGATTTAGCGGAGTTGATAGCGACCTGCATCATGCGGGAACGCATAGTAGTTATGACTTGCAATGACACTTTGCTAGGCATTCTGCACTCTTCGATGTTTGTTGTTAGTTTTAGTACTGCAGCACGTGATTCTCGTCTACGACCCAGACCCGCAGTAAAGGCGAGGCTTTCGCGAATGACAGCAGCCCCTCCTGGTCTGTGTTTCTCTTCACTATCGCCTGGCCGAAGGTACATGTCATAACCATTTTCCACTTCCCAGCCGAGTCATTGTCCAAACTTGCATCACGACAGCAGCTACGCGGGGCAGCACAGCACGCAAGCCGCACCTCACACGCAGTCGGTGTGGGACCCAGCTCGCGCCTCGACAGGGCACCAACCAACCTCGCCAGCATCTATACTTTGCTCGCTGCATATGTTGCTATAGAGGGACCACCGCCAGCCGCAGCAATACCATCTGAGATCGAGCGCGTACGAGACATGCGCACGCGGCAAGTAAGAGCGGGTTTGTGATCCACCAGGCCGCCAGCAACGCAGATACCAGCGCTTTCCACCAACAACGCACGCCTGCCGCGACTACACACATACGGCCAGGCAATTCTCGTTGCTTCTGGCAGGAGCCACCGCCTCGCAGCACCAGCGCGCATCGCATCCGCACGAGGCCAACGTGGCTCATTTCGACTTCTCCGCCGAAATCCCTCTCAGCAGCGATCGCTCCAGCTCGCCGCCCATCCGACACTCATACTATCGCTCCCAACAATCTCCCACCGGCCACAGAGCGGCCTTCTCGCCGCCACACGCCGAGTCGCGAGCCACGCGCCGCTTCCGTCTGAGCTCGGCTTTTGAGAAAGCCTGTAGTGTGCATCAGGTCGCCTTGGACGACCTCTCCGAGACCATGTCGTCCTCTAGTCAAGCGCCAGAGTCTTGGATCTCGGCTTTCTGCTCCTTGGTCGGCCACGAGTATTTTGCCGAGGTGTCGGAGGACTTCATCGAAGATGACTTCAATTTGACCGGACTTCAGAGTCAGGTGCCCATGTACAAGGAAGCATTGGAGATGATATTGGATGTGGAGCCGGAAGACGCAAGCGAGGAGGAAGAAGAGGAGGAGGAAGACGAAGACGAAGACCAGGACGAAATGCATGACGGTGATATCATTGGGCGAGGGGGCTACAGGAGAGCTGCAGATGCAGCTGCCGCGGCAGCAGAACGGAGACATCTGCGCATGGCCAGCGATCTGAGCGTGATTGAAAGCTCTGCGGAAATGCTGTACGGGCTGATACATCAACGCTTCATTACGAGTCGGCAGGGCATACAGCAAATGGCAGAGAAGTATGAGCTGGGCCACTTTGGGCACTGCCCGCGCGTGTACTGTCACGGCGCAAAAGTCCTACCGGTAGGCTGCTCGGATATCCCAGGGCAAGAGACTGTCAAACTCTTCTGTCCTAGTTGTCTGGACGTCTACACGCCTCCTAACAGTCGATTCCAAACGGTGGACGGAGCATTTTTCGGGACGACATTCGGCTGCTTATTCTTCATGACATTCCCCGAGCTCGATGTTGGAGGGACAAGGCCTGCGCCTCAGATCGAGATGTCTACCTCCTCGCCTACAGTCGGCCAATCTTCCAAGAACCGCCAGTCATCGCTCTCGTCAACAATAACAGCGGAGCAATTCCAGTCAGGCATCCCACCACCTCCGCCTCCTGAACCAGCACCTGCACTCAAGCAACCAGATGTTATCAATGGCGTGGCACCGAAGAATCTTGCACCTGGACTTGGATTAGGCTTCATCTACGAGCCTCGAATTTATGGTTTCCGAGTTTCTGAAATTGCCAAGACTGGTCCTCGAATGAAGTGGCTACGTAGCCGACCGGCTGATGTGAACGAACTCGACGAATGCCGGATATGGGCTCAGAATCAAGAAGCCTTACTAGCGAGTCAGGGGCAAGTCACGGATGAGGGTATCCCCGGGCCGCCGATAGGAGACAGTGAAATGGCCGATGGCGTTGAGGAGCGAGACGACGGGGAAGTGGAAGATCAAGAAATGAATGGCGAGGAATTGGTAGATGATGTGAAGCACCAGCGAAGGAAGGCTAAACGGAAAGGAGACATTGGTGGCGCAGGTGGATTAGTCAATGGAGACAACCAACCGACGAGAAGTACAGTGAGGGTGGGGAATGGAGGATAATATTCAAAGGACAGGACCAAGGTCGCTCGAGGGGGGATTTGGGCAGTCTGAGAATAGAATGAAGTAAATGAAGATTATGTCGGGAGATACGGAGCGTGCAATGCAATGCGTTCACGATATGGGTACGTCTTCTAGAGGGAGGAGCAGTGGGTTGAACAAAGGCCGAAGCGCTCCTTTGCTGCAGTCAGCAATATTTTATGTCATTTTCAAGCGTTCAAATGCATAGAACGGCGTATTCAACCATTTCTAGCACAGTTTCCTGCTACTCGATTCGACCTTGAAGCAGCTGTTTGGTGAAATAGTCCAACCCTGTCTCACTATTTCATGCATCGTATGTCTCATCACATCACATAACACTCTTCCATACGACATCAACCCTAGCTCATACCATCTATGCCTTCTTAGGAACCAACCCCTCCTTCTGCAAATACTCCGTAATCTGCACCACCGCAGCTTCGACACTCGTATTCACCGAATCGATATAAATTTCCGGCTTTTCTGGCTTCTCATACGGAGCAGAAATTCCTGTGAATTCTTTGATTTCTCCCGAGCGGGCTTTTTTGTAAAGACCCTTGGGATCGCGTTTTTCGGCGTCTTCGACGGAAATGTCGACGTGGACTTCGATGAAGGGGAGAGGGGAGTCGACGTTTTTGGTGGAGGCGTGGAGGTCTCGGGCGAGTTGGCGGTCGGCGGCGTAGGGGGATATGAAGGAGGTTAGGGCGAGGGTTGTGGAGTCTGCGAAGAGTTTGGCGACCTGTGTTTTGGCGAGGGGAGAGAGAGTTAGTAAGTGCGGGATGATTGATCGTGGGAGAGCTGTGCGAGAGATGGATTTACCTCTGCGATACGTCTAATGTTCTCCTCGCGATCTTTAGGAGAAAAGCCCAAGTCCTTGTTCAAGCCGAAGCGGACATTGTCGCCGTCCAATCGGTAGGTCTGGAGACCTTGCTTGAGGAGATGCTGCTCGAGGGCTTCGGCGATCGTCGACTTGCCTGAAGCCGACAGTCCCGTGAACCAGATGGTGGCTCCCTTTTGCCCACGGAGCTCGCTGCGTTCCTTGCGTGTGAGGCCGGGGTGCCAGGTGATGTTGCTAGACTACGGATTAGGCTGGTTCGCGTAGCAGACGCATTGCAAGGAAATTTTTCTGGTTTGGTGGACCCCGCCTCGCCGGCCGTTACTCACGTTGCCATTATGTCTGGGTCGAAGGGTGAATTGGAGAGTGTGAGAGTTGTGGGTAATTGTCAGAAAGGAATGACGAGAAAGGTCTAAGAGAGCGTGGACGTCACAAAGGCATGTGGGATATATTCGGATTTCCTCATGTCGACATCGGAGCTCGAGATGCTGCGAGACAGCCCTGCCGGGCCGATGTCATGCACGCCGCCCACGCTCGCATCCTGGCTGTTGATCTGCCGCGCATAAAGCGTGGCATGAGAGCCCGTGCGTCTGCACGTCTTCTCCCTCGTCACGTCTCCTGGCTTCACTTCTTGTGCCACCTGCGTTGGGTTCTATACTTCACCTCGTCTATCACGCCCGCGCTGGCTAAAGCAACTCGCGCATTTATGATGATGCGTATTGATACATCAGCATCATTGATGCCATCACGGTCATGACGAACATGCCGAACAATCCGCCAACATGGCCAGGTGCGACTGGCTCGCCCAGCACGGGCTTCTCTGTTCGAAGCTATCGTAGCGCTGGTCTATACCCGAGATGCTCCCCCGATACCAACAGGTCGGTGCACGGTAACTTGGGGGAACGTGTAAAAGAATGGCTGCCCAATGGTCCAGGCAACACGATGCATTGGCATGAGGCAAATGAAGACCTTTCTTCCAGCGAGGCGTGGCTGCTCGGCGCAAACCTGTTTGCTGTGGGGGAGCACATTGCTGCAATCGTCTTGTGTCGTGAGACAGGCGCGCAGATGTGAGAACGAAGTGCAGCGAAGTGTTTGCAGAGACGTGGTCACCGGCGAGCGTAGACGTGGTTGGGGTAAGCATACACCAGCACCTTCACCAGCACCTTCACATTCGCCTGTATCCGTCTGTGCAATATGATCCCTGTCACTTGACCATTGCTGCACTTCAGTTTAGTTTGCAGCCGCACCTACCAGCAGTTGACAATCACAGCACCTCTCATTGTCCGTCTTGGCCTCGCGCACCAAATCCGTTCCGCTGTCTTCATCTCGTGCTCTCCACCGCGCGTAACATTGCATCTATGAACTTGCACAACTACAGCCGTATCTCACAACAGTATTGGCTCGATTCCACGGAGCAAGCGGGCGCGCCTGCCCACTTTACTTTGATCCACCGTCAGAATGCCGCGAGACCGCGAACGGCTGTTCAACGAAGCAAGAAAATCCAAGTGCTCGGGTTCCAGCGACAGTCGACGATCGTCCACGACCGTTGATGAGTATGGCTGCATCATCACCAGAGGCTTCGTAATCCCCAGCCGTTCGTCTTCACAATCCTCACTTGCGAGAAGCACCACTTCCTCCTTCGAAATCCCAAGTACTCCGCTCTCACCAATGGAGCCTCCGACACCCGGCTTCGCGCGACCGAAGCCGATTGAAAGCGCTCTGCGCACAAGCACATCGGCCATCTCGCTGTCGCGTGCAACTCATGGCATAATCCTGTCCAGTCGCCCGGAGCCAGAACGCCGGCAGACATGGCAATCTATGGGCAGCTCAAGCGCATCCAACAGCCGCTGGAACGACGATGACCTCCTAGCCACGACATGCAGTTCCCAGTCTGGACAGAACTTTCAAATCCCCCACGGCCCGCAAGTCGTTGCTCCAGCGCGCACAAAGGCGAAACGCTCTCGGCCGCCTCCACCGAAGCCAACGGCTAACTTCCGTCGCGTCAGGAGCGAGCAATGTAACTTGCAGCAACTCGTAACAGGAGAAAGTGGGAAGAATAGATCGAAGTCGACTCATGTGGCCCTCGATTGCCGCGACAAAAAGGCTCGCAATGAGCCCTCCGTCAAAATTGTTGCGCCCGAGCAAGCTGGTGATGCCATTGCATCCGACAGCGAGGATGATGAAATCGCGTCTGACGGTTTGTTGCGGAGCATGACCATCCGGCGCAATCGTCTCGACTACGCAACACGTCGTGCGATGACCGACGAGAAAAATGCTGCTCTCATGCAGCAGGTACAACTTGCACCAACGCCGGCGAATCTCTACTCCGCAATGGACACGCCCATTGCGGACGCTTCGGATGCTGGAGCAGACCTCATCAAGGTTTCACAAAAGCTTGAGCTCGTGTCGGCAAGCCTCGCAGACAATGCCATCGCATCTGACAGTGAGGATGACGACTATACCTGCAAAGGCGATCCGAAGATGACAGCTGCACTCAGACAAGCTGCCTTGCACCGTGAGCGCAACGTTGCCATTCACGTCTCTCACGATGGCCTGCACGAGGAGCCTGCACTGGAGCTTCAGAAGCGTTCAATGTCTGATGCAGCGGTCACCGTCCGTCTTGCCGAGCCTAGCAGTAACTCCTCTCACAAGCGCAATTTCTCGATGGGCAGTGCCACTGTCAGGCTGTTGCCGCCCGGCGCGTCTATTTCGAAGTCCAGCGACGTCGACGACCTCGAGACTCCAATCGAAGTTAAGACCTACGACACGAGCTCAGCTCTTGCTATGAGATCTCTGCGACCTTCGAGGACACGACCGAAACCTGCCAAGGGAGTCCTGAAAAAGAGCGGGTCGCCTCCATCAACAGGCGCTTCTACGACTGAATGCTCGCCTACGAAGAAAGTTCAAACACGAATCAGAAGTGGAAGCGGCGAAGTCGTGGGTGGGATGGTGCGCCCGAAGTCCCCGCCGAGAATGACTGCCGATGGTGTCTTCAGACCAGGACAGGTCAGCGCCGCGAAAATGAGGAGGCTGACTGAAACTGCTGACATCTTTAAGTGATGCAGAAGCATATGCGGCATTCAACAGTGAAGAAGTCAGGAGGGAGCGGATCATTATGAACCGCTCAATTCTGCAATAATGCATAATGAGGTAAAAGGGAAAGGAGGGTCACGTTTCGGCGTTCTTGTTATCGGCATCGTTGAGATACCCATGCGAAGCTCAGAATGAAGCTTTTGTTTTCTCTATGTACACTTCCAACAGTATGCACAGTCTCTGGCCCAGATGCCGGCGTGCTCAATTCTAGCATGTTAAATAGCGGGCAGGACAGGCCAGAGAGGGCCACACAGCACATCGCAGCCTAAGCTGGCGAGAGAGCCTCCTTGTGATATTTAGCTGGAACGAAAGGCATTTTCGATACGACAGCTTTTCTTGCTTTGCCTCGGACTTTGACTTGTACTTCTGTCCCGGCTTTGTGCTGGCCGTCTTTGATGTAGCCCATTGCGATGTTCTTCTTAAGGGTTGGTGAGGGGCAGCCGGATGTTATGCGGCCGATGACTTGGCCATCTGTGATGATTTGTGTCAGTTCACATCAATTATGAAGATCCAGGGAGGTAGGGATGTGAGTTACCTTTATCCATCACTTCAGCGCCTTCACGCGCAGGAGCACCTTCAACAACGAAACCGACTCTCCGCCGTGTCACACCCACACCGCCTTCCTTCTTAAGCGTGATCTGCGGCACAATCGTCTCCGCGCCGTTGAAATTCGCTCGCTCGCCAGACCGTCGAGATTTCGGTATGATCCAACTAAGAGCGGCTTCCACCGGCGTAGTCGTGTCGTCCAAGTCATGCCCGTACAAGCACATTCCAGCCTCCAATCGCAACGAATCCCGAGCGCCCAGACCTGCAAAGCGGAGACGATCGGGTGTGCCGGTTTCGAGGAGGAATTTTGTCACTTCGACGGTTTGGGAGGGGTGGATAGACAATTCGAACCCGTCTTCGCCTGTGTAGCCTCCTCGGGAGGCGACGATGGGGAGGGACTCGCCTGAGGGGAGGCTGAGGGTTATGTATTTTAGGTTTCCGAAATACCATTTTGAGAGATCGACTTTACAATTTGGTGCGAGGGCGGATTGGAGGATTTCGCCGGAGAGGGGCCCTTGGAGCGCGATTAGGCCGTAAGGTTGTTTGTCGGCTTCTAGGTGGCGGAGGGTGACGACGGGGTTAACTGTATTGTCCCAGTTGGAGATTGCGGAGGAGAGGTATTTGTAGTCTTTCTCTCGACAGCCGGCGTTGGTGACCATGTAGAAGAGATGCTTCGGGCCGGCTTCAAGACGTGTGATGATGCAGTCGTCGCCGATGCCGCCTGTTTGGCGGAGGAGAAGTGTGGAGAGTGTGGACTGGCCTACTGGAAGCTCTTTGAGGCCTGATGGAGTCAAGCTCTCGAGAAAGGCTTCGGCTCCTGGTCCTTCGACGTGGTATTGCACCATGTGGCCCACGTCGAACAGAGAGGCTTTCTCGCGAGTCCAGGCATGGGATTCGCCTACTGACAGATCGGAATACTGCACTGGCATGCTGTAGCCGCCGAATGGGACCATTTTGGCGCCATGTTCCAGGTGGAGATCATACAAAGCTGTCCGTCCGGGATTCGATTCTGTGTACATCTCCGGTGCTGGCGAGGCACTCGAACTCTCAGCTCGCCTCTGCTGCACGAACGAGCTGTTGAAGAAAGTCTTGGCTGTGACTTCGCCATGTTGTGGGCGAGTCGACTTCGTGGTAATGCTTCTGTAGGATACTGCTGCGGCCACTGCAGCTCTTCTGGTGTTTCGTGAAGCACACAAGGCATTTCGTAGTGGCAGGACTGCCCTTGAAGCTGTCCGACTCGCAGCCATTGTATTCGGTCCGTCGCCGTCTTTATGTTACAGGTTAGGCATGCGCGACACTTCGTTGACCTGACCGGACCTTGAAAGAAGTTGCAATGTGTGAGGTGAAGGGCAAGCGTAGTCAATAGACCGCTGTTATATGACAGATCTCTGTTCTGCCCATTGGATGGGTGCCAGATACCGATAGAGTCAACAGATGCGGGCACCGAAGTAGTCTCGCGGCTCAGGCCGCCCGCCCACTTGGCGTCTGAACGCCGGCCTTGTGTTGTCAACGTCACGAGGGCCTCGAGCTTGAGACTATTCCAGAGCTCTCTGCGGGAGCTTCACACTTGACGCGAGTGAGCATAGGATCGACTTCGCTGGACCGACCATTCCTCTCTCCTGCACTCCTCCGACATGCCTCCTCAGACCTTCTTTCTAGTCTCATTGCCAACCTCAATCTCGCCTGCGAACTCCCGCGACGAAGCTCTCACCACATTACGCTCCGCCGTGAACCCAGATAATGGCACGATATACCCCTTCGCCATTCCCGAGTTCAAGATCGGCACTCTAGACGCGTTGGTACAACAGGCAGATGAGCTAGCGAAGCTGGAGCAAGGATGCAAAGGCGTGGTCGACAAGGTTGGAGACTCGCTCCGATCATTACTTGAAGGCGATGAGGAGAAGCTGCAGGAACAAAAGGTGGTGAATGACAGTACGTGGAACAGCTGGGATTCGGTAAAATATCATGCTGAATTAGATTGCAGAACCGGTCGAGAACTATCTCCAGTCGTTCCAGTGGAATAAAGTCAAATATCGGGCAGACAAGCCCATTGCTGAACTAATTGACAGCCTGCAAAAAGAGATCGCTGCAGTGGACAACGACGTGAAAGCCAAGTTCAGCCAATACAACCAGACCAAGACCAATCTGGCCACCTTGCAGCGATCTCAGACCGGCAATTTGTCCCAAAAGTCCCTCAATGCAGTAGTGAACCCAGACACTCTGATCCAACCGGACCAGTCCGAATATCTCCAGCAACACTTGATCGCCGTGCCTTCGCAGCTTGTCAAGGACTTCCTGAAAACATACGAGTCGATAGCACCCATGGTCGTGCCTCGATCAGCGCAGCTACTGGCCAAAGACGATGAATTCCAGCTATTCGTGGTGACAACTTTCAAGAAACATGCATCAGAGTTTGTGCACAAATGCAGAGAGCACAGGTGGACACCACGCGAATTGAAATTCACCGACGGGGGCAGAGACGCGGAAGAGGCAGAATTGAGGAAGCTAGAGAAGGAAGAGAGGAAGACTTGGGGCGAGGCTTTGCGGCTAGGACGCACAGGATACAGTGATGCAGTCATGGGCTGGATACATGTGCTCACGTTGCGAGTTTTCGTGGAGACGGTGTTGAGATACGGTCTGCCGCTAGCATATGTCTGCGGTCTGGTCAAGGTAAGTCTAAATCGCGCCCCTGGCCACAAAAATACTTACACTCCACACAGACAACACCCAAACTCTCCAAAAAGGCCAAGACTGGGCTCGATAATCGGTTTTCTGATCTCGGCGGCAATGCTCTCAGCCGAGACAAGAAAGGGCGGCCGCAGCAAGACGACAGCGCGATGCAACAAGAGATGGCGGGTGCTGGCTTAGGTGGCGATCAAGGCTATGAGCCTTATGTCTTTTACGAATTCGAAATCATATAGCGAATTGTGAACGGCGAAGGAAGATAGATGAAGCGTATTCTGGCTCCACGCCGAGCAGCTCAGAGTCATGTGGCCGTCGTGGACCCGCGCCCCGTAGTCGACAATCTCGTGTAGTGCGAATGTTGGCTGGTTCAGATGACCAGGGCATCAGGTATTACCAGTCGAGGCCTGATAGCGAATGCGAAGCACTGCATTATGCTCGCGTGAGCATCGTGTTGCCCTACGCGCCACACGGTCGAGATGACCGCCACGCTGAGCCCGCTCGACATTGTCTATCGCACCTACTCGATCAAGTCGTAGATTGATTCAGCCGCACGAGTGGAGCTCTAGCGCAACCGCTTCTTTTTCTGCTCTCTTTTCCAAAAAAAAAATTGAAACTATAGCGATCTCATGCGGGCTCTACAATGAGACACGCAGACGCCCTGCTGCCACTCGAAACTCAATTGTCAGAGCTCAAGACAAAGCAGCAGACTTCTATTTGTGCGAGGGCGAAGTGAGCAGCAAGCGAGGGTCGTCAGGCCACCTGAAATTGTGGGGCCCTGCCCAGCTAACCTTGAAATAGCACAAGTCGCGATCCTTCGGCACACCTCATGCAGCAGTAGTTCGGCCGCGAACAACAGCCACCACATTCTGGGCGATCTGGCCGATGTCGTCGCTGTTGGTTTCTGGAGCAGAGACCGCCAACTCCATGCGCCGCGACTGTCTCACGATGGAGAGCGCTTGCTTGCGACCTGCGGTTTGCTGCGGTGGGCGCTTGAACGAAAGACGAACATCTACGCCGCAATGTCTCACCTGGACTAGCATTGTGCGCGCCTGCAGCTACGAGAACTCATAAGAAAGCGTGAGTCGGACGTGAGAGGGTTCGGCCAAACCTACTGCCACCGCTGGCCGAAAGGATCGATCAGCCCAGTCCAACTCCTCTTCTGCCCACATACCATCCCGTTCCTCGCCCCCACTATCAGCTGAAAGGTCGAACCAATTTGCGCAACCATTCCCTTAGGCGAACGAGCACCCAGCCTAGGAACCGACCTGCAGCTGAGGAGTTGGTGCAACAATCTGCCGAGATCCAGCTGATTAAGTGTCTATTCCCTCTCACATTGTCTCTTTTCGCATTCCTTCGACACCCATTTCCTTTGCACTTCGAGCTCTGTACCGAGAAGACGCGGATTTAACAGGAGAAACAAGCAAGAGCACTCTCGGGTCATCAATCTAGCCGCCTAGCAGCCCTTCACCGGTCTATACCTTGTGTCTGACGCATAGCTTCGTCCCACCATTCGGCCTGCTTCTTTTCTTGCCGTCCTTGCTACGCCTCTACGATCGCTTCTTGCGCGTGAGCAAGATCAACAGCCTTGATGGCTTACTACGGCGACAACGGCGGCTACGATATCTACGGGCGTCCGCTGAGACGGCCCTCGCCACATCATATGCGCAGCGACAACGCAGGCTTTCTAGACCCAGGCTACGGCGGGGGCTTACACCGAAGCAGATCTACAGGAGCGAGACCGATGCCTCAAATCAATGTTTACAACAAGATGTACCAAGACAATGAAAGCCGAACACCGTCGCCTATGCCGTACCCAGTCATGCCTCCAGTTATGCCGCAGTACGTGCCATATCCGGTCGCCGAGAGCTCACGCCGCGCGTCGCCTCGTGGCTCTCCTGCAGGTCGAGGTCGCAGCAGGAGCCGAGGACTGGCAGATGGTATAGATGGGCTACTCTCGGCCGAATTGGCAGACATGGCAATCGAGCATCGCTACGGGCGATCACGGTCGCGGGGTCGTTCTGACGCGCCTTCATACACAGCCGGACTGGCAGAGTACCAGCTAGCTGAGCAAGCCAAAGAACTGCGACGCCTTTCTCAGGAGAGGCAGTGGAGGCTGGAAGAAGAGAAGCTCAGAAATCAGATCAAGCTTGAGGCAATGGCCGCCGAATCGAAACGAGAACGCGAAGAGCGCGAGGCCGAAGATCGCAAGAAGCGCATCGAGGAAGACTGGGAGCGCAGACTGCGCATAGAACGCGAAAAGAAAGATGCCGCTGAGAAGGCCGCAGTCGAAGAATATGAGCGCAAGCAACGCGAGGCTAAGAAGAAAGCAGAGGATGCAGAGCGCGCAGTCAAGGAAAAGATTGAGCGCGAAGCACGGGAGAAGAAGCAAAAGGACAAGGAACTGTACGAAGAGTTCAAACGGCGCGAGAAAGAGGAGGAAGAGAAACAGAAGCGCGAATGGGAAGAGTTCGAACGAAAACGCAAAGAAAAGGAGGAGAAGGAGAAAAAGAAGAAGGCTGACGAGGAGAAAGCGTTCCAAGAGCAAATGCGCGAACGTCTAAGAGCACTGGGCTACACGGAGCAGACAATTGACATCATGGTGGACAAGGAGAAGAGCAAGAACTTCCAACAGGAGGTAAACGCTCGCCCGCGGAGCCAAGACCGACGAACAACGACAACGACCACGCAGCAGACTCTGGTTGCGTGGAATCCACCGGCACGCGCTCCGGTGTACCCCAAAGTGCACAAGGACTACATCGAGCTCAAGACGTTGGAGTATTACCAGTTGCCATGGCACTACGATCGCGTAAGTCATCATCCCTGCCGCTCTACTGTAAACCATTCACTGACGCCTGCCACCTTTTGTGAACAGGATGACCCAGATTTTATCATTATCCAGCGTGACATGGACAAGAGACATACTGACGTTTTGTTTGAGCATACGGCGAGAATACGCAAAGGCGCCTTGCTTCTCGAGGCACCAAAGAAGGAGCAGAAGTTCGCAATGTACAGAAAGCGGTCACGCAGCAGGCACGGGCATGGCGCTGTTATTGAGAAAGGCGTCCTCAGGCTATCTTGAGTGGATCCCCGATCCAGCGGGAGTATTTGACATCATTAGCATCCTTCGGCGACTACATTGTGAAGTGATAAGCTTGAGGGTCGCGTTCCATTGCCGTGTCTCTGTAGCGTAGTGTCGAACACAGCACTTGTTGGTAGAATTGCAGATAGGTGTACAGTCAACTCATCGTCGAAATGAAGTCGTACTGCTCAAAAGAACCTCAGAGAAAGGTTTCCAACAAGTCTACAGGGATGATTGCCGGCATCTGATTCGCTACCCAATCGCGCTATTCCACGTCTGAGCCTTAGCATCAACTCACCTCTCTCTCACCCAAGACATTCTGTCACAGCCTCGCGGTGCTTTTTCCGTCATGCCACATCGCACTCTTGGACGGCCATGTCAGCACGAGTGCCGCAGAAACGGGGCAGAGCCTGTGAGGCTTGCTCAAAGATCAAAATCCGGTGCGTGATCAGAACTTCCCGATCAATAGTGGTGCCTGCCACGCGCTGATGTGATCTGCATCAAGGTGTTCACTGGGCCAGGCATCAGAGGATGCAGCACCGCCATGTGAAAGATGCGTGCGATTGAACAAGGCATGCGTTTTGAGCGCCCCGAAGCGTCAGAAAGACCGCGTCGCCGAACTCGAAGCACAAGTGGCACAGTTGACACGATTGCTCGAGAGTCAGCATATTCAAGTACCTTCCGTTTCTCCGGCTACGGTCTCACAAAGCAATCAAGATGAGTCACCTACACCCGCTCAAATGGCAAGCGCGTCTGGAACAGCGACGAAGAAGCGACGACTAGACTCCGACGGAGAAACGCCGCAATCAAGCGTTTCTTCACCAGGCACCCAGAATCCAGAGATAACCGACATCCAACGACTTGATAGGGTACTCTCCTGTGAGCTGCAACAGCGTACACTGACTCGCTATGTCACGGAGATTGCGCCACTCTTCCCAGCAGTGCCGGCACCAGCGGATTGCTCGTTACCGGAAATGAGAGCGAATCGACCCACGTTACTTATGGCTTTCTTGTATGCTGCTAGTTGCGGCTTTCTTTCGCTTGATACTCAAGAAGACGTCGCTCAGATTCTCCTCAATGCGCTCTCTACAAGAGCAATCACGCACGGAGAAGAGACACTTGAGCTGATACAAGCTATTCAGATTGCCTGCTTGTGGTATCGCTCTCCGAAGCACCATCGACGTGCGGCTGTCTATCAGCTCATCGATATTGCTTCTGCCATGGCCAATGGTCTCAGCGCGGGTGGTCCACTCGCGCCTGCGACCAAAGGTCTGACTTTGGACGAGTGCGCGGATACGGGATCGTACGAGTCGGTAGAGGGGTGGCGCGCCTGGCTTGGTTGCCACGTGTTATCCGTCTCTATGGCCATTTTCATGAGAAAACCGATGACTGCAACTTGGACTGAACAGCATGAGCAAGCACGACTGATGTTGCAATACTCGCCCCTGAACGCAGACTCTGATAGGTGGCTTGCCCAATATATCAGAGCCGAGCGACTGTGCGAAGAGGTGTCTGAACAGGTGGACTTGACGAACACATCTTTCTATCGTGACGTCGCCGACCCTGCAACGAGAAATCGGGTGCAAACATGTCGCAACAAGATCCTCAATTGGAGGATGGGCGTTCCGCAAAGCTTGAGGTCTCCACTGATTCTATTCTGGGAGCACGTGGCAACAGCGTACATGCACGAACCGGTTCTGCATACAGTGACGAACAAGGAGAGCTTTACGGCACCTTACTTGGCAGAGAGGCTTTCATTAACGGACTTTCCGACTCCAGTCGTCACGCAAGATCACATCACAGCTGTGTACGAGCTGACTGCGGCTGTACAAGCTGTTCTGGATATCTTCATTAATTACGACACTAAATCTCTCGTTGCCTCTCCGAGCTTGGTGTATGCTGCCAGAGCTGCCTATGCGCTCTATGTCCTCGCAAAGCTGTACATCGCTGTCACTGCGCCAGGAAATACACTTGGCACAATTCTGGACGCCAGTATTCTCGCCCTACCGGAGTACGCTGACAGGCTGGCGACATGCGGCTCACGGATCAGAGCGCTTGATGAGCGTTGCGGTCCGGCTCGAATCATGCATTGCGCACCGGCGATCAAGGACTGGTATATGAACTATACCCAATTCCTCTCTTCGAACGCTGCACTCGCCCAGTCAATCCAGGCCTCCAACGATTATGTGGCGGAGGCTCAAATGACTTTGCCGCCACTGCAGGACAACACGAACGCATTCAGCAGCATTCCACCGGATTGGGAGAGTTTGCTCATGTTCGGCGATAGCTCTACGGACTATGGGTTTGATCAGCTCTTCGCTGAACCTATTCCTCTACAGCTCGAGCAGCCTATGTTTGCCAATACGATACCTGCGGCGTTTGCGACAAAGTGATTCGCAGCCAGGCAATATGTGGGTATTGCTGCCAGTGAAGCGGTGCATTGGGCTCGAGAAAAATGAGGTCCACGCATCGAGGTCATGCCCTCGATAGTGGAGGAAGACGTTCTCCCGCCAGAAAGCAATATGCGACCCGTTGTCCACATTACACGCTGGGCCCATGGACTTGAGCACTTCCTCGTGTCCTCTGTCCCTGTGTATACGCGGCGTGTTTGAGGAACCCTGTCTTGCGAAGCGCAACAGTCGCAAAGTCAACGTCGCGGCGAGAGAGCAAGGACTGCCGTGCTTTGCGAATTTCCACCCTGCTGACCGCAACTCGGACGCTATCCAACACCAGCATTGCACATTGTCGAGGCCGGTAAGCATCAAGCAAACGTACGTTCCGACTCGCATGCCATCAATCCGAAAGATGATAATGCTGGGGCACACTGGCCTTGATGGAGATTTGTCGTATTTCGCCCTTGGAGCGCCTTGTACGAATATCGATGCATTAGCTGCGATACGCTGTTAGCAGAGACACTACTGAGTGAGTCGGCAGGCTTGGATTTCTGCATTATGCGGAGTGGCGAATGTTCGATCAGAACTCGATGAAAACTGTCGACACGACATTGGGCTGCGCTCAAATGGAGGAGCACTTGAAGACCGTAGATCTTTCACCATATGCTGGATACTGTGCCTCTAACCTCGTAAAGTGCATGTGCTCTGTCGGAAATAGTTGGAGCAAGTTGGCTAAAATTACCCGAAGTGGAACATCAGCCAAGCTGCGTCGGCGCGATTGCTCGATCTTATCGAGTCATGGAAACTAGGATGACAGTTCCCGCGCACAGCACGGCACACGTGCAACTATCAGACTATCTATCTCAGTGCTATCTACTGATAAGCACGAAGCATCACGACGAACGGAATTCACGGCGATGACTATGAAATCTCCTCCGTTTGCCGCCGGACACATGGGTTCACATCATTCATCTGCAGTTGCGAAAACCTTTCGCCTGCACATCAGTCCGTGGGTTGTGGGGTCTCGCGAAATGCGATCCTCTATAAGAAGTACCGTTCGTACACATGAGTGACGCGATCCAAGTGGCCAGCAGTGGCCGTTGCGACATCCTTGTTTCGTCACCGGACGATCACTGGCGCTGCTCAGAATCAACACCTCTGCTTCAAGGCTCCGTATCCTCGGGCAGTCATCGCAACATATCATCCAATATGGCAAAATTCAAGAATTCTAGCGTGTCAAAGACACTGGACAAGCTTGCAGTGCCTGCAGCGCCGGGCCTCACGACCGCCCAACTCATGTTGGCCAACGAAGATCTTCAACCTGTAGAGCCAGCACGTCGTGTGTGGACGCATAAGAACTTCGTGTTCTTCTGGATCAGCGACTCTTTCAACATCAGTATGCTGTCCCAAACGCTGCTCACCCATCTGCTATCTGAATCCGCTGACAATTTATCCCATAAGATACATGGATGATTTCGTCCTCGAGCATTGTCGATGGCTTGTCGTGGTGGCAGTCCTGGCTCTGCGTCTGGATCGGTTATGGGATTGCAGCTTGCTTTGTCGTGCTGACTGGAAGGATTGGAGCCAAATACCACCTGAGCTTTCCCGTCATCGCCCGGTCGTCTTTTGGAATATGGGGCGGCCTCTGGCCTGTGCTCAATCGAGCAGTCATGGCATGCGTCTGGTATGGCGTCCAGGGTTGGATCGGAGGAACATGCGTCTATCTTATGATAAGATCTATCTGGCCGAGCTGGGACGACTATGATACGACTGGGAGCAAAAACACGATGCCTGCATCCTCTGGCACCAACACGCGGGACTTTGTGAGCTATTTCTTATTCTGGGCTGGGAGTTTGCCATTCCTCTACCCGGCCGTGCACAAGATCCGTCACCTCTTCACTGTCAAGGCAATCGTCGTTCCTATCGCTGGAATCGCGTTCTTCATCTGGGCCGTGGTACGAGCAGATGGGCTGGGACCTATAGTCAAGCAAGGCAGTACTCTCCAAGGCAGCGCACTGGGTTGGGCTATCGTCAAAGGCATCATGAGCGCGATTGCGAACTTCGCTGCTCTCATCGTCAATGATCCGGACTTTGCTCGTTTCGCTCGAACACCGAAGGATGCACTCTGGTCTCAACTCTTCACCATCCCTGTTGGCTTTGCAGTCACCTCGTTCATCGGAATCATTGTCTCTTCTTCATCGACTGTCATCTTCAATGTTGACGAGCCGGTGTGGTCGCCGCTCACTCTGCTGCAGATGTTCCTCGAAGAACCCGGTGTCTCCGGTGCGACTCGCTTTGGTGTCTTCGTCATTGCAGCAGCCTTCACCCTTGCACAACTCGGAACGAACATTGCTGCCAACAGCATTTCTGCCGGTACAGATCTGACCGCCCTGCTTCCGAGATGGATCAACATCAGACGTGGTTCCTACATTTGTGCTATCGTTGGCCTGGCGATGTGTCCTTGGCACCTTCTCTCCTCCTCCAACAACTTCACAACGTACCTTTCGGCATACTCTGTGTTCCTCTCTTCCATTGCAGGAGTCATGTGCGCCGACTATTACATCGTCCGCAAGGGATACTTACAGACTCGCGATCTCTACAGTGCTCGGAAAGGAAGCCCTTACTACTATCACTACGGTGTCAGCTGGCGGGCGTACACTGCTTACATTGCCGGCATTCTGCCCAACCTGGTTGGCTTCATTGGCGCAGTGGGTGTCACAGTACCTGTCGGGGCCACTTACTTGTACAACTTGAACTTCTTTGGCGGTTTCATTGTCGCTGCTTCGGTTTACTGGGCACTCTGCAAGATCAAGCCGATTCCAGCATGCAGCGACACTTGGCTCGAGGTCGAAGATGACACGCAGGGCATTGCGGATGGAGACTCAGCAGCGAGTGATGATTCACCTTACGGAGAGACAGTCTTTGGTAAAGGCTCGTTTGATCTGCCCAAAGAGGCAGTATAGAATGCACTGATAGAGGAAACATATAGAGTGATTAAAGAATGCAATAGATATTCATGGAGAACAGCTTGTTCCTTGCCCTTCCAAGCTTACAATAGCTCAGCTGCGCCGCCTAAACTATCAGCGATAGGCCAATGCAGATCGGCTGTACGTATATCTGCGGCACCTGCGCAGCTAGAAGCATCACTTGTATCACTATTACCACTGGAAAATGACGCCGGCTTTCTCTGCTATGTTCGCTCCGTCGGGTTCTACTCACAGCATCATTGCAGTTTTGCTCTGCACTTTTCTGCTATGGCTGCTCTATCGTGTAAGTCAGCCTCCATTATCTTGATGGACACGCTAACATTTTCGCAGCTTTCTATCAAAACGAACATATCCAAGATCAAAGGCCTTTTCGAGATCCCAGGCGCGCTGCCCATCACCGGTCATCTCCTAGAGCTCGGCGACGACCACGCCACTGTCTGTGAAGTTCGTAGCCATCTCACCTTAAACAACAACCAGAACTGCTAATGACCTTCAAGAAATGGTGGCGAAAATACAAAAAATCTGTCTTCCAGATCCGTCTAGGCAACACCCGAGCAGTCGTGGTCAACAGCTTCGAAGATTGCAAGAAAATGCTAATCGGGCACCAATCCGCCATCATCGATCGACCAAAGCTGTATACCTTCCACGGCGTCATTTCTTCTACTCAAGGCTTCACGATTGGTAGTTCACCTTGGGATGAGAGTTGTAAGAATAAGCGAAAAGCCGCGGGACAGACTTTAGGGAGACCTGCTATGAAGACTTACTTGCCAATGTTTGTACGGGATAGACCCGCTACGAAGACGTCGGTTGCATTTACTGATATATAGCAGGACCTTGAAACGTACAGTATCGTACGAGATGTAGTTCGGGATAATGAAGGCGGCAAAGCATTTCTGAATATTCGTCCTTATTTGCAGCGGTATGCACTTAACACGACTCTTACGTTGTGCTATGGCATTCGGATGGATAGCGTCTGGGATGATATGCTGCGAGAGATCCTGGAGGTGGGAAGTGCAATCAGTTTACTGAGGAGTGCATCCGAAAATTATCAAGACTACATCCCAGCGCTGAGGTACTTGCCAAACAATGAGAAAAACCAGCGGAGCAGGTCTTTGCGCGATCGAAGGGACAAGTACCTCAATGAGTTACTGGTAGGTCTGTCAGGACGAGAATGGGGCATTGCTAATATTATCCGGCTAGGACAAAGTGCGACAAATGATAGGACAGGGCATCGACAAGCCATGTGTTTCGGCCGCAATATTGAAAGACGAAGAAGCCAAGCTTACCGGCGTTGAAGTCTCATCCATTTGCCTGTCGCTTGTGTCCGGTGGCTTCGAGACTATCCCAGGCACTTTGACGAGCTGTCTCGCATCTCTATCCACGGCCGAGGGGCAGAAATTCCAGGACCGAGCGTACGAGGATATCAAGCGTCACTTCCCAGACGTGCAAGATGCATGGACTCGGTCTCTCGAAGCGGAGGACGTGCCCTATGTCAACGTGAGTGAAGACCGTCGATCGAATGAAGCGAACGCTGACACGAGCTACAGGCGATAGTCAAAGAAGCAGGCAGATACTACACCGTTTCATCTATGAGCTTGCCGCGAAAGGCAGCCGCAGATATTGAATGGGAAGGAGCGATCATCCCAAAAGGCACCATGGTCCTCATCAACGCTCAGGCTGGCAACCACGACGTTGAACACTTCGGGCCAGATGCAGGAACATTTGATCCAGAGCGGTGGCTTGAAGGCACGTCACCTCCACGCGAACGACCCTCCAGTGGTTTACAGCATTTGTCCTTTGGTGCCGGATCACGCGCCTGCTCGGGACAGTACATTGCCAGCAGGTGAGTTGGTCTCTTTTGAAGACATTCCATCGTTTCGCACGCTAATTTGTGTAGATTGCTCTACACAGCGCTCGTGCGTATTCTCACTAGCTTCAAAATCGTAGCTTCCAAGGAAGAGCCACCCAACACTGATTATGTGGATTACAACCTGCTGAAGTCTGCGCTGGTCGCGATTCCGCGTGATTTCAAGGTGCAGTTGGTCCCGAGGGATCTGCAGGGATTAGCGCAGTGCCTGAAGCAGGCCGAGGAGAGGACCCGAAGCGCCTATGCCTGAGGACGTTGTGGCGATCATGAGACGCGTTACGCACCGCTTCTGGTCTTGCTAGTACGACAGTGTCAATAGCTGCTTGCCTGATATCCAGGCCTGCTGCATACCTCACCAGATCTGCTTTGCTTCATGGCAAGCCAATTAGAAATGCGACAGGAAAAGCGGCATGCTTTTAGCAGAGCCAGGAAATTCAGCCGAAAATGCTAGGTAGCTCGTATACGGAATTCTTCTGGGCTCCTGTGGGGAACTTTGTTGATTTTGTCACTCGCTTTGGCCCTAGATTTACTCTGGGCTGTGTTCGCCGAGTCTGCTTGAAACGCGGAGGCTTGACCACTCGTGGCGAAGCATGAATGTTCTTGTTGCATTTCAATCCTCGTTCAGATAGGAGATTGCAATCGACAGTATCATCATCTAATGGCACTGTATTGGCATGTGCTATCATTGAGGTTCTGCCAGTGAAGTAGGGAGAAGAAGTCGAATCGGGGCAAGCCGTCAAAGCGTGAGCCGCGACTGTTGAGCCCCCTGCGGTGACTCTATCGGAGCGTAAATGGTCAGGGGCAACGTGTGAAAGCTGATTATAGCGGATCGAGGCATCCGCGTTCAGTAAGAGCCTCAAATTGGCATTGCTGTGGGAAATCGATGACCCGCTGTCTGAGGCCCGAGTCCCAGTAATCGCTCGACGCCAGAATGCATCATCAAGCTCATTGCTTTGGCCAGAAGCTTGTTTGGTGACATCGTTCGTATCAATGACCGAGTGAAGCATCTTTGGCGCGGAGGCTGCGTTTGCATTGGTATTCACGAGATTGTCACAATCAACCAGCGTCTGCTGTGGCTCCTGATTTCTGTGTGACATCTTGCGGATGACGCCCGACGGAGCGGCAACCGGTTGGGAACCTCCGATCCAGTGTGGACGAGGACTCAAACTCAGTGCCGGTCGGGAGAGATGGAAGGTGGGCGATTCCACCGCTGCCGCTGATGTTCGGGTTGGGATATCGGGCTCGGCATATATCGACTTCGGCGACCAATCTTTCTCGGCTGACTGCGAGCGCACATCTTCCGCGCCGCCGTCTTCAAAGTGATGTGAGGGGCGTTTCACCGGTTGTAATGGATGCCGTGGAGTCGAGGGCATGCCCTCAGGAGCCACCGTTCTTTGGTCTTCCACAATCAAGTGTTGAGCTTCTTCCCGACGCTTCTTCCAGTTTGTGTCATTAAAAGTCATGTGTGGAACAACTGGTGCGAGTTGGCGTGCTATTCTTGGTGACTGCTCATCGCTCATCTGCATAGATAGCGGATATTGTGTACTGGTAGCTGCTGCGACTCCTTCGCTTTGGCCCCATTCCGCTGGTATGTAAGCGCGTTGCTCATCCACAGCTGTGATGGTTCCAGGACTTCCAAAGCCGAAGATCTGCATTTCATTGAGGAAGTTTGCGTCCTCTTCGTCCATAAGCATGGGTTCTTCAGAAAGCGGGCCAAACTCTGTGGACAGGTGGCGCAAGCTTGTGTTGACAGGAGTGCGTGACTTTCGAGAGCGCTGAGTCTGGCTCGCGAATGCATCTGTGCCGATCTTTATGTGCATGTCATGATTCTGTATGGCACCACTCATCATGGGCTCGAAGAAGTGCTGTTGGTGCTGGAAGGGAGGCGGCGCTGGCTTGTGATAGGTCACCTGGACATGATGGCGAGACCTGTTCACCTTGCGTCGCTTTCCAACTCTCTCATTATCTCGGTCCCTGGGAAACTTGATCTTGAGTGGTCTGGCAGCTGCGAGTCCAAGCCAGTCTCTTTGAGCAAGCAAGTCGTGGCGGCTGGTGCGTAGCCGGCGTGCTTCATCTGTCATATCAGCTGCCAGCACTCCAACTAGTCGTTCCGAATCTTCAGGTATAATGCTGTCGTGGAGCCCTTTCCGCTTTCTCAAACGCCTCCTGTTGGACGTTGAATGCTGGTTAGAAGTGTTGCTGCACCGGTCGGCGGCTGACTGCTGGGAACCGGCAGATACTGAGCGAGGGCCGATTTCACCTACCCCTTCTTCTCGCCGCTGACGTTCGGCGTTGCCTTTCGCTGACATAGCCTGGCGGATGAAGTCTGGCATCGCGTTGGGCGAATACGCAGCTCCATTGGCGCGTACTTTGGCAAAGTGAGCCTTCTGCTTCTGTAGAACTGCACTCTTCTTTGCATTTGACGCGTAACGGCGACGCGTTCCCCCGGTCCAATCCATGTTGGCGGTGTCAATTCTGTGGAGTAGTGTCAAGCAGGGTGGAGCGCGTGAGCGGAAAGCTGCAGCGGCGGAAGCCAAGCCAAGACTCGAGCGAGGGCCAGTCTCATCGAACACCGCTCCAACCTCACCTCCTCTTCGTGTACATCACCCACGCCACGCCTTCGAATGCGGATAATGGCATCTTTCGGTGCGAGAAGCAGCCACTCTGCAGTCTCACACTCAGACCGCTCACTCTCCACGTGTGCGGTGTACCAAGCAGCACAGGAGGCTCGAGGCGTCATCACCAATGCCTATTCCTTTTCGACATCATGCACCTTCGGCCACCGCAGTGACGTGGGTAATGCATTTATGATGGGCGACTCGGTGAGTGAGGGAGGGATTTGGAGA
This sequence comes from Cercospora citrullina, assembly GCA_013365195.1. Classification (NCBI taxonomy): domain Eukaryota; kingdom Fungi; phylum Ascomycota; class Dothideomycetes; order Mycosphaerellales; family Mycosphaerellaceae; genus Cercospora; species Cercospora citrullina. The sequence continues at coordinate 220,037 of JAASFF010000449.1, read as the reverse complement.
TTTTGACGCTACCCTCAGGGGACATTATGCGATGGCAGCCCGAATGCGCTGCTCGGCTGTACTCTCCGCGCATTGCACCTTCGTACATGCATGTGAGAGACGTGGTCCTTTCGAGATGAACGACCGAACAGGAGATCCCACACGCCGTGGTTGGATGCTATCGGAACATCGTCCGGGATCCATGCTCGGCGGATGAGCCTACGACTCACGCTTTGCATTCGTAGCTGTGCTGTGGCATCAACACGCTTGGGGCCTCCCGAATGAAGCTTTCCCGAGAACATTCATTTGTGCCATTGAGCAATTACATGGCCTCTCGAAACGCACAATGAGGTCACCCAGCTATGTTCGACAATGCCGGATGACAGCTACGCGCGCTATCTTTCGCATAGCAGAGATTCGGCTGCGTTGGCGGACAGGCAACGGGATGCCGACATCTGTGGTTGAGCACAGACGGTGAATGCAGCGCCGCCGCATGTGATGCTGTAATCTGCGATACATTTGTGGTCGCTGATTGGTATCAGCAGCCGAACGCAGAAGCAGAGCTTCAAGAACAGAGAGACGCCTGCTACGTCGGCAAGAGCGCGCTACAGTTGACGTCTTTGCGTGCATTAAGCTCGACGCGGCTCTGCTCACATGGTCAACGCTATCCACTCTTGCATGTGCCAGAGGGCGAAGATGGGTGGCGCCATAACGCTAGAGAGGCGAGTCGAGTGGCATTATCAACTGCCGCGGGCAAATCGATCTCACACATTAAGTCGCTACATTATGACCCTCGGGCAGGCATCAAGTGGCGAGGCGTGGAAATCAGAATTGAGCGTCTTGGGAGCGGTAATTTCTCTGCAAACTTGAAGCTCTCAACAGTTGCAAGGCCGCCAAGCATCCTGGTGGAGAGTGATGTCATTCGACCGGCAGCACATGCATGGACCCATGCAGGCACGAATAGGGCCGCGCGCTGACTTTTCGTTGGCACCGTTGAAATCCCTCGGACTGCAACGGCGATAGGGACGAATGGCAATACCAAAACACTCGCACGAAACAGCGTGCTTTATTGGTAGGGCACCTCCTGCTCGGTCTAAACCCTAGTTGACATGGCCCGAGCTGGTTCCGCCCTGCGCGCCGGCATGTCAGCTTCCAAAGAACCTCTTATGCGGCAACCAGCTGAACGACTAGTAAATACGGACGTCTGAGAATTTCGTAGCGGACCCACAGCGCATGGATCGAGGAGTTTGACTGCTTCGGTATCATCCTCGATGAGCAGCACGTCGGTGGCATAGCCCGCATCCGTCCGCGTTTTATATATCTCCCAGACCTCTGCCGACAACCGTTCGACATTCTCCACGCACCATCCCACAGTCTCCATATTTCTACAGTGTTCGTCGAGGGGTTTATATCGGAGCAACACTTGGCTCCTCTCTTCTTCGTCACTTCCTCCCAAACAACATCCGGGACAGCAATCGAGAACACTGAACCACAATCAGCATGTCTGGAACACCTACAGTCACCCTGCCTAGCAGGCCAAGCAGGACCGTTCGCCGTGTGAGCTCTTCTGATGTTACCCTCAATGCACTCAACCTCCGGTCACCCACCGTGGTCGTGCCCCCCAAGCATTTGATGGCCCCTTCGAATGCCCAGGAAACAGCTTTAGCTTTCGAACTGGCGAGGCATGAAATTGAGGATGCCGCCTCGCCACTTTCAGGACCCTCTACGCCACCCGAGACCACCGTCACTGATAAATTCGCTTTTGCATTTGATATCGATGGAGTGCTTATTCGCGGGGGTCGACCTATCCCGGAGGCCATCGAAGCGATGCAAGTCCTGAACGGGAAAAACGAATATGGTATCAAGATTCCATACATTTTCGTAACCAACGGTGGAGGCAAGACTGAGCAAGAACGCTGTATTCAACTAAGCCAGCAGCTCGAACTTGAGGTTTCACCAGGCCAATTCATCTGCGGCCACACGCCAATGCGGGAGATGGCCGAGAAGTACAACACTGTTCTTGTGGTTGGCGGTGAGGGCGAAAAGTGCAGACAGGTCGCCGAGGGCTACGGATTCAAGGACGTAGTGACACCCGGGGACATCATCAAAGACAATCCAGATACGACACCATTTCGCAAGCTGACTGAGGAAGAGTACAACAACTCAAGAGCCCGCAACTTTGCCGAAGTCAAGATCGAAGCCATCTTCGTGTTTGCCGACTCTCGCGATTGGGCTGGTGACCAGCAAATTATTCTGGACCTTCTCATGTCCAAGGGCGGCTACCTGGGCACTCGATCCGAGACTTTCGATGAGGGCCCGCCAGTCTTTTTCTCCCACAACGATGTGATTTGGTCAGCAAGCCACGACTTGACTCGTCTTGGAATGGGTGCACTTCGACTTTCTCTCGAGGCTATGTTCAAGGCTGTAACTGGCAAGGAGCTCAAGACTACTGCTTTCGGCAAACCACAAGGAGGCACATTCGAATTCGCCACACGCCTTCTTCAACAATGGCGGAGAGACACCCATGGTATCGATGCCGCACCGGAAACTGTCTACTTCGTCGGAGACACCCCCGAATCAGACATCCGAGGCACCAATGAGTACAACAAGAACTCCGCGAATGAGTGGTATTCAATCCTTGTCGAAACTGGTGTATACCAGCCAGGCACAAAACCTCGGTTCGTTCCCAGAGCTACTGTAAACACTGTACTCGATGCCGTGAATCATGGCATCGACCGCGAGAACAAGCGACAACAAAAGGTGCTGATGAAGGATGCACTGAACATCAGCAATCTCAAGCTCAACGGCTCTGCAGTACAGGATCCAACTCCTGCTGCTGTGAACAAGGAGAACCCTTTTGAGGCTGCCGTTGCCGCATAGGTGCAGATCAACCACCTCCTTTCTATTCTTCTCACTGGTATAGGGTTTGGGGCGCTGGGCATTGCAATGGCGTTTGGGATGAGTTCATGAAGAAACTATGATACCACTAGCATGCTTGACTGCGTGAGGACGAGAAAAACTAGATTTAGATTACCATTCTGCTGGCTGGCTGGCGGATATATCTTAGAGATATAGAACAGACGACCTAGAAATGAAAATGATCGAAGCTATCAACGCTGAAGGCACTTCGCCACCCAATGTCATAATGCCGTCTCCAAGTTCGAAAGAGCATGGTGGTGTCTGAGATGTGCTTCTGCCGGACTTCCTGCGCTCAATGGCCGCTCGGGTGTCCGCAACTCCTCACTAACGATGTGGATGTCATCTCGGACGTTCTACCCAACCTCCATTGAGCGACCCCGTGGTTCCTTGGTTCCTTAGCAGGCTGCCGTCCTTCCGATCCCCACCTGCGCCTTCTACCGTCACCTAATGCCTCTCCACAACCCAAAATAACAGAAGAACACATGTCTTCATTGTTGCATGGAAACATCTCCGGCTTGAGCACGCTCCCCTGCACCAGACCCACAAGACCCTGCCCACGGGTTCCAAGGGTCCCACCGCTCTCCCACGCCGCCGTTGTTGCTCCAACCGGAGAACCTGGTTCCATTGCTACCGAAACAACGAGGCATTTTCACATGCTCGCCACGCCAAAACACGAGCTCTTCGGGAGAAGCGGGGGATCTCGGAGCAGCTCCCTCGCAACAAGCTGTCATCCTACATAGAAGGCCAGTTGACAGCAAAGAGAGCAATATTGATCGAGTAATGGACAATGGCAGCAGTACCCACAAGAGCTCTCTCATCACCCTGTTGCATTGCATGTCTCCAATACCCACTAATGGAGGCGCATGCCATGCAGCGGATCTGCGCTACAAGAAGTATGGCGTCCATCGATCGACACGCTTAAGCCGACCGTGACAACAGAAATCCGAGGAAGTATCTGCTCCTGCTGCACATGTGAGAATCATACTCTGATACATGCACACAAGACTGCATGTCCTCAAAGTCTCAGCTCAGCCAAGTCCAGCATACATATCCGATGAGGCGAAGATGAACACATCTTACATCTGACCCAGCAACTCGTCATAGACCGACCGGCATTACAACGGTGTAGCGAAGGCAACAGCGATAAACTTGCCACAAAGAACCAGCATCATAAAATCAACCTCAAATGAGCATTCACTCATCATCATACAAGAAGACAGAACGGAAGGAGGAGGTCAAGAAAAGCTTTTTCGCAGGCAAATCCGGAAACAGCATGTGATGCGACCACGTTCAAGAGAACGCAACAGGTACGTACTACCTGACAGTAACAGTCAGCATCCCGCAAGCGCGCGTGGCGACAGCAAGCAGTAAAACGACCAGCTCGTCAACGCGCAGTGCATTGCCGAGACAATCGTTTCGAAGTACGTACCTCCCTCATTCTCGTGCCGCACATGCACGAAGCAAGTCAGCCACACCTTATTGCAGCTACCATCGTAGGCGGTAACTGCTTCGAGCGGATCATGACAGCTGAATGAACGCTCCCTGACCGCTTCTTTGTCGAATGCCCCGGCTATGTTGACTCAGTATCGACGTAACGTGCAGGAGGCGTGAGCCGGAGACGAAAAGCAAGCATGAGGAATATGAGATGAGAATCTCGATCATGAGAATTACACACAGGCTCCGCATCCGCTCTGTGACCTGTTCTACAATATAGCTATCACTTTTGACCTAGCACGCTCAATGCTTGACGCCATATGCGGCGCCGGAGTTCCACGCAGTGGGTGCTCTCTTCGCACTTCTCGCACTCATTCCAAGCTGGAATATTATCATGGGCTAGGTAGCGAAGCCAGCGCCGATATCTCAAAAATGTACAATCGCTTCTGTCGCGTTGCCTCGCAGCTTTGGTAGTCTCAAAGATGCACGAATGGAGGATGAGCCTGCTAAGTCCTCCATCTCGTCGCAGCATTACTATTGGCCTCCCGAGCGGCCAAAGCTGCTAGGTTCGCACCTGTTCCACTCCCCATGCGTTGTTGCGTTGCAGCTGCCGGGGTCGCGCTATTGATTGGAGCGCCGTTGCTCGATCGCTTCGTGCCTATGCCAGGTCCATTGACGGTGCTTGTCCTTCGAATATGATCCGAGGTCTGAACCCGCTTCGACGGGGACCCCAGAGTGGGTTGTGTCAACGAGACACCACTTCGGACAGCGGTTTGAGGCGTCTCCGGCAGCGGTCGCGATCTATCCCTGGCTGGTGTGGCCGCTACTTGCTGTTGCGCGAATGCGTTAGCCGCACTTCCATTCACTCCAGCAGTCGTATGCGTTCGTTTGACAGGGCTTGCAACACCGCTTCCGTTCGTTGTCGAGCCGGCAGGAACAGCAGCGGTAGATCGAACTCTCGCCGCGCGGCGTGCCTCCTCTGGGATTCCAGGGCGCTGATTCATCGCTTGGTTTGTGATGAAAGGATGGTTGATCGCCTCCTGTGGTTTCAGTCTTCGGTCCGGGTCCCACCGTAGACAACGCGTAATAAAGTCCAAGAAAGCTTCATCGTCCGACTTCAGCGCCTGTGAAAGAGTCTTCGAGCTTGGCCGCCTTCGTCTGCCCTTGCTGCTAACAGTGACACGAGGCTTGCCCACCGAGTCGAAGAACAATTTCTTTCTCGTACATTTGTCGACGAGATGCCGATCAGGTGGTCCGAAGATCTCCATGATACACGCCAGCTGCTCTTGCTCATTCTCGCCAGGGAACAGCGGGTATCCAGTCCATAATTCGGCCAGGATACAGCCAAGGGACCACATGTCGATGCCAAGTCCGTAGCTGCTGCCCAGAATGACTTCAGGGCTGCGGTAGAAACGTGACTGAATGTATGTGTATACCTTTTCTTCTTCCTTACAGCTGCTGCCAAAATCGATGACACGACAATCGGCCTTTCTCGCTTCGCAAAGGAGGATATTCTCTGGCTTGAGATCACAGTGGATGATGCGTTTGTTTTGCAGCAGTACCAGGCACGCGAGCAGCTGTCGCGCGAAACGGCGGATGAGCGGCAGAGAGAACCCCACAAAGTTGTGTGCTCGAATGAGCTCATAAAGGTTGATGCTCAGACATGGCGTGACGATGCAAAGATGCGATCGGAAGTAGAATGATGATGTGATCGAGAGGGTAGCATGTGCGCCATCGGGATCCTACCAATGTCAGCAATATGTCTGGAACAATGTGAACAACTTCGCTTACCCATTCCCTCAGCCGGCCGAGGATGCTAACCTCGACAAGGGCCTGCTGATGGAATCGCTTCTTATTTCGAATGATCTTGATGGCAACAATGCCTCCTTCCTTGTGGTCGACGCAGCGCACAACTTGGCCGAAGCTGCCCTTACCGAGCACATCCACCACTTCGTATCGATATGCCAAGTGATCGCCAGTCACAATATTGTAGTCGCCACGCTCATCATCGTAGCCATAATTGCCAGACTTGTCTTTGTCGCTGGAGGAAAGCGACGGTGAAGGTGTAAGGCTCCCGACAATCTTGCGTGCGGACTTTGTGCCTGTGAAATAGACTCCTTCCTTTTCGTAATCCATGATCTCGCCACGCTCAAAAATGTTGAGCGTGCAGTTCCGATCGTGCAATACACGCTCCGGTGACATGGGCGAGCGCGCTACCGCTCTCTTCTGCAGCTCTTCGGTCTCACGAGCCGCAGTGTCAACATCACGTCTCTTCTGTGAGAGTCGACGCATCTCCTCATCAGCCGCAAGATCATCCTTGTCCTTGACGATGGCCGACAATGTGGGCACAGACGCCGTCCTCCGGCTGGTGTTCGATGTTGCTGTCTTTGAGATATTTGAGAACTTGGCAGCGTTGATGCTCCAGCTCGTAGATCGAATGGATCCCGTGACAGGTTGCGGCTGCTCATTGTGCTGGCTCTTGGTCTTCGGCATCGATGGAATGTCGCTCAAGTCTGAGCTTCCAGCCATATTCGAACCGACACTGAGAGACGTGGCTGCTGACTTTCGGCGAATGGAGTCCAGGCTTGGTCGAGAATGGTTCACCGGCACAGCAGGAAGATCGCCGGTCCAAGTAGCACTCGCGGGTAACTTTGGTGGCGGCATCTCGCTCTGGCGTTTCTGAAGCTTGCCCAAGACCTTCTCTTTCTCATGAGAGCCTCCATCTTGTGGGCTTGATTTGAGGTCCAATTGATTGCTACCCTTGCTGTTGTTCCTTCGCCAACCAAGAGACAGTTTTCGTCGCAAGCCGCCACCAGAACCCTCTTTCTTCGTTTCTGTCACTGGAGTCTCCACAGTCGGACTCTCGTACGAGGATGGGGTCTCTGCAGTCTTATACGATGCATCAGTTCCACTTCGGCTCGGCCTAGGACCCAAAGGTTTCTGCTGCACAGTATCTTGCACTTGGTGATTCTGGAATTTTCCCAAGCTGAAATCGCCCGCGTTGAAGTCGCCGCTGGGCCTCGTGCGGTGTGCCCTTATGAACTCGCTTGATCCCTTGGGCAAGGACCCAGAAGAGAAAGGCGTAATGGCAGTCCGCTGCTTGGAAGTAGGGATAGGAACGCCGTTGCCATTGCCGATGACATCGGCGTCAGTGTCGTCGAAAAATGCCGTATTGTCTTCGAACTGAGTCATGTCGCGAAGTGTGAAGTGAGAGGTCGAGCTGCGGATGGCCTTTTGTTTGGCGAACTCCTCGTCCTGGCGACGATAGAATGTCGCTTTGCTGGCTGTCATTGGAGTGGAAGGCGTTTTAGTGACACGCTTGGGTTCAGGCGTTTGGTTGACAGTCAAACTGCTTTGAGCACCCAACTCTTGGCCTTTTCTGGCAGAAGCAGCTGTCTTCTGCTTGGTTGGGTCATTGAGCGGCGTGAGATTCAAAGGTGGTAAGCGCAAGGGCTGCAAATTGCCATTCTTCCGTCCCCCGTTGTCGGCCAGAGGCAGCTGTTGTCGCGAAGATCTTGTGGCAACTGAGGTGTTAGCGGCTTTCTCGATATCATCGAAGGTGTTCATCCGCTGGTGCACCCGGGACATTTCGCTGGACTGCTTCCGGCGAGAGTCTGTGTCCTGTGTCTGATTTTTAGTTGTCTGATGGCCTTCTGCCTCAGCCAAAGTGCTCTCGTTCTTGTTGAGCGAGCTTGACTGTGATGTTCTGGCATAATTCGTGAAGAACTGCTGGTCAGTCTCTTTCGGACTTTCAAATGCCTTGGGAATCGCGGGGACAGGTGGCACAGTATCTTCTTCGTCTCCATACTGCGCAGTGCTAGAATGCACAACACGTGGCTTGGGAGTCGGCAGACGGGATGTGGATCCGGATGAGTTATTGAGAGAAGCGTAGCTGGACTTTGCGCTCAAACTGACCCCTCCTCCGTGTCCATATTTGTTGTCGGGCGAAGCTCTCGCCGAAGTTGGTGTGGCCACATTTGTTTTCCGCGGGATGAGACTGGGACTCTGCTGAACAAGGCGAGGCAGCTCGGGCTTTGATAGTCGATGTTCGTCAAAGGGAGCTGGTGGGGGGAGATCCTTGGAGGTATGGTTTGGCAAAGGCGGTGCTTGCATCATCGACAGTCTTTTGAGCCGCCTCGCATCTGTTGGGCTAATGGTCCTTGCCCCAAGGCCGGAAGCTCTACCAGACGCTGTCGACTGACGCTTGCCCGAGGAAGAGGGCGTGTGTGATCGGTTCGCTTGGCCTTTGGATACAGGGCGGACGGGAGTGTTGTCGGGAAATGGATCATGCTCCCGGTATTGCCGCGGTGGTGGCTGCAGGCTCTTGACCTTGTTAGCACGAGCCTGAGTGGTAGCAGTCAAGACGCGAGGCAGCTCTGCACCACCAGAAGCAGGAGTTTGCATCGATGTGCGCCGTGAATTCTTGCTGAGGCTACTGGTCCTGGTCAAATTTGATCGGAGGTTGGAGTCGGTCACAGAAGTTGGCAGCGGTTGACTGGCTTTCCTCCCTTCCATCATCGAAGCGATGACGCCTGGTCCGAGCGACTTCCGTGGCGGTCTTGTCGAGGATATTGTGGGTGGTAAAGGTCCAGAGGGAGGAGGTCCCTGAGGTGCGGTGCTCTGACGCCTGGTGCGCAAAGACAGCCCACCCGGATCTCTAGGTGTAGACTGTCCAGCGGATTGCTTGCCACCAACCACTGCACTTAATCTTCGACGTAGACTCCCTTCTCTTCTTAAGCCAATTTCCTCTCGTGGTTGCATCCTCGGCGTGCCACTCTCCATGGTACTTTCGGTGGCCGACATGGCAGAGTCTCTCGCAAGATTGCTTCTGCTTGGTTCTCGAGGTAGCGTTCTGGTAGCTCCTACAGCGGGAAAGTCGCTCAAGAGCGGCTCGTTTCCGTCATAGTTAGCAATAGACGTCTGCAAATCATCGAAATTGAGCGTGGGCATGAAGTCGTGACCGATGAGGGTGCTTTGGTCGGAACGGTTCGAGGAAGGTCGATCGGAGCTGAAGCGAGGCGCATCGCCGTTCTTGCTGCTGAAGTAGGGCTCGGAGGTCGCTTGCGGGAGGAAGGTACGTGATCCGTTGCTGGACCCGGTTATGGAAGTGACGCTGGAGTTGCTACCACTGAACACCCTAATGCCATTATCAGCTGAGGACTACGAGCATGCCGCACGTCTGATGGAAGAGACACGCACCTCTTGCCTGGGCTTCCTAGATACTCTCTTGGCCCGCTGGGCACACGAGCATTATCGCGCAATGTGCTCCTCCGGCGATGCGTGAAGTTCGATTTCTGCTCTGACTGCGCTCTCGACGCAGACGCCGGGATGCTGGGCTTGCGGAAGGTCTCGTTGCTAGACTCGTCGCCCGTGGTCCTTTGGAATTTGCGGCGGACTAGCGACTCGGCTGGTTCATCGTCAGTGGCGGCGTCAGAGGTGTGGTGCTGTTCTCCCTCACACTCAGTGCCCGAGTCGTCGGGCTGCACATTTCGCTGCTGGTCGAGGTACGAGCCCGTCCGCACCCTGGGCTGGTAACGCGTAGCCACATCCATGGCGGAGCTGCAGCGTGCACAGCGGTCGTGAACGGCAATGTGCGTGCGCTACGCGGCGGGAACGTCGGCGGTGGTTCGTAGAAGCCGCGTGCTCGAGACAGGTTGCTGTTGTAGGGGCGTTTGTCGTGTCGTCGTGTCGTGTATGGATATGGTGTTATGGCACAACTACTTCCTCCCTCTTGCTTGCTCGACTCTGCTACCGCGGGCCGTCATTCGAGGGCAGCTGCATCGTGGTGCCCGCACTCAATGCATCGTCCGCCTGGTGTCGCAGGCTCGGCGTCGGCGGCGAGGGGCGTTGGCAGACGGTCGACGGCGGCCGTTGCTGGGCCAGTTCTGCTGGCGGTGGAGGTGGAGGCAAGAAGTAGAGGTCCCCTGGATATGCACGACAGACAGCACCGAGTGCCGATGGCCCACCGCCGATCAATGCTCTGCTCTGCTCTGCTCTGCGCCCTCGACGACTCCTGTGCGGGCATGCAGAAGCACGTATTCAGAACGTCGTTGCTGTATGCGGCGATAGAGTGGTGCAGCGACGCCCGCTCGCTTAGGGCACTCAGAGTTGCTGCTCACGCGGCTGGGCTGGTCCCCTTGCTAGCAGCCAACCTTCTTCGCAAGAACCAAACAACCCGTCTCGTCGCTCTCCTTTACGCGACAGGAGACTGATGCGCCGCTGCCCAGCGCGACGGCGACGACGTACGACTCGCGCGCGAGCGGCCACACGGCCAGCTGCAGCTGTCTGGCGCGCCCTCCTGCACGCCCGCTGCTGCCATCGCCGTTCGCCGTCCTCGCCGGTGAGACAGGCGGTTGTCCGCCGCGACAGAAGCTCTGCTGTTCCTGAACGCCCCACTTTAATCGTAGGGAATCTTCGCTATCTGTCTGCTGTTGTAGCACCACCACACATGTCGCTCTGCATCTGGCTCGATCACCTCCCGCAACGCCTGCAGCCACCTCGCTGAGCGGCAGCCGTGCAGCACCATGCCTCGCGACCCGCTCATTGGGCTCGTGGGCAAGCCGTCGAGCGGAAAGTCGACTACGCTCAACTCGTTGACAGACACCACAGCCAAAGTGGGTGCGCCTCGACTTCGATGGTCCATGTCCCAAGACCGCATGTTGATCGCATTTGACAGGCAACTTTCCCTTCACTACCATAGACCCAAATCGAGCCGTCGGCTACTTACACATCCAATGCGCCTGCTCGCGGACATCAATCCCCGGCAATAGCCCGTCCTCACCACATCAGCCTCCGCCGCTGTCCCTGCGATGCAAGCCCAATTACGGTGCGTGCCAGCAGGGCACGCGGAGTGTGCCCATTGAGCTGCTCGACGTAGCCGGCCTTGTCCCCGGAGCCCACGAAGGCAAGGGGCTGGGCAACAAGTTTCTCGATGATCTGCGCCACGCTGATGCACTTATTCACGTCGTCGATGTGAGTGGGACGACTGATGCCGAAGGCAAAGCAACGAGAGGGTACGACCCGTCGCAAGACATTGCATGGTTGCGCTCCGAAATTGTGAATTGTAAGTCCGTGTGACAGCGGAGCTTCTATGTTCAGTGCCTAAGCGCTGCACAGACGTTGTCCTAGAGTCATTGCCAGAGACACATGCTGATCTCGAGCACCAGGGGTCTTGGGCAACCTTATGTCCAGGTGGGGCTCAATCAAGCGTCGGCATCTGGCTGTGAAAGCGACTGCTGTCGAGACGTTGCAGAACCAGTTTTCCGGGTATGGCTCCACCGCAGCGGTGGTTGCGCGTACACTGGACAAATTGAACCTCAAGATTCCTCTTCAAGATTGGGATGATGACACTATCAAGCAGGTCGTGGAGGCTTTCATTGACGAGAAATTCCCGACGGTGTTGGCCTTGAATAAGATCGATCATCCTGATGCTGACAAGAACATCTCGAAGATTGCAAAGGCGCAACAAGCAGATCGCATCGTGCTTTGCAGCGCCATTTCTGAAGTATTTCTGCGCCGTCTCGTCAAACAAGGCTTCGTCCGCTACATACCTGGGTCAGAGTTCATCGACACACGAGAAGATCTGACAGAAGCCGGCGAAGAAGACGGAGGCGGCCTGAAAGAACTTGATGACAAGCTAAAGCAGCGCATCGAGAACATGAAGGATATGGTATTGTATCGGTTCGGCTCGACAGGGGTGAATCAAGTCTTGTCTCGTGCGGCCGATGTTCTCGGTCTCACGCCCGTGTTTCCAGTGAAGAATATAGGAACGTTCGGAACAGGTGAAGCTGGTACGGCGGGAGGTGATCGAGCTGCCGTCTTTCGTGACTGTGTACTGGTCAAGAAGAACACAACGGTTGGAGATGTCTATCGGAAGATCATGGGTGATGCACCGATGGCCTATGTCGAGACTGTGGGAGGCGTGAGAGTCAGCGAGTCTGACATAGTCGCGCCTGGCCAAAACGATGTAAGTGTTGTCATTGATCATTTCTAGAGATGGAGAAGCTGACCCGTCCTCAGATCCTTTCTTTCAAGGTCGGCCGGGCCTAATATGGTCAGTGAGGCGCTACAGCTTGAGACATCATCTTGAAGCTGGTCACAACCGGCCCCGTATTCGATAAACATGCTATCAATGGTGAGACCAGAACTGCTCCTGTCTTGCGTCCTCTTGACATAATCTTAACGCGATCACACAAAAGCTCCAGTCTGCCACTTTTGACCTTGATTCTGTCCAGACCATAGCATTTTCTTATTCTGGAAGCAGGCCTTCCCTTCAATTCGACTACACATTTTCTTCACTGTCAAACGCAACCATGACCTTGCCCACAACAACGGGCTCCTGGACCGCGATCAACCAATCTCGCAAACGCTCGATTCTGGAGCCACCACTAGCTCCGATTCCAATTCCCTACGCGACGTCCGCGAATGCCCATATTTCGATGTCGCTCACACCACGCGGCAACGTGGCGACTCTGATACGCCCACTTCTCTTGCCGACTCCGCCTACATCTCCAACAACTTTGACTCCGCCCGTGCCAGCTCATATACCCACGAGACCACTCTGCTGTATTTTGCACCAGCAACACGAAAACCCATCAGGGGCTCTCTCGCGTCAACGAACACTTCCTCACGAACCATTTGTGAAGTCTGGTACGGCAGACTATGTCAGCAATGTCCGCAAACTGGACACTCTGCCAATGTTCCGATTCTCTGATCTGTGTAACGTACACGAGAGCGCCATCGCTCAAAGCTACGTGATCGATCGACTGCATACGCCTGGGCTTGCACCCTATTCAATCGCGGCCATGCTGAATGAGCCAGAATCTCCAGATCCTCCGACGGCCGATGCTGGCATGGGCAAACAGGAATTCAGCGACGATTCTCGGCGCGAAGATGAGGCTGAAATGGGCATTCGGCCTCTGAGTGCGCTACCTACGCCAACTCACCAGCTACTGCCATCGAAAAGTCCCGCACATGTGACAATGCCAAGGGAAACGCATTCAGTTATGCGATGAAAACGATAACTCTGCAGGCGCTGGAGGGCAAGAACGGAGCAGAATTAGGGCGGAGATGAATGTCTCTGTTCGCGGGGAACTGCTTCATGGCACTGAGGATGGATATGAGTCGGATTGCAAACTGTGAGGAGAAGACATTGTTTGGACTATTGGTCGTTGGTGGGTCGAGTCTTGCAGTTTGTCGCGTTTCCAGCAGCTGGTCTGTTTGGGGTCACTTCGCAACATCAACCCATTCTATCTATTATTCACAATGGATGAAGTGCATTTTCATCTGCACTCAAGAATAGTGTCCCTCCATCACCCTGCCAAGCCTGCTAGCGCGCTTGAACGCAGCTTCCGCGCTAATAGCATGCTTAGATAAGCTGATATCACAACTCGAGCACAATAGCGGACTTTCTTCCTTCCCTTCAACTCATAGTCACATTGAACGCGAAACACAATGCCTGCTGCTGTCCCGTTGTCTGACTCGGAAATACCAGCAAACCCGCCTGACCTTTCGAAAAAGCTACCAAAACTCGTACCGCGACGATCAAAACCATCAGACGAAGCCCCCGCCAACCCACCTCCACCAACACCTCCACTTCCTGCTGTCGCCAATCTTGAGAGCCACCAATACCAAACGCCGGCAAGGCGTATTCTATCTCAACGCGATCATGAACTCTTCATCGCTTCACCGACGCACGACTTGATCGTCAGCTTTGTCTTCCACCTCTCCGACTCAGTCCACAACACTACCATCCGGAGTGTACAATCCTCAGAAGCAGCTCAAGATGCTTCGATCCTGGCACTTCTGGCCGTTCTCGATGAGGCAGACGAACTGCTAAAGAAGCATCCAGCACTCGACACCGGCTCTCGCTTCGGCAACCCAGCATTTCGCGATTTCCTCGCCGCGGTCGACGAATCCCTTCCCTCATGGCATACCAAGCTTGGAGTCAGCGATAGCGAAGCTCAAAAAGAGATATCCACATACCTAGCCAGCGCTTTCGGCAACGGCAGTCGAATAGACTACGGCTCTGGCCACGAACTCAACTTCATCCTCTGGCTTCTCTGCCTCCGCCAGGTCGGAGTGCTTAAAGACAACACTTTCCCCGCCCTCGCGCTCCTAGTCTTCCCCCGCTACCTTCGCGTAATGCGCGATGTACAAACAGCATACTATCTCGAGCCCGCCGGCTCGCACGGAGTCTGGGGTCTAGATGACTACCAATTCCTCCCTTTCCTCTTCGGCGCATCACAACTAGTTGGACACAAACATATCCGACCTTTGTCAATTCACAACCAGCTCATCCTCGAAGAATGCGGGAAAGACTACCTCTATCTCGATCAGATTCAATGGGTCAATGCAACAAAGACGGTCCAAGGACTTCGGTGGCATAGTCCCATGCTGGACGATATCAGCTCGGCGAAGAGTTGGGCGAAAGTAGAGGCTGGGATGAAGAAGATGTTTTTGGTAGAGGTGCTGGGGAAGTTACCAGTGGCACAACACTTTTTGTTTGGGTCTTTGCTACCTGCTACGGAGGAAATGAGCAAAGATGCGGAAGAGAGGGTTGGAGATGAGGACGTGGGGGAAATTGAAGTCACAGTGGATGGTATGAAACACGTGCACACAGCGAATAGCTGGGGCGATTGCTGCGGGATCAAGGTTCCTTCTGCTGTCGGTGCGCGGCAAGAGATGAGTAAGAATGGTGCTGGAGGCGGACTGAGAAGAGTGCCGTTTGACTAGCTTTAAAATCGAGCATCTGCTGCAACGAAGCATGCTGCCTTCATGACTTTATGCTGAACTCTATGATCCAATGAGATAGCCGCCAAGACTCGCAGGTCGTCTAATCTCTTCCTCTTGTATCTCTAACTTCGCTCCATCTATTGGCGTTTTCCTTAGATAAATGCCACGGAGGTCCGACCAAGGCCGCGGAGGTCCCCTCCACTGTTACGATTCGAATCTGTGCATGTGTGCTGTTCTTCTCCCGACGTGAGTGGAAGCGATGCGAGTTCCCTTTCAGGCCTGTTGTCTCCTGCGATCAAGAGTCTTTCATTGCTCCGTTGCTCCGACCTGCTCGTTTATATGTGCTCAATGCCATGTTATTGACATAGCTCCGGCTGCTCTCATACCTCAAACCTCTCCGCCCAGTGCTTCACCACGATCTTGCCCTCAGAAAAGCTGTCTTTCCCAGAAAGTGGCTTTTGCGTCCTGACAACAATCGCAGCATGCGTATGTCTGACTTTCTGGATGTGCACGGGGAACTTGTCGAATCCTAATTTGTCCAGATTCGCAATCATATCGAATTGGTCCTGTGTCAAAGCTAGGATCGGGAAGTCGTGACTCTTCTCCCTTCTGCTCTCTCTTTTGCTGAGTTTGACATCGTCGTCTTCCTGTTCGGTGTTGGAAGAGGTCGTGTCGCCTTCCGGAGGCGGCGTCGGGAGGTACTCTTCTTGAGATGTATTTGCGATACGCTCGTAGGCGTGATCGGCGGCTGCTTCTGCCTCCTCGAGGAGTTTGACGCGATATTTGTCCAGCTTGAAGACTTTTCCTGATTCATGGAGTCGGATTCGTTGCGCAGATTGGTAGGTTTGGTAGCCCGCATTGAGGAGGAAGGCCGGCAAGGCGATGGGGAGTAATGTGAAGAATACCAAATAGAATGGCAGGGCTTTAAGTGTTTGCCGAGGCGCAGTGCGTATTCGTTCGAACGTGGACATATCCTCCCATAGACTTCTGCGCGTCGAAACAGGGTGGGACGGATCGAGGATCACTTCGCCTGGGGACGGTTGGTCGTCTGCATAATGTAATTCGACTTTTCCCAAGTCAACGAAGGGATCGACCCTGGATA
Source organism: Cercospora citrullina (assembly GCA_013365195.1). NCBI lineage: Eukaryota > Fungi > Ascomycota > Dothideomycetes > Mycosphaerellales > Mycosphaerellaceae > Cercospora > Cercospora citrullina. The sequence continues at coordinate 203,869 of JAASFF010000449.1, read as the reverse complement.
TGTTGGAGGTATAGAATGGTACACTCCGGTCGTTAATCGTGTTTGCGTAGATCCACTTGTTCTTGAACTTGCCCAGCCCTTTCATAAACACGGAGTTGGGGTCCGCCATGACGGACAGCAAAGGTCGTTTCGTATCTCGAAAGCTGTCGACGAGGAACATTTGCTGCCCGCTTGTACTTAGTGTTTTCGCGCCTAGAACATTGAAGAGGTATGATCGTGCTCCTCGCTTTGGTGTTCTCACGCCGAGATGTGGTGTCGCAAACGTGCTGAAATTGACAGGTTGTATCCGGTCGAAGAGACCATTGCCGTACAATACACCGATCACATATCGAGAGATCAGGCCGCCTAGACTATATCCAGTGATGCTGATCTTGCGTATCCTCGTGCCGTCTGCTTCTAGCTCCGCAATCTTCTCCTCGATCTCGTTCGCGACGCGTTCGCCGCCCACTTCGATGCCATCGTACGTCTTGTTGTCGGTTATGCTCTTGACGACCAAGATATGTAGGCGGTCTTCTGAATACTGATCCCGGAGCGTGTCGCGAACAAAGTCCAGATGAACTGGTTTCCCCCACAGTCCGTGGACGAGTACAGCGAGGTGATCGGCTTTTGTGGTCGAATGCATGGTGGAGGTGGAGAACGCGGCAGGAGAGCGGGACAAGAATGCGCCCCTTTGCACTTACTTGGGCAGTCTACGGAGGGAGCAGCGATCACAAGTGTATATGTAGTGGCGCTGGACATATCGTCGTTAAGTGCGCTGCACTGCTTCACAGGGAAGAATGATGACGACAGCGCGTCGTCGGCGCCGGACAATCTGAATCCCCTGTCGCGCCGCTCGGGAGTCGGCGTTCACGGAACTTCACGAGCAAATCCGGAGATAGCGGCCGCACCTTCACCTTCCACTTGCGACTCCATACTGCCTACGGCCTTCGCAGCGCTTTTGCACTTGACAGGCGCGCCAACGCTGTCATTCGTGACCATTTGTCGAATCAGCAGCACGACTTGGTCTGGCAGGCCGCAAGACGTTGGCTACTGACGTCGGTAGGTGAGCAAAGACGTAATTTCTTTCACCAACGCGTTCAATCTCATCGCCATCCACCAAACCACGCGCGTACCGTTTGCTCTGAAACATCCCGCCCACGTTCACCTGCGCCGGCCCTTTGGTAATCGTGCTCACTCTTCTGCTGTCGCAGCCGACAGCGTGAATGCTGAAGTTCAACCCAATGCAGACAGGACTTCCGCTTCCGGCGTGCAATACCTCCTAAACTCATGGCAGCAAGGTAGCCAGCATTCCCTCCATCACAATGGTCTTCTACACCACCAATCTCTTCAAATCCATCGTGTGTCCCAAGGTGCGCGAGGGCACAGAATGCAAACTGCATAACTGCATATACGGGCATGCAGCAAACCCGCCGACAGCGAAGCCCCCAGTCGCCGAGACGCCCACTGCACAGAGTACACAAGCCGCAGAGTCAGACGCAGAGCCACCACTCAAGCGCCAAAAAGTGACATACAACAGCCTGGAGGAGAAACCGCCCAGCCGCGCAGACTTGATTCGTAGTCAATTAGCAGCCCAGAAAGCAAAGCCGCCCGTCGCAGCATCACAAAGCGGTGCGCATGTGTCTCAGGCAGGTGGCCTTGGCCAGTCTTCCGCCCCGCCGCAAAGCCTCTCCAAGCCAGTCAGTCCACCGCCCACAAGCCGGAAGGTCACGTCAATCTCCGACCTGCCAAACACCTCAGCTGGTACAACAGCAAACAAGAGTGGGCATGATCATGCTGCACCCACACTTGTCAAGCCGGCAAAGACTGAATCTTTGAACCCCCGACTCGTTCGCAGCGATCCTGTCGGACATGCAAAGCGATCACTCTTCCTCAAGTATCTCCACGCCGAGTTGGCTCGACTCAATCAATTAGTGGTGAACGACACGCCACTGGGTTCATCAAGGGACAAGTTGACATTGACGCCTCAGCAACTCATAAGCATGGCGCTGGACTTGGAGGAAAAGTTCATTCGCGAAGGTGGCGCCGTATATGGAAATATCATCAAGTCACGCATAGCTGGCTACAAGAAGATGACGCTCGAGGCATGGGTTGCCGAGCTGAAAGTCACATTCGTCAAGACCGAGTCGCCTCCTGAAAAGCCGCCTGAGAAACCGATCGAGACCGGTCTCTCACTGCACCAGGAAGCCTTAATTCTGCCGCAGCTTGTTGCAGATCAGAAGCCGCTGGCCGCACACGGTTATATCATCACACCACCCTCCGCAGCACAGATTGCAGAAGCGAAATCAGCTGTTGCGGCGAGTCACAACTGGGAAGAATGCGATCGCTGCTCAGCTCGCTTTCAAGTCTTCCCCAACCGAAACGATAAGGGTCTCCTCACTGGTAACGGACCCTGCAGATATCATCCACGGCGCAAAATATTCCCCCAGAGAACCAAGGCGAACAAGGATGCGAGTGTGGAAGTGCGAGCAGCATATTACCCATGCTGTGATGAAGAGGTTGGCACTCCTGGATGCACCACACAAGCTGAGCACGTGTTCAACACCAAGAGTCCTGCCAGGCTTGCAGCTGTTCTGCCTTTCATCACTACGCCCGAAAACCCATCTCCAGCGAGAGATCGCCAAGGGCGCAGCATTCAAGCTGTCACTTTCGATTGCGAAATGGGCTATACAGCGTACGGCTTCGAGCTCATACGCTTGACCGCAGTAGCTTGGCCGACCAACGAAGAACTGATCGATGTGCTTGTGAGACCACTAGGTGCTGTCATCGACCTCAACAGCAGGTTTTCGGGTGTCTTTCCCGAAAGCTTCACAAATGCTGTGCCGTACGAGCAATGGACGAACGACCCGCCATCACGTTCCGCCGAGGGCGAGTCTCCCAAGCTACCGATCGTTGCAAGTCCAGCAAAGGCCCGCGAGCTACTATGCAGCTTCCTCACACCGCAAACGCCTCTCATCGGACATGCTATCGACAATGACCTGAATACAGTGCGGCTCTGTCACCCGACCATTGTCGACACGGTGGTACTCTACCCTCATCCGAAAGGCTTGCCCATGCGTTTTGGCCTAAAGATGCTTACGCAAAAGTATCTGAATCGACAGATACAAATGGGAGGTGACCGCGGCCACGACTCGAAGGAAGATGCTATTGCTACAGGAGATCTGGTGCGAGTCAAGGTGGCGCAGAAGTGGAAAGATATGCGTATCACTGGCTGGACAATCGTGAACGATACCCAGCTTGTACCGCCTCCACCACCTAAAAACGATCCTTCCAAGCTTTCTGACGAGCCGGCGCGGGCGTTAGCAGAGAGAGCGGCGTATGGAACGTCGACTTCGAGGAAGCGGAGACGTCGGACGTCGGGAGATGGAGCGGACGATGGCAGCGAGAGCGAGGAGAACGAAACTGCATCAGCAGAGGCACTCAAGGCCTAAGGCTTGAAGGGAGCTGATGTGTGAGTGGTGCAGAATTCTTGAAGTGGTTCTACAGGCTTCACATGGTGGAGAGCAGACAGGGAGGGGCCACCTGAGATCCTAGTATGGTCATAACATGCTATGAAAATCTAGACTTTCCTCTCTCAAGGTTCTCTCTTCAAGGGATTAGGAGATACGAGCTGACAGCCAAACGGCCGTCCACACACGAGGCATCATCGCGATGAACGTGATGCCACGCTGCCGTTATTGTTATGTGTTCCTGATGCCGTTCCGCTAGCCGAACCTAGCAACAGGAAATGATCGTATCTCTTTCGCCCATGTTGTACGTGGGTAGTCGACCCACGTTTCGCTTTGCATGTGCAAATGCGCCCCGCAATGGGTTGTGCTACCACACGCGCATTGACGAATAACTGGCCTTGATGGGCGAGTTGGTTGATGGGTTAGGCAGGTCATGTTTCAGCTTCACAGGGACAGGTTACAAGCCTATGAGGTTGCAGATGATCTGGACCACATTCGTTCACGAGAACCAAAAAATTGGGCAGCTGTATGCGAGCTTCCTCGGTGGAATTGGATGCGGAAGTGGGTAGCTCTTGACATCCGTGACCAATGTGTAGATCACCTGCATAGAGCTCATGCCCTGCGTCGGAATGGACGTGGTGAAACTATCATCATGTGCAACGGCAGGATTTATCAGCTGCTTGGGAGCGGGCTGGTATCAGGACCAGCTCCGACGTCCGGATAGAGGGAGACAGACCGTTCGCATGCACATGGACCATTTGTCAGGGCAGATTTGTGCAGTACCGTAGGCCTGTGGGCGTTGCCAGTAGCGATGGTGATGACCAAGAGCCAAGCGTGGTGCGGGATAGAGTTTGGAGCATTGATCGAATCCAGACTGGTCGAGTGTCCCACAGTCTCTCTTTGGTTGCATGCACGTCTTGCCTTGCAGGAGTGACAGGCATATCGCGTCTTATTCTCCGCCACTACATGCACACATGCGGTCGTTGACTGCCACTCGCCACGGCCGATCGACTGTCTTGGCCGCCTTTCACATGTGCTCGCGATCCTTCCGGCGCCCGCTGTGCAAACACGGACGGGCGCTTGTGGTGCTGCGACGGGTGATGAATGGCATCCTTGTTGTTGAGTCATCTGTGCACCTGCGGAGGCCGGATGTAATCGTGCTGGCGGCGTGGAGAAGTCATTGCGCAGCGTTTTAGCATGAGCACGCGTCAGCTGCGTGTTTGAGGGCACAACAAGAAGCCAAGTTGGCCCAACGTCTGAACGTCTGTATCCGCTGCCTGAAAAGCACGCGCAGCCCGCTGGTCTGCTGCACCGCCGCTGCCTGGCACAATTGGGCCTGGAGTCGCGAGCTAGGGGCACCGGTGGCTACTGCGACCAGGGTTTGCAGACAACCGCTGCGTCGAAGTGGGCTCCTGCTCTCCACACGCTACTGCACCGTCTGGATACTTCTGTCGCCCATCCTCTGCTCTCCCTCCCTTCGTCGCCTGCTTCACCGAGCGGCGACGACGCTGCCGTGCCACCACCTCATCAGCAGCAGCGCGGGCAGCACACTTCGTGCCCGGAAGCGATCGCGCGTCATTCGATCTCCGTCCAGGAAACGAAAGGGTTTGGCTTTGCAAGTGCCCCTCCGCGCGCCCTCGATCGACAGCCGCTCATAACCTGCTCGGGTTTGCGCCTTCGTGCACCAAGCTCCGGCAATGGCCGCCAGAATCAATACTCTTCCGCCGTCGACGTACATGTTCAACACACGATCACACGACGAGCAACATGACATCGAGGAGCCCGAGAGTCCCGTGGACGGCGTACGCCCAGGAAGTATAGACTCGATCAAGCTGCGACCCGAAGGGACCCGAAGTGTAACGGACCCTACACCTTCTGCCCTGCTGCAGAGCTACTTCAGTACCGCGAGCAGCGCTCGTCTCGCCAACATTCAACGCAATCGCTCGCCCTACTCCAGGACTCACCTCCGCTCGCGATCGAGCGGAGCAGCGTTGAGCGCTCCAACCATGACACGCGCACATTCCAGTCCCGCCGTACATTCTGCTGCACGCGCTCCCGACCTCAGCCTTCCTGCTCCGGCGTCGCTCACGCCCAGCAGCCCAATGCGGTCTCCAGCACGACAGCGATCACCGCTGCGGCCTGCAGAAGAAACACCACACACTTCGAACCCTCCACAACGATCGCCCAGTTGGATAGAGTCGCCGAGAGGAGGAGGCGCCATTGAAGCTATTCAGGAAGATAGTGAGCTAGATCTTACACCGCGACAGACACTTCCGACATACGGAATGCCTTTTGCACGTTCCTCGTCGCTGCGGCGACGTCCAGCAAGTCCCTTGCACTCTGTGACGAACGCAGTCCCACCCACATCAGCACCTTCAAGCGGTCTCGAGAACAGTAGCACATCATCAGGATCCAACTCGCCTGCGCTTGGCCCGCAGCGATTCAACGAAACGATGCCGCCGCTGAACCACTACGCGAGCGCCTCGTCCTTCAGCTCGCTGAGTAGCTTTCCTTCGACTCCGACATCCCAGCGCTCCCGATCCCCTTCGATCAGCTCTTTGGACACCATTGAGGATGCGCCGGACATGGAGCAAGAAGCGATTGAGGCAGAGCGGATCGAGAAGCTGAAATTGGCAGCTGAGCGTGCGGATAATTCCGAAGACGACGACGATAATTCGCGAAGACGCAGCAGTCTAGACCAGCCGCGGGGCTTTGGGTTCAGTAGAGGAGGCAGTCGAGAACGCAAGCGCTGGTCTGTTTGTGGAGGCGAGAGGCGAGTAGATCTCGACCTGGACACGATATGGGAGGATTGAATGCAGTTTTGTTTTGACGGCGCAATTGATGGAGTTTGTTTGACCTAGAAATGGTAATGAGGCACGGCATGGGCATTCGCGGGCGGTGTCTTTGGTTTTCTAGGAAGAGTGGCATGGAGTTCTGGGAGCGGGCTACTGGATGCCTTTGTTTTAACATCACGATACCCACGCGGCTTGACACGGCGCGCGAAGTTATGTCAATAGCGTATTAGGACGATATGTAGTGTGTACTAATCACCTATCAATCATACGATATGTGTGAGAGCCAATGTGTTCTGCTAATGTACTCTCCTCTCGAATGCTCCGACTTCGCTAGCTACCCCACGTCACAGGCCATTTCCATCTTGAAAAAGTTACATGTACCATGAACACGCCGTATGACTCTCTATCCAATGCACTTCTACTAGCTCCTCACCTTCACCCTCACTCACCATGGCCACCGCTGCCGCAGCCACCGATCAAATCCAATCCCGACTCTCCTCCCTCCCACCACCCTTCTCCACCTCCTCGGAATCCTTCGAACTTATCACCCAAGGCGCCGAAGCCCTCGTCTACAAAACCGTCTTCCTCTCACCCTCCCAGCACGTCGCACTGAAAATCCGTCCCACGAAAACCTGGAGACATCCAACTCTCGACAAACGACTCACGAAGCAGAGAATTACAGCCGAAGCTCGCGTTTTGGTGAAATGTAGAAAAGAAGGCGTGCCGGTTCCGAGTGTGCTGGGATTGGATTGGGAAAAGGGGTGGACGGCTGTGGAGTGGATTGAAGGGAGGACTGTTAAGCAGGCTATAAGGGAGAGGGATTTGAGTAACGGGGGTGAGTTGGTGGATCTGTTGGGGAGGATTGGGAGGGTTGTGGGGAGGTTACATGCTTGTGGGGTTATTCATGGGGATTTGACGACTAGTAATATGATGATACGGAGAGGAGAGGAGGAGGGGAATGAAGGGTCGTCATTGGATGGAGAGATTGTGTTGATTGATTTTGGGCTTGCGAGTCAGGCTATGCAGGAGGAAGAGAGGGCTGTGGATTTGTATGTTCTTGAGAGGGCGTTTGGGAGTACGCATCCGAAAGAGGAGGGACTTTTTGAGAAGGTTCTGGAGGCGTATGAGGGGACATATAAGGGAGCGAAGAGTACCTTGAGGAGACTGGAGGATGTGCGGATGCGAGGAAGGAAGAAGAGCATGTTGGGTTGAGCGAACAGCGAACTGCACTTCTGGACACGAGAAGCATTCACGGTGACACGGTGCCGTGATAGGTCTCATGCCTGGTCATCCTTCTCACGCAGAACAGTCGAAACATGCCGTCTGCCGACAATTACTGCTGAGCGGGAAATTATGATCCATTTTCGTGCCAGGAAGGAAACATGGACGAGCAAAGGTTGCTCACTCAGCCAACTCATATCCTATGTCAAGCGACAGGCCAGATGCACGAAAGCCGCTTAAATACATGCGGGGCTGGGCTTCTCCAACAACACTTAGCTGCACTTTGTGATGCTCTCAGAACCTGCACAAGGACACTTTTGCGTTCATGTGGAGACTGCACGGCAACACGATGAGACGGTCACACCACATAATGTTGGAATCCATCTCGAAGGATTCGAGGGAGTGACATCAATTCTTGGCTCTGCTCGTGGCGTACAACAGCTCGCTTGTAGCTTACAACTTCTTCCTCAGCAAGCTCGATCTTTAGCGACCACGAGCCTACACCGAACGCACTTGAAGAGTTCCACAAGCTCTGCGACAAGTTCTTGGCGACAAAATTCTCATCATGCATCATGTTCTACGAGCAGGACTTTCATGCGTGGCAATATATCTTCTATACAGCATTGCCGCGAGCGTCCAGCTGTACTTCCAGCGAAGAGCTTTCAAACGTGCTCATGGGTGCGAGTCTCCGCCGCATTATCCGCTTCGGGATCCATTCGGCTTCGGTTTCATCACAAAAGTCATCCCCGCTGCAAAACGGCAGGAACTACTTCCTTACTTTGACTCTTTGCACCAGCAATTCGGCAAGACTTTCTCCTATCAGCCTTAGTTCGGTAGAGGCGTAATTTTCAGCGTCGAGCCTGAAAATGTAAAGTATATGTCGACGACGAATTTCGAGGACTGGGGATCTAGGGATGCACGGCAAGAAGGCGTCGGTGAGCTGCTGGGAGACGGGATCTTTACGACCGATGGCGCATTTTGGGCCCACTCCAGGGCTCTCATCCGACCGCAGTTCGATAGAGCTCAAGTCTCGGAGCAAGTCGAGCCCTTCGAATCTACGACCGTGAAGTTGATCCGCAAGATCCCAGCAGAAGGCCATACTGTGGACCTGCAAAAGCTCTTTCACAAGTTCACCATGGACACGTCGGCCAAGTTTCTGACAGGAACCAGCACGAACTCTCTTGACGATGAGCAAGCAGAGGAGGCGCAGAAATTTATGGATGCGTTCGACTATGCTATGGAAGATGCAGTTTGGCGCGTTCGACTCGGCAAATTATACTGGTTTCGTCCGGATAGGAAGGCGCCCGCCGCGATCAAGTACGTTCGGGACTACGTACGACAATGGGTTGACAGAGCTGTAGCATATAGAGACTCGCTCGCTGCTGCAGACAAAGACCAGGATTCAGACGATACCGGCTACATATTCATCAACGAGCTCGCCAAACAAAAAGAAGTAGATGCCACGAGGATCCACAATGAGACACTGAATGTGCTGCTCGCAGGTAGAGACACAACAGCTGGTGTTCTTTCGCACATGTGGTACATCTTGGCTCGCAGGCCCGATGTCTGGGAAAAGCTTCGTGACGAACTAGACGCATTGCAGGGAGAGCCGCCTACGTATGTCAAGCTCAAGGAGATGAGATACATGAGAAACTGTATCAAAGAAAGTCAGTATCTCCATACGTCATGCCGTGAAAGTTCTCGCTGACAACACAATGTGCAGCCCTGCGCCTATATCCATCGTTGCCGATCATAGGTAAAAGAGCCGTTAAGGATACTATACTTCCTCGTGGAGGCGGCCCTCAGGGAGATAAGCCAATCTTTGTGCCCAAAGGCACCAACTTCACGCCCAGTCTGTGGTCTTTACATCGGGACAAAGATGTCTACGGAGCTGATGCGGAAGATTTTCGTCCAGAACGTTGGAGCGAATCATTGCGACCGTACTGGTCCTACCTGCCTTTCGGAGGCGGGCCAAGGGTCTGCCTAGGTGAGTGATTTTCCCCCACTTATCGCGTCTCATATAGCCCAGGGCACCCTTTGCTAGGGCGGCGCTGGAGTTGAACGAGAGCGTCGTCGCACCTCCAAAGCTAAGCATCGGTCTTTCCCCAGGTCAGCAATATGCTCAGAGCCAGGCGATGTATGTCACCATCAGGCTCATGCAACACTTCGACCGCATCGAGCCCAGAGATTCTGAAGTGTTGCGACACAGATTGTCACCGACGCTCTCTGTGAATGGAGGCACCAAAGTTGCATTCATCGCACAAGATGTCCTAGTGAGCTTGCAAGAACAGTGATGCAACGTTCTCAAGCGATGAACAAGCCGACCTTACCGACGAAGAGCATTTCGAGACGAGTCGATTGCCATGAGTGCCCAATCTCACCTCATGAAGAAAGGTGGAAACGACCGTCTTAGTAGTATTGTACCGCAATTGACCTCGGGAGAGCGACTCGTACAACCACATGCATGTCGCTGCAAGCACACGGCCCGTGCTGTGCGATTGACGGCGCGCTGAGTCGTAAAATAGGGTCCTGAACTTGGAAGTCTATGTGTGTGCCTGACTATCCTCGTCAAGCACCCGCAGCCAAGCCGTTCAACCAAGATTTTGACTTCACATCTTCCTCGCGATCCGGATCGTTCGCGTTCGCGCCTGCACATCACGGCCTTCTGCCCAACAACAACGCGCTTATATATGCACGACATATATGCCCTTGCACTGACTACGCTCCTAGACCTTTCAGGTACCATTGCATACATGCACCGCATCACACTTACCACCTTGCGTGAGCCCGCTGGAGGTAGGGCTGACATCCGCACACTGACAGTAGTTCGCCACAGGAGAGAAATGTCTCGAATCCCATGGTATCCCAGTCCTCGGACGGCAGTGACCTCATTCGGTTCATTTTGGGTTGTGAGGAAGACCTTGCAGGTGTCAGAAGTGCGAAGCGAAGTGCACTGCCGTTGCGTACGTGCCCGGCAGTAGACTTTCTGGAAGGACACCATATCGTCTACCCAATTCCCTCTATCGCAGATCTGCATTCTATTCGCAGACACTATCTTAGCGATAGATTTTTCTTTGCCTTTGACTGCTCCGCCTCCTGTGCCAGACGCACTGTTCATAACCGTCGCTCTCGCTCGTCCTACCCTATCGATTGAATCCTTTGGCATGCACTCGTGACGAACGGCTTGTGGTAGGCCGTCATTACCAATCAACATTCAAGAGTGACCTGGGCAGGATTCAACATGCGGACTGTTATTCTTGGCACGATATTCGCTGGCCTCACGAGGTCGCTCACACTGGCGGCAACCGCAGCACAATGTTACTATCCCGATGGCTCAGAATCGACAGATGTCGCATGCAACGCAACAGCCGCTGCTGCAACGGGAGGCTATTCAGCGTGCTGCTCTAGTAGCTCATATTGCATGGACAATGGACTATGTCTCGACACTGGAATTCTCAAGAGAATGAGCTGTACAGACAAGACGTTCAAAGATAAGACTTGCCCACAATATTGCATAACAGGTAAGCAATATCGATACACTGTAAAAAGAAAAACAATGAACTAACGATGAACCAGAATATATGGGCGATCCATACGCCGTCACACCTTGTACAGCAACGACATTCACCTGTGGCATCTCCCCAGCAAACTGCAGCGTAGCAGCCTCCGTCTTCCCAGTCACAGACCTCAAAGAAATCGTGCTCAAAGCCGACCAACTAGCAACCGCAATGTCCGCAGCCGGCCTCCCAACCTCAAGCATCGACCCAACCTCAACCCCAACCGAAACCCTTCCAATCCTCACAGTCACCGCAACAGGAACTCTCACACCCGCGAACCCTGCGGCAAAATACACCATAACCCAACTCATCGGCGTCGGAGCCGGTCTCGGAGTCCCTATGCTACTCGCTATCGGTGTGTTAACATACCTTCTCGTCGCAGAGAAACGACGCCATAGCGTTCGAGAAATCGGTGAAGGAGCTTTTCGCCCTCCACCAACCATGGAATCCCGTGACGGGAATAGCTGGAGTGCATGGAGCGAGACGACGAAAGTCGGAACAGTGCCGAGGATTCCAACGTTTGATTCACATCGATTGCAGGACTTAGAGGGGAGGCCGAAGGGAGGACAGAATTCGAGGAAACCAAGTTTGGCGTTGAGTAGTAACAGGGGAAGGTGATTGAGTCAAGTCTAGCTACGGTGTTTTTGGGGTGTGGGAAGCGTGTACTGGGTGGTACTTTTGTTTGACGCGTAATTGGCGATGAAGCTATGATGTATACTTATTTCCACACAAAGTTGTATTTGTGAGCCCAGAATTTGGAATCTAGGAACGAGTAGTGGTGAATGCATAATGTGAGAAGCTCGATACACTGCATTACGATGGCTAAGATGTGAACAACTTTCTTTCTTCATAATGGATTGGTTTCTTCGGGCAGCAAGGAAAGTCAAATCTGATCGAGCATCTCGTAAGCACGGGCATTCAAAGGTTTGGAGATCTATGATCTATGATTTATGGAATCGATTTCCTAGTTATCTTTGTGGAGGCAACTCCGTGTGATCGGAAGATGCATGCGATGCATTGCCCAGGTTCTCCTCATCTCTTCCTGCTTTGAAGCACGGGCTTGCGGTGCGTGTCCCATGTTATAGGCAGCAATCTCGGAATCGCGCACGGACAATCGCCAGTCTACTCTTCCCGCTCTCCATTTCCTGGTCCAGGTCAAGTCTAGACTGTGCTACTAGTGAAGGCTGTTGCATGCGGCTCGCTGAGCTATGGTAGCGCCGTGATCAGGCTGCAGGACACAAGACCATTCGTGGGCCGTTACATCACATCCACGGTCCACCTCCATCTATGATCTGCGGAACCGCATGCGGTTCCAGGAGCCTTGGCAATATATCTCTTGTTGAGGAGGCACGGTAGATTCCATTTACTTGATGGCAATGGTGGCATCATCGAAATTATTCTGCGCAAGGCTCTTGGATCTTCTGCGGGACACTGGAAGTCCAGGTCGATTTGAGCGTAGGCGCAGAATTGGGGACAGTGCTCACAGCCATGGATGGCAGAAATGTGTTCAGTGACGTTGTTGCTAGAGATGGCGATCGGTCGAAGCTCTTGCCGACTCAAGACGATTGGAGGGCGGTGTTGTGGCACAACATACGGCTGAGTGGTCATGGCAGCCTTCCGCCGGCAAGCAAAATGGAAGTCGCCTGAATTCGCCCCTTCGATACTGCGTTACTGCCAGAGGGGCCCAAGCATGTCTTTGCTCCCTGTATCTCTGCCTCGTGCGGCGTAGTTGAGCCATTCTGTATACCGAAGATAGACAAGCAAACATCGAAGGTCGGGAATGATGCGGAAGCGCCAGTGCCTCCGTGCTTCCAATCTGCTGTCCAAAATCAAGCAGCGTCTTGCCTCGCGTCGCTAGAGCAATGACCATGGCGCGTTCGACGAGTTCCTTGACGGTGAACGGTTCTGTTCGGCATTGATGATGCATGTGAAGATGTAGCCGTTGGTTGGCTCCGATTTTGGATTTCTCAGAGTTCGTACTTGCCAGATCGCAGTCGTGCAAGATGTGTCTCATTTCGAGACGACCTTGGTGTTGGAATCAGTTCCTGAATTTGAATCTTTTCCGATTCATCCTGGTGGTCTCGCCTCGGTCGACTGTGACGCAGACAGCTCATGTTCATAGTTATAGTCGCTTCTTTCTGCAGTCGAAACACTCGTATCCGTCGCCACCCAAGTATTCAGCTTCGGCGTCTTACGTGGCGCACTATCAGTGGAACCTGTGTTGCCAGAACTACCACTTTGGTCGATATGCTGCTTGGCTCGACGATGCGTCCTCATCCTGTTCACCAAGCCCGCTAGTGCTGGCAGGTTACAGGAGACCATGCCCAGATGAACTTCGACCACACTCCAGGTACCGAACAACCCGAAATTCCACGTTGGGTTCGTTGTATTCCGCAGTGGCACGATATACCGTAGTCGGACAATGCTGCACGCTGTCACAATGAAGCCTAAGCCGAAGACAGCACAAATTCTATATGATGTCAGTCAATCAATCAAACATGGTTCGTCTTTGGTTGCCTCACCCAGCTTTTCGCTTTACCGAAACACCAGTCAGAGACATTAGCTTGGGGATCGGCAATAGCAAGACCCAAAAATCCGAAGCAATATTGATAGCTGCCACGCTGAAAACCACCGGTATCAAGTCGATACCAAGGTGAAAACGGCGAACAGTAGGTGAGTCCCCGATATAATAATGATATGGCCAGTACACGATGATGGCGCCAACCGTAAAAGAGATCGAGCACGCAGTCAGAACGAAGACAGTGGCCCAGCACAGCTTGCGGAAAGTTGTGTTGAAGTCCCACCTGTACATTAATTAGTGATGATAGCCACTTGGAGTGACAGTGACCTACATTCGCATGTAGAGCAAGACCCAGACAATTTTGGCACCGTATGTGCCGATGATGTAGAACGGAACGCTGATGTACATCCACAAGAACAACTCTTCGATATCTCCAGGATCAACAATGCCGATAGCGTCTCGTCCAGCCCATCCGCCTCGCGTATATACCAGGCATGCGGCCAGCTCAACTGAAATGACGGCCAGAAATAAAGTGATCCAATCGTCCCACCAGAATCCAGGTCCTTTCAAGAGTCGTGACCGCGCCAGCATTCGACCGATGGCAGACAGGGTAGCGACACCGAACAAAATCCAAGAGAAAATTACTTGAATTCGTCCAGTGTCGCGAGCTTGCAGGTGACAAACGGAGGCATAGTAAGTTTGCCAGTCGAGGACTTCCTGAAGTGTCTTGCAGTCTTTCTGCACGCATCTGGTAAGGTCGGAAGTGAAGACTTGGTCAATGGTACACTGAGTCGACACGTCGAGAGGATACCGTTGCTGACATGACTCTGTACAGATCGCCGCCTGCGCGGAGCTGCTGGCTTTGTGGTTGTGGTCGATACGAGGTCGAATACCTAATTGGGCAACACCCCAATCGTCTCGACTAACCCTCTGTGCACTAGAGCTCCCGCCGAGAAAGACGCAAATCCAAAGAAAGGCCTTCATGCCAGCCTGTCGACATATTGTTGCAGCTCTGAAGAAGTAGGTACGGTCTGCTTTTCATGTGTAGGGGAAATACGGACCGGAAGCGAGGGACCAAGACGAGGGGCCAAGTTGTGATTGTGGTAGCGCAATCCATCTATGACTTCCCGCTTTCCACCCAGCTCGAAGATCTGCGAATCTAGCCCAATGCAGCCCAAGCTCAGCCTATCGTCGAACGCAAATATATTGTTTTAGGTGAACCATTGACGTGCGACGCCTCACACTGCAGCTCACCGAGGTGATCCATTTCAAGCGAGCATACATTGATGTTCTGTGTTCCAGGACCGCGGTCGTGAGGTGTCTAAAACCGTAGCAGTTGGTCTGACTTGAGCATGCACCACTTTGCGTGCCATCGTAAGCCAGGTAGTCCTTGGAAGTTCCCGTCGAAGGACAGAAGCTGCAAGCGTTCTAGAAAGAAGTTCGGCTGACCAAATGGTTCAATGAGTGTGCACTGCAAGGATGCGAACACGCATGATCGATGTGTCTGGTATTGTTCCGGTACAGAGGTCTTTGGTAGCTCCGCGGGCATCGTATTATGATGGATCTGCTGAAATCAGCGGAATGCAGGTACCCTCATCATCAGTTCGCACGGTCGAAGTTGATACAATAGCTCAACAGGATGCGTGATGGTTGATCCTATGGTACGCCCAGGCCGCTGGAAGCTCCGAAGAGATGCGAATCTCACTGCAATCACAATTACCTTAGACACAAACCTGTGAAAAGCGCGCAGATAGCTGTATGCTCTTTCAGCCACAAACTGCTACTGCAGGCCACACGATGCTGTGAGAAGTAACCAGCGCACGTCGCTATGGTCACAGAGGCAGATTGCAGCCTGTTTCCCGGTCAAGTCAATTGTCCTCTGCCGTGTCGGCCACATGCCATGCCATGCGTCTCAGCCACGACACTAGATTATTACAGTATGGCAGACTGTTTGAGCGTGCCAAGGACTCTGTTACCGTGGTACTCTTGCAGGCGGCTGTGGCGATGTAGGCTCTCAGCCCACGTGTTGCAAGTCGCCGCTGACTCTTGATCTGCATCTAGACCTGTGTCAGCTCGTTGTTGAAGAGCACATGTGGATCTCGTTGGAATCAAGCCTGGGAGACTGCGATACTGATGACCGGAGTTGCACATCGTCTCGCTGCCCGGAGCGGAACCCAGCCAAGGTTCAGGGCGGATGCGACATATGAAGAGTCCGGCTAAATCGGTGAACTCTCGCTGCATCAGTTCTGACCTGCCTGATGTAATACGAATTGGTACGCATGATTCTGCTATCTGTTTCGCAGGCCCCAAAACCGACCGAGAGGATTATGGTCCGTGGATGAACGCTTGAGTTTTGGGATGTGCACTGGTGTTCTTGCCTCATGCTTGGCGCCGCAGCTGAGCACTCTGGCATCTCGATGCAGACCTTCATTGACGTTCAATCATTCGTCCGTGGTAATGCTTCCAGGTCCTGTAGAATTCATACGGGTGAAGTGCAGAATCTCGGGCCCCCTTGCATGCCCGACAACGATGTGTCTGACTCGGGCTCACGAAGACAGCTTGGCGCTGGACAGCTTGCATGTGAAGGAACCACGTAAAGATGGACCTGCGTCTACGTAACATTTGCAATCGACACTCCAAAACACAATGACCATGGCCTCTCCAATTGCTCTCAATCGCCTTCTTCAACGTCTCGATAAATCTCTCACCGACTCTCGTCTGCGATACTCGCAGTACGAACGCAATCGCGTAGCAGCCAACATCGAACACGCTCGCGCCGTGCTCCTCACTCTCGAGAAGCAGACCTCCACAATTCGAGTTCAGACTCAACGACAAGCCACACAAGCCGATCTGCAAGCAAAACGAGACTGGATCAAAAGGCTAAACACACAACTCCTCGAACTAAGCGCAGCGAATGGAGACAGCGAAGATGACGAAGCGTTCGAAGATGAGGAAGACGACGAAACCAGCAGGACCGAACGAGAAGACATCTTAAACAAATACGCGCCGGCAGTACAGACAGAAGCAGGGCTAGAGACAGGCACAACACAAGAGCCTCGAATAGATGAGCAACAACAACAAGAACTTCGATCTCGAAGACCAGAATCCAAATTGCACGCGGGCGACAACCGATCTGCAGCTTCAACGACCTCGCGAGAGCAGCTTTTTGGTGGGAGACAGCAGCAACAGGACGAAAAGGGCAACTTACAGAAGACGGAAGCGATGATGTCGCATAATGCTACAGAACAAGAGGCTTTGACGCAAGGGTTACTGGGTCTGGCGAGAGCGTTGAAAGAAAGCTCGCAGCAGTTTGGCGCATCACTGGAATCAGAGAAGGATGTGCTGAGGAGAGCTGAGGGCGGACTGGATAGGAATGCGCAAGGCATGGAAGCGGCGGAGAGGAGGATGGGAATGCTAAGGAGGATGAGTGAAGGGCAGGGGTGGTGGGGACGGATCAAGCTGTATGCTTTCATATTCGGGCTCTGGGTTGCTTGTTTCCTGGTTGTCTTTCTTCTACCCAAGTTCAGGATCTAAAAGAGAGAGCTGTAAAGAGTTGTCATGTGGCAGGACATTTGTCTGCCAAGTGTTCATATCTTCTAGGATACCCAGACCTGCATTCGTCTAATCGTTGGTACTCTTCTGCGTCCAGTACTTCTAGCAATCACTTCCCATTCGTCCATAATCAAGGCTCGAACTTTGGGTTGTACTTCGCCATAGCAGCCTCAAAAGCCTCCCTCTTTGCATCCAGCTCAGCAAGCAACTCGTGCTCCTTATCCACGCTCTTCAACTTCGCGCTCAGCTCTGAAGTATCCTTTCCAGCAATCGTGTCCAAAACCAGCTTGTTCGCAATCGCAGCACTGTTCTCGGGCTCGAGCGTCAAAGCTTGATCCAGTGCCACTTCCGCCTCTTCAGTCCTCCCCATATGAAGCTCTGACACAGCCTGCGCAACCAGACTCGTCGCCGACGCAGACGAAGGCGCTTGGGCCAACTCCTCAAACACATAGAACGCCTTTTGATAGTTCTCCCCACCCTGTCGCATTCCAATCCACGATTCCGCGAGATTGACCAGCAGCGCATCTTGAGCAAAAGACCTCGCGCTCTTCGCCTCCTTCAACGCGAGATCTGTACGGTTTTGTTGCAAGTGGATCTGCACAATCAGAGCCACAGCGTCCAGCGAACCCTGATGTTTCGATAATAATTGCAGCGCTTGATCCTGCTTGCCTGCTCGCGCAAGAACAGTGCCAACGAGAAGTTGTACAGTCAAGTTTTCACTTGCGCTTTCTGCCAGGTTTTCTGCTTCTGTGACCACTGCATCTGTGGGCTTCTCCAGGTACGATGCATATATCCGCACGGCTGCGAGATCGGGTGTCTGCTTCGCATCTTTCTCGCTGATTGCTTTCTTCACTTCGGCGTACTGCCCTAGCGCGCATTGAGCTCGGTACTGGAGGACCTGGATCGGTAGGTTGTTTTCGGCCGAGAAGTTCGAGGCATCGAAGTCGTTAAGCACTGAAATGTATTGGCCTTGCACAAATGCGGTGTGAATGTTGACCAGCTCGCCTTCCGCGCCGAAAGGATCCATGTTGGTCAGCGATCAGACTGAGTCACTTCGACTGAGAGAGCTCAAGGAGTAAGATGTTGGAGCGGCGTGATTGAATTGTGGTCCCTAGTAACAAGGACAGTTGGAGACATTGCACATGCAGAGGGCAGTTTAGGGGTCTCATCAAATTTGATTGATGAATTGCTTTACTCAATGTCAATGGCCACAATAGTTCAACTGCTCAAGCAGTGTCTTACAACCTGCGCAGGCGGCTTTAAATACATGGTCTATCTAGTCGGGGTATGATATTGAGACATTCCACAATCACATCGATAGCCCGAAACTCGATTAGAGTACCCTTCGCACTCCGGCAACACCGCTAATAATTGTGCACCCAGACGCCTTGTGTAGACTTGGACTTATCTGATGCAGAATCGTCTCTCTGCAGGTCGGCTCGTCGAAGCGTGCAGTAACGTGCCGCCGGTGAACCGCAAACAGACGGTTGGTAGCAGTGGCCGTTTAGTCAAGCGGGATTCCTTCGTACTCGCTGTACCCAAGCGCAAGGTTCATGTTCTGCAAGCATTGTGTTGCAGCACCTTTCAGCAGGTTATCAATGGTCACGTTAATGACCGCTCGCTTGCCGCTCGAGTGCACAGCGAAGCCACCAATCTCCACGCCATGCTTGCCGGCAATGTTCTTGACCTGAGGCGATTCTCCGGTGATCCTGACCAGCTTCTCCTTGTCGAAGCGATCTTGGTAGAGTTGTCGCACATCTCTGCTGGCCATCTTCTCGGCAAGAGGAATAGAAATGGTGTGGTGGATGCCTTGGAACCAAACCGCGACATGAGGAATAAAGGCCACTTCTGTCCCAAGCTGGGAAGAAATCTCACGCTCATGGATGTGATCGGTCAAAGAATAGGCGATAAGGTTGTCCTTCAGGACATTGACGTCGTTCTTTGGAGATGGCTTGGTGCCGGCTCCAGAGTAACCAGATACACCGAACACAGTGGGTTGTGCCGGGAACGGTGGGAGGTGAGGCACCAATGGGGCAATACCTAGCTGTGCGGCTGTAGCGTAGCATCCGGGGTTGCTGATGCGCGTTGCGGAAGCAATCTTGTGTCGCTGCACAAGCTCAGGCAGACCGTAGGTCCAGTTGGAGTCGAATCGGTAATCGGCAGACAAATCCACAATGACGGCCTCCTGGTGACCAGATTCCTCTATCGCATCAACGTAAGGCTTGCACACACCATTTGGGAGTGCCATAACCCAGCAGTCGATTTCCTTCCTCTCCGCCATCTTGCGAACATCGTCTGGTGAAAGGCTCTCGTAGATAATCTTCTTCTTATCGTAGCCCTTGAGTTCCTGTCCCTTCAGTTCACGAGACGAGACATGGCACAGATCGAAGTTTGGATGTTTGTTGAGCAGGTCAATAAGTGCCTTTCCAGTGTAGCCACGGGCACCAATGAGCGCGACTTTCGATGGATAGTCCTTTTCACGATTCTTGATCCCAAGAGGTGGATTCGGGTTAGTCGTCGAATAAGTCCTCACCTGCTGCAGACCGTCTGTGCGAATATGTCTTCTTGGCCTGGCATTTGTGCTGAAAGCACGTGCTCCCGTAGGTCTGCCGCCAGCCATTTTGGCAGCATGAGCACGTATACGATCCGCAGTAGGGTTCGAGCGGTGCAGGTGGGATTCCAGGTTGGTATCGCCGAACATCTTACGTCCGTGCTTGATGAATTCGCTCATGAGGTCGCGAACCTCGTTGGCGCCACCAAGACCATACCAAAAGAGAACCTGGCTCATCTCAGTTAGAAAGGAATTATTTTCCCGTGGTATGAATTGGAACTCACGTCACCGTCGCGTGCAAGATGTCCGTCTGCCTTCTCGCTGAACCACGTCAAATTCTCATCGTCCTGCTTGACGGTCCAAGCCAAGCGTGGGAAATCGCGCTTCAGGTTTTGGAAGACATTGTCAGCTATGTTAGAGAGCCATGCATTCCTGGTCATGGTAAGAGTGGCGAGCTGTGCCATAGCGTTGGGGGCCTCGTCAGGAGGAAGCACAACTGCCAATGCCTCCATGTTCTCATCGAAATATGCCTGGAAGGGTCGCGACTCCAGGATTTCAACATATCTATCGACCACGTTGGCGGCATCGGGTCCCTCACGATCACGGGCGAGCGCATCCTTCAGCTTGCCGAGATTTGAGAACTCCTTCAAGGACGATGCCGAGTGAAGTTTAGTTCCCTTGCGGATGAGAGTGCCAGCTCCAGAGTGGGTGAAAAGTTCGCGCTCCAAGCTCTCTGGGTGAATGATAGCAACGGAAGAGCTGCGCGGCAGGTCGTCAAGGAGAGTCTTAATGTCCCGAATCTTACTGCGTGTTCCATGAATGACCCATGGCTTCTTCATGTACTCGTCGTACTCTTCGTCCAGGTTGATAGCCTCGATCAGCTTGCCGGTCTCCTTGTCGTGGATTCCACCCTTCTCAGACAGATACACGATCTTGAGTGGAACGAGAGCTTTGGCGAGCTCAGCAGCCGCTTTGTCGGCATTGACATTCAAGAGCTGGCCCTCATCGTTCTCAGCCATGCACGTCAAAACCGGAATATACCCATCTGCGATCGCAGCCTTTATGCTGTTTGCATTGACCTGGTTGACCTCTCCAACAAATTGATACGTCTCTTTATCCTTGTAGTCCGCCATGAGAACACCGCTGGTAATCGGTCGTGCCTTGACGCCCCACGACTCCAAAGCCTCCACGAGCTTCAAGTTCTCTTCCAGGAACAATTTCCTGGCCACTCCCAGCGTCTTGCCGTCCGTGATACGAATGCCCTCATTGTATTGTGGCTCAACACCAGCCTCCTCCAGGAGCTTGTTCAGCTGGGGACCTGCACCATGAATGATGACAGGGTACAGACCCATCTGGTTGAGGTTGCGCAGCGAAGCACATAGCACATCGATGTAGTCCGTAAGAATGGCTCCTCCGACCTTGATGACTGCAAACTGTTGCGAGGACACGGATGTGAACTGAGCAAGGTACTGCTGGACTTCGCGCTTGGAGGCAATGTTGTTCAGCACGCTGATAACGGCAGAGCGAGCATCGCGGCCGTCAGAGCGGTGCGAGGCATAGTTTCGTCGCGACAGCTGCGGAGCAGTCGCAACGAGGGCGCGAGAGGCATTGGAGACGCGGAGTTGTCGTGCCTGGCGTGTGAGCTGCCGGCAAAGCGGACGAGCAACAGACTGCATGGTGGCCGTGACTGCAGCAGAGACTTGTTCCTCACATGAGCAAAGAAGAGTGAGTGCGAGTGGAGAGTGAAAGTGGAGCGAGATAAAGGTATAGCTGCGGTCTCGGCTGGGGTACGACCAGAAGTCAAAGTATGCGAAATTTTATCTACACAGCTCACGGCCTGCAGCAGCTTTGAAGCTAGCTTTACCTTTGTGCGTTGATCTCAACTGGAACTGCCCTCTGTTTCCCCCGTGGGCTTTGTTCTAACATGTGCACGAGCACAGCAGTCGCTACGGCGAGGTGTTAACTCGTGCGCCAATGCCGCTAGAATTATCTGATCATCTTGATCCGAAATCGCCGAGATCCACTTCGGATCAACTTCGATGTTGACTGCAATATCGAGGAAAGTTATGACATCGCCATGCGGCTGTGATGGTCTTCCCATCTGACTGTCATTAAAGTGCGTTCAGCACAGCCTGCACACCTACGCTACCACTGTCCTCTCGCCTCAGTATATACGGCCTCAAATCAGCCTTCTCCACGCCCTGCAGCGCCCCCACACCAGTTCCAAAGTTTCTCAGACGATCCCTCAGGGCCTCTGGTCCTATCACAAACAGGTTCGCGACTTCTGTGAGCACTTCGAAGCTCGGATCGAACGAGCTCGGCAGATCCCATGAACGCAGCAACTCGATATACTTCGTTATATCCTTGCTGGCTAGCAACGCGCCGGTTTGCGAAATCTGATAGGACTTGAAATGCTGCAGGAGCAGACCTCGTAGTCCGACAGCCAGTTCGATTGAAAAGGAGTCAAGGACTTTTCCTGACAGAGCAGCCTTGGCCCGAGAGTGAAGACGACCGAGGAATGTAAAGACCGCCTGGCATGTTGCGGTCTGGAACTCAAGCTGAAGATTGAAGTCGTCCTTCGGGCGATAATCAGTCTTCTTTTGCCCGGATAGGAGCTTCTGCGTCCAATTCAATGCTGCATCGATGGTCTTCTGGAGAACAGTATCGATCTTGCCCTCCATTCTATCGACGAAACTTGTCGTCTGCTTCTCCAGATCTCTGCGAATGGTGAGGTTGCTCGCAGCCAAGGGCAGAAGTAGCATCTGGATCGTGGTGAGCATGAGATGCAGGACGCTGACTGCGGTGCGCAGATCAGCAATGTAATTCAGGTCTGGTTCCGTCTTCGTGTTGGCTTCTGCGACAGCAGCTGAGTCGTTGGCTGCATCTAATGCTGTCTCGAGGTATATTTCGCCCATGTGCGTGATGAGAAGGTGCAGTAGCTCGCGAATCTCTTTTGGCGTCTCGTTGCCGCCACTTGCTAGTTCGAGGCCACGACCAACCCCCTCTGCCAACCATTTCAGCATCCGCTTCGTGAATGGTAGGCTAAGCTGGCCGTCTTCGTCGGTGACATCGACCTCGTTAGGCCCAGCATTGTCCTTTGCGTGGTGCAAACCTGCCACTCGCAGCAACATCTTTTTCTGACCTGGTGGCAGATCGGTGCTATCCAGTCGTTCCATGTAGGCATCTCGGGCGCTGCTGATGAATTCTTTACTACGCGCAGAGATGGCACCAAGGTATGTATGGGACTGCACGTGGACTTTGCGCCTTCGTGAATGATAGAGTGTGAATTTAAACAAAAGACCTTCGAAAATCTCTCCAAGATTGCGCTTCTCGCGTTCAATGTAACTCGTGCCTGTAAAGTATGGCACAAACAACTCATCCAGTTGTTGGTCCAGTACTGCTGCAGTAGTCGAAGCAACGGGTTCAGGATGTTCTGTGAGTCCATGAGCCTTCAAATCCTCGACTAGAGCAGCGATATAAGATCTCGACGCCTGTAGCGATCGGAGGAAAGCAAGCGATGATATGCTGTCGGCTTTCTCCAAAACCATTTCTAGCCGTTGCTGTATCGACTGTTGGAAAACTCGCTGTATGAATCGTGCAAGAACGTCCTCGTAATATGGGAATGCGCGCTTGATAATGAAGCTCTCTTCCTGAACAACCACCTTCACTTCGTCTATGAGTGATTGTAAGCTCGGCTCGACTCCAGGCGGTTCCGTGTCCGGATCTGCTAGGCGGTCCCAGGTCTCATTGTCCACTGTCAGCTCCTCTGTAACCAGTTGGGATCTGTCGATGAAGAACTGGTGCTGATTCACGAACAGAGACATCACTGAATTGCCATCGCTGAAGTCCTGCAGCGCGACTGCGCATTCACGCATTCCTTCAAAGTTCTGTCTGCGATAGAACTCGTCAAAGGACTTGAGCAGATCTTTCTCCAGCATCTCAAGGAACTTTTCAACAATTTCTCTGGGTTTCGCGCCATTGTTGTTCTTCCGTATGCTGTCCGATGAGCTATTATCGTGGGTGCCATTGACCCCGTTCGTAGAAAGCCCATTCGTTTTGGGCGATTCCGTGGTCCCATCTAGCCGTTGTGATATCTTCAGCAGCTGTCGTGCAATGTGCGCACATCGAACTTTGCCCTCTCCACCACCCGCCTTGCGCATGTCGTCCAGACTCGACAGGTCTCCTAGCTCGCTGACCTCTAGCCAGCACTGAAGTACGAACTTGGCATCTTGCGCCCTCTGTCTCTGCTTGTCAAGCTCTTCCAATCGCTCTCCGATGCGCATCGCAGCGTTACCTCCAGCATCGCCATCGCCGTCCAGTGTCCGCTCCAGGCGGTGGAAGGAGCCGATCGCCCGCTCGAGTTCCTGCTCCCGCGATCTGATATTGCTGTTGTGCTGTACCTCGGCTTTGCGCACACTCGCACTGAGCTCGTTCTCCCGCTCTTGCAAATCCTCACTGAGATTCTTCAGCTTGTTAAGCGCGTGTTCAAAGGTGCGAATAAGTGGCTTTGGGTCGAATGCCTGGCTGGCTTGCGCATTGCTCGTCGTTGCACTCGTGGCAGATCGTCGCGCCAAAGTCGCAGAGTCGGAGAGAGATTCGACGAAGTCCTTCACTATGAAGTCCTTGCTGCTGAAGTTATCCAGTGTGAAGACGGGGTTAATGCGAGCGGATTGTAGGGTAGCCGACCGCGAGTGGCCGGACATGATGCTCGGAGCATCGGGACTGCCGACGCGAGCCATATTGGTTGTTCTGGTAGCCGATCATCGACAATCTCGTCTCTTCATGATGCTATGTCGCCGTGTCTGGAAATGTGTTGTGCAGGGCATGTGGTGGTCGTGGTGGTGCAGCTCCTCCCCCATTGATCGACGCGCACGGGCTCGGTTGCCGTGATGACATTTCGCTGGCGCCGGCTGCTTGACTTTCTTCATTGACATCAACATGTAGTCTGTCCGGACATCAACTCTCCTCCTTACGCATTCACCCATCTCATCACTCATGGCTCGTTTATCCGGACTTCAGCGAGATGTTCTATCACTCTACCGGAAGTGCCTACGCACTGCCCGAAGCAAGCCGAATCGCGCGAATTTCGAACGATTTGCGAGAAAAGAGTTTGAGAAGCACATCGACACGAACAGGAAAGATTTTGCAACCATCGAGTTTCTGTTGAGAAAAGGCACACGCCAGCTGGAGATCTACGAGGCGCCCAATATCACAAATATTGCTGGGTGAAAATGAACTTTGACAAGAGATGGCAGTTTCAATATGCACACTTTTCACCAGAACTCCCATCTGTGGAGATGCCAGCATTTCAGTGCTGCCCAGTCTGATCTTGAGTCTTACCTATTGACTCCCAAGGTAAGCACTTCCACTGCACTGTACTCACCACACGACGAATGATGTTAAAATATGAGTTCTGCAATGCGTATGGTTGGAAGTCCCGATCTTAGGACGGTGGCTCTTCAGCCAGATGCCGACAAACTAAAACTACACTTGAGCTGACTGTAGTTCCTACTCTGTCGCACTCAACCTCATCTTCGGCAAGGAAATGAATCTGACTATTGTTGCAGTCGCATTAGATAGCCCTCGGGCTTCACTCCTTCAGCTCCGGGGAATCTCCATACAGCAGTTGCTCTCCGTGTCCTCCGTAACGACCACCCATTATTTCCGCACTGGCAATGAGGCTATCGAGTTCTTTGACATCAGCCTCGCTGAGCTCGACTTCAACCAAGTTCTCCTTCACACGCTCGGGAGACGACGCGCCGGGGATGGGTATAATCAATGGCATCCCAGGCTTCCTGCCCTGAGCACGACACCAGGCGATGGCGAGCTGGCCTGGTTTGACACCTTTCCGTTCAGCCAGACTTTCGATCTCCTTCACAAGCTTCAGGTTCTGCTCGAAGTTCTCTGGCTGAAAGCGTGGCATCTGTCTGCGCATATCGCCTTCGGGGATATCATCGAGTTTCTTAATCTGGCCTGTGAGGAAGCCACGTCCTAGCGGACAGTATGCCACGATGGGGATGTCAAGCTCTGCGCAAGCTGCCGCTACACCATTGTTGAGAATTTCAGTTGCCCAGAGACTGAACTCGACTTCGACGGCATCGATCTTCGCGACCTTTGCTGCTCTCCGGATAGTATTGGCACTGCATTCGGACAAGGAAATGCCGCCTAGCTTTCCAGATTTCACGTATTCGTTGGCTGTGCGAATCGTGGTTTCGATTGGGGTTTCAGGGTCAACTCTGGCAGCCTCCCAGATATCAAGCTTCTTTTTGCCATCCAAAACCCGTAGACATTCATCGATGCTGCGTTTCGTGTTTTCGACACTGCCATCCGGCTTCAGGGCTCCCGGCACAAGGCCACCTTTCACACTGATGACGATCTTCTTCGCATCCTCGGGGTATTTCGTAAAGTACTCATTTAGCAAATGCAAGCTGTTGCGCTCTGGAGTTCCATAGAGTTCGCCAGCGTTCCAGAAGTTTGCGCCATTGTCTATTGCTGCCTTCATTGCAGCGAAAGCCTGTTCTTGCGTTGGGGGATTTTCCCTCCAAGTAAGGCCCATTAAGCCATAACCGATACCATGAACTTTGCTGCCAGCAACTTTGATCTCAAAGTCCTTCTGGTGAAGCACTTCCTTTGCCTTGTTGATGAGTGAAGACATGGCGTCTTGGATCGATTGAGCAACTTGAGCAATGCCGAGCAATAGCTGAAGGTAGGGATGATGCTTGCAACTTATCTGCCAGTCGAATCTGGCGGTTTCTCTTCTTCTTCAAAGTTATGGATGCGCGATGGCCGGCTTGCCTTTTGTTAACTCCAGAATCGAGGTTTTGAAAAGTACATGTACGGCCCGGTCGAGAAGCGGGG
Source organism: Cercospora citrullina (assembly GCA_013365195.1). Taxonomy (NCBI): domain Eukaryota; kingdom Fungi; phylum Ascomycota; class Dothideomycetes; order Mycosphaerellales; family Mycosphaerellaceae; genus Cercospora; species Cercospora citrullina. Next base: position 177,368 of record JAASFF010000449.1, on the reverse strand, counting down.
ATGATGCAATACATCGAGTGTGTGCCACCCCTGTCACGCCTGATGGACGGCCATGGAAGCCAGTGGCCAACACGCACACGAGATTCATTCGCAACTGCACTGCAAATCGCATCTGCGTGGAAACCGGCTACTTCAGACGCTAGCAAGACGAGAAGCTGAAGAAATTGTCAATCATGGAGCAAAGGAGGTCGCCATATCTCCGGGCATCGCCACAGCATCATTGAGTGTTAGAAGATCACATACACCAAATGCACTATCGGACATAGGACGCTGAAGGTATCTGGAAGACACGGATGCATGCACCGCTCGCGCTACAAGACGCAGGTTGCGCTGGGGATATCATTTGTCCTCAGGACAGGAAGAAGTACAAGCCGTCCATGGAATTTTCATTCAACTACTGGATTACCGCATGTCGAGACATCCACCGCCAGCAGTGCCACAGCTCCAGTGACGTTGCTCGGCTCCAGCCAGAAGACCTGAGTGCTCCTTCATAAACCTCTCAACCATGTGTGACTTTCTCCACGGTACCATCGTCCTTGGTGTGCACGTTCAGTCTGCAGAAAGATAAGTCAGCACGGCGGGACTCCAGGATCATCAGCCCACTACTGAGGACGCCTACCTGTTGGGATTGTGGTCCATGGTCATCATGTCGCCTGACTTGACGATGCGATGTTGTTCAGGAAGGTCGGTTTTGGCAAAGGTCTGCCACGAGTTGTCAGCCTTCTTAGTACCTGGATCCTTTTCTCCGTCTTTACGAACTGTCTCGTTTGATGTGTCGCCAATCTTCTTTCCGACGAGCTTGTTCATCCACTGAGATGTCTTGTCGCCATCGGTCGACTGAAGACCAGGAACTACGAGAGGCATGATGGTCGCGGGTCGGTAATGTGGTTGAGTTTGTTCAAAGTATTGTTAATTGCAGTGAGTTGGATTGCAATGTTAGAGAAAGAGTTGGACTTTGCACAGGCTATATTGTACCAAGTTTCTAGAACGGCTGACCATTCTGCGTACATGTAGCAATCGCAGGGATGACGTAGTCTTCAGCTGATGCCTGGCCACAGCAAGCAGGAGCTATCAGGAGCTTTCTTTGTCACATGAACTCCGACTCCGACTTCGAGAACGCCGCGATTGACAACTCGGAAGCTCTGCAGAGTATCAGTGATATCAAATGAATTCAAGAAGATTTATATGTCTGGATTGGTTGACCATTCAATTGATACTCATGACAACGTTAATACTTCCATAGCAATCCAATCGTAGCCTCGCTCGGCTTTCTGCACCAGGCAGCTCAGACAGCGGAATCATTCTTGGCGAATGTCCTCGCCAGTGCCTCAATGCTGTCTGCAATCCTCTTGAAGTCATCCTTCTGCTCTTGGGCAACCTCGTTGATCTCGTTGGCGGACGGATCTTCGTCATCATTTGCCCACTGAATATCGGTCGTGTTGAATTCGACCTTCACATCTGCGCCATACACATCCTTGGATGGGTGCGAAGGGAACCCTCGAAGGTCTTGGACCAGTCGCAGAAGCTCGTTCACGTCATCACTGAGGGCGTGGTCAGTACGTTTCTGTCAGAGTCAAGAGCAATTGGATTTACGCAGGAACGTCTCCAGTCTTCTCCGATGACTTGTTGTTCCCATCGTACTGAGTCTGGCGTACGACCGCGGATCGATTGGGCTCGCCGAGCACCTCGACGGTGAGCTTTGGTGTGTCTGATACCAGGTCAGGATTGAGCGCCTCTTTTTCTGAGAGCCAATTCAGCATCCACTCACCAAATGACTTCTGGAGTTTCACTTGGAACTCTCCGGATGGTGGAGGTGGAGCGACGATTCGAGGCATGCTGAGCTGATTTTGTTGTATAGGTCTGTCTTTCGCTGTGTGAGTAGAGGAAGACGTGTGAGAAGTGATTCAGAGGAAAGTTTCGAGCACGTCAATAAATGAGAGCAATGCTCTTGTGCCCCTCTTAACCTCATATGCAGGTACCACTCGTCATGACCATCGTTGACATCACGTTCCGCAAAATGATGGCCGACGGAACAACCTGCGCCTCCACCCGGCGATCTCGAGTTTACTTAGACTTCAAGTGCCAACGAAAGATGCGATCAATCTTGGCGGAAACATTCAAATGCTGAGGCAAGAGCAAGAGACATAACTCAAGAATATACTGTTACGCCTGAGGCAAACATACTATATATCACCTTCCCAAAGAGGCTAGGGCTCTCAACAGTCACCGCCTGCGCACAGCCACATGCGTTCTACATCCTGTGCCGCCCTGTTGCCTGGCTGACTGCTGGCTACTGTTGCTCATCTTCCTTCTAAATTTTCGCTGATCAAGTCATTTCTGGTTGAACCCTCAAATATGGCGGCCAACCTCCGTTTGGACGCTTTACCTCAGGAACTCATCACTCAGATCGCAACGGCCAGCGATGCATATTCGGTGCTTCAGCTCGCGCTCACGTGCCACACAATTCGAGCAGCTTGCTACGATGTGCTGACATTCAAGGAGATCATGGAGAGATCACAGCGATCACAATGGCGGAAAGATCTGTTAGACATCGCCACCATTCAACGCCGCTGCGGCAAAGATGTCAGAGCCTGGACGCGATATGCAATAGCCAATGAACTGACAATTCGATATGCGCAAGAACAGCAGTCAACCTTGGCACCTCCAGTCGAAGCTACTGAGAAGGGTACAGCACTTTCGAACATGCCGTGGTCAGCTCTGGCACCCAACATTCGAGTGAACGGCAGCAAAGAGATCGCGATGCTCTGGCTTCCCGAGCTTTTCCTGGTCAGACATCCTTTCCTGCTAGATGGGTTTTGGAGAGTCTACTTGGACAGTCCTCCAGCGGTCCTCCGAGTCAAGCACATGTTCTGCCTCACTATGGCAGTTCTCGGCGCGTCGGGCCAAATGATTGGGCTCGAGCGTGCGTTAGGTGCATCACGAGGTCGGACACTGGTTTCTGGAGACACGATGACAGTCCACCTCTGGAACTTATGCTGGATGATACTGCAAATAAGAGCCTCTGTGAAGACTCGTTTGGCTGCCTGGCCATATAATGACTCTGCAAGAGTACCCTATATCCCATCGCCTGCTGTCGTAGACATATCAATGCAGCCTTTCGAGACGCGATACGATATTCCCTTGCCGTTCGAGAATGAGTTCGATGAATGGTATCAGAATCATACGACCGCCATGGCCACAGAGGAGTACATGACCGAAGGCAAATTCAACGGGTACTATTGCTACTTTGGCACCTTCGCCCTCGCGCCACCGAGGCTGGATCCTCCGATGATGAACATACAATTTACAAAAGATCCTGATGCTCAAGCCAGAGATCAGCTGTGCCTCAGAGCTGAGAATTGTGTTGATGGCGTTGATACATTTTTTATACGAGGCTCGATCCAGACAGGCTACGCGGACAACACGCCACTCTTTCGCGGTCAGAAACGATATTCGCATGGTACCATGTGGGACTGGCAATTGCGCTTGACGCCCTTCGGACTTGTGGGTTATTGGGGCACTTTATCAGATGAAGGTCTACAAAGAAATGGATCGGTGTGGTTGTGGAAGAGTGACGATGGATCATAAGGTGTCATTCAGCAAATTACCAATGCTGTGGAGGTGGATGCTGACTCTGTTTCACTGGCGGTTTTTATGGCAGCAAACTATGATCGTAAGCCACGGTGATAGTCAGAAGTCTCGAGACGTAGCAACTGAATTTCATCACGTCCCTCGCGTCCGTCATGAGCGAGAAGTGATGCCGGAATTCACAGCGGCCTGCTATATGTCTCTGGAAGGAAGCACAGCTTGACTGCGAGGTGCACCACCATCTTCCCATCTCGCCATCACATGTGTGAAGAGAATCAAATGCTCACCTTTGACTGCTCAAGCTTCTGTTCATAGAGTGTCTCAAGCTGCGAGTTGTCGATCGTACCACGCCGGCTCCTCCCTCTGAAGCATAGTCGTGAGATTCTCCACCGACTCTGCCAGACCCTGAACGTTCTGATCCCACAATCGGAGGTCGATCTTGGGGTTCGTAGGCTCCTTGCTATTGAAGTGGATGACACCAGCGATCTGATCGATCGATCCCGAAAGACGATTGCTCTGGATCATGCCCGAAGCGTAGACTTCAGCCCTGTCGGCGTCCACGCCCAACACCTTGCCGAGATTCTCAAATGTGATGTTGGCATAGATACGAGAGACTGCTAGCAGGTTGTGCTCCAGCACGGCCTTGTCGAGTACTGTGCTGCCATCGGAGGTCTTGGCGAGCTGATGTTCCTTCAAGTTGGCCGCAAACGCGGCGACTTCGTCCGGGGACAGCAAGCGGTCCAGGAAAATCTTCTCGAGGATGCCAAACTCTGGTACATCTGACGCTCGCTCGTCCTTGTAAATCTTAGCGAGCTGCTTACCACGCTGCGGTCCGGCCGGCGCGAGCACAGCACAGGTGATTGCAGCTGAAAGAGCTTGCAAGCGCTCCTCCTCGTCTACGACTGATTCGTTTGATAGCGCGTAATACGCTACAGAAGCATCGAGAAAGCTGCGCTGTGAGTCTGAGATGCGAGCCTGCGAAAGCTGGAATTGCAGACGTGTCGGTTGATCTGTGACGTTGTAGAAGATCTGTTTGATCTTGTTGAGGTATGAGGTGGCGTTCGTGGCATCGTCTTCCTCGAGGTAGCAGCGGCAGATTCGCATCCAGATCTTGGCTTTGTCATCGTCACTGACACTGCGCTGTGAAGACTCGAGGGTGATATTCTGTAGCGTCTTGGCTGAGTTGGTGAAGTCATCGTCGGCCTCGTAAGCGTCTGCGAGGATGAGCTTGATTTCTGTGTCTTGTTGCTCGAACGAAATCACTTTTGGTTGGAGTATCTGAACGATTTGCGGACTGTGAAATGTGGTCAGTGTAAGGAGAAAGAGCGCCATTGCAGAAATGCCTACCCAGCTTCGAGTTTGATCTCATTGCTCAGTGCTCGAAAGTGCTCGACAAACGCAGAAAGGAGTGGCCGGGAGTTGATGACGCCGACAGCGTCGGACGTGATACTCTGAACATATGCGACCAAGTTGTCTGCGATATCGTCGCCGGATGTGGTGATTTGCTGCAGCACTTCGGCGTAGCCTTGAGCCCTCTCGTTGCCAGATGCCTGCTCGAGGGCCGCCAATTGGGAGCCGACAGGCGCCATCGGCGAGAAAGCTCACGTCACTTTTTTGCGATGCCAGTGATTGGTCTCGCCTCCTCCGAAGCTGTCGCGGTCTAGTTCTGGGGCAGATAGTGAGTGGTGGTGATGGATGGTGGCGGTGTTTGTCCTTGATGTCCGAAGTTCAAGCTGCGAAGTGGTCTCCACCAGCGCACAGCCACTGTGGCGTCACGTTCACTCAGTTCACAGCAACAGAAAGCAATGAATTAAAGTATGAATGAACGACGAGCAAATCTGGACATGACGATCCATGACGTTACAGATCTAATCTTATAGCTTACAGAAGCACATTTATGCCCACAATCGTACTGTCCCGTCGGCGCCGCCACTGACGAGCCAAGCCTCCACCGGATGCCAATCAACAGCAAGAACACCGATGTCTTTCTTGATCTTGTGTCCTCGCAGAATCTTCAGAGGCACGACGTTAGCATTCTCCATCGAATCGCCGAAAACTTTGCCATGCAATACTTGCAGCGTTCCATCGTCCGAAGCATCTGCAAACAGAGGGTGTGAATTGTGGAATTTGACACTGCGGATGGCTTTGCTGTGGTATCGCAGAGTCTTGTATGGCGTGCTTCCGAGATCAAGATCGTGCCACAGCAGTCGCTTGTCGTACGACGAAACGAGAAGATTATCGCCCATAGGATGCAACGAGATATCGGAGATCCAGCGTGCTCCAGGTTGCAATTCCTTCTCAAGCTTCTGAGCTTGCAGGTCATAGATTCGTATCCGTTGTCGAGTGGCAAGGAAGAAAAGCGGGCGGGAGGGATGGAAGCACACGGTCTGTGCCAGGCCCTTTGGTCGCTTGAAAGGATGCTGCGTTTGGTGCTTGCTGAGAGTGTGTATCGCAACAGAGGTCGAAGTCGAATTGGAATTCGGACACACTGTCGAGAAGTACTCACCTCTTCGGTGCCACACCAGTGTCTTGGGGGTCGATCTGAAGGTGATTGTGAGCATGACTCCCTTGTCCTGTAAGCTCTGAGGCGGCCGTTCCCAGGTGGCAGCCTTCGGTTTAGGCGCGCCATCGGCAGTCTTTGTAGCATTAGCCGCCTCATAGCCAAATCCAGCATCGATAATGTCGCGCGCATTATTGTCAGCCTCCTCAGTTATGTCCTCAAGTTGCGGCACAATGAAGTACACAGTCTCTCCGCAGCATGCTCCGAGAATGAATGCACTGTGACCAGGCCGCCACGCGACCACGTTCACCGGCTCGGATTGGGAAAGCTTGATGCGCCTTACTTGACGAGTATTCTCTATGCTCCAGATACGCACGGTACCATCTGTCCCTCCGGAAGCGATGTAACGACCAGTTGGATCAACAGCCACCGTCCGTACTTGGCCATCATGCCCACTGAAAGTCTTGTGGCATGTCGTTGGGAACGGCTTGAGCTCTGAAGGGTCAGGTAGTTTGGGCAGCAGCGATTCAGGATCGATGTTCAATTTGCTTCGTCGCACGCGAGGGGCGAGGTAGAGGTCGAGACATCGGTTCATTCTCTCGTGCAAAAGCTCGTCGTAGCCGGGAACGCGTCGCAAAGCAGAATGGTCTCGAGGCAAGAAGTCACGTTTTCGTTCCTCTGGGTCTGTGTTCTCCCACTCTTCGCGTTCTTGCTTGTCTGGTAGATACTCTGCAGGTGGGTGATAACTTTCCTCGTAACCGGGAGGAGGCAGTTTCGGTGCAGGCACATTCTGCGGACAGTTAGCCAATAATCGTTCATGACAGAGCAGTTCGTGCGCAATACCATAGGGTGATCAGGTCGAGGTGCCTCGTTCGCCCACACATCGTAAGAAGCATATTCCAGCTCTTGCTCTTCCCGTTCTCGCTCTTCCTCGTCTGGTGTTCTGAAAGGCTTGATCCGGCCCTCCTTGATGGCCTTGACCATCTTCATAACCCGTTTGTGCTCGTGCATAGATGGAATGAATCTACGCTTTGGCTCCGGCGCAGCAGAGAGAGGCATAACTTCCTCCATGCCTTTCCCAGTGAACCACTCGACGTAGTCTGGATATGGATCGTATCCGTCTCCAGGCTGCTCATTGCGTGTCAACTTCTTCAGTGTCTCCAACTCGTCCGGGCTCAGCTCGAGCGGTTTGCCAGTGGACGGATCTGTGAGACCTGTCCATCCTTCTGGTAAATCTATGCTCTCAAGCAGTGAGTCGAGTGCTTGGCCCTTGGCCGGTCTGGCAATCTTCTTGCCATTTATATCGTACCCAATGTGTGGATATGCGTCGTAGTATGACAATGGAATGTTTCCAATCGTATTCGAGGTGACGGGTGCATCGGAGTCGTCGGTGTCGTAGGCGGGATCGATCTCTTGGTAGACGTAGCGTTCATTTCCATTGGCGTCCTTTTCGATGCGATAATTGGAGGTTTTTGTGCGATCTTGAAGTTCGAGACGCTTCATGCGCTGATCTGGTGAGACGGACAGATTCTGTATATCTCTGCCAGTGTCGGTGCCCATCAACTTTTCTGGCGTTGCATTTGCACCACGAGATTTCAAATTGCGAATCTGATCCCGCACGTCCTCCTCGTCCTCTGACGAAGGAATCTCGTCGCTATCCAGCTCTGCATCCTCGTCCTCCTCGTCCTCGATATCTGCTTCACTGTCGAATTCGTCCTCGCTGTCGTCTTCCGCGCTGTCGCTCTCATCGAAGACGCCATTGAGCTCCTCGCCGTCGAAATCTTCCTTGTCATCGCTGCTCTCGGGCCGTGGGACCTCGATCACCTTGCGCTTTTGCCCCGCTCGTTGCGCCATATTGTGTGTGGGTATGCGTACAAATTTGTCGTCGCTGCGAGCTTCAATCTTCAAAACTTTCGAAGCTTAAGTCCGCTGTGGGTCTGAAGTCCGAGCTCCGGAGAGTTTCACTTGCAGCGCCCACTCATCCTCCAGCCGCCTCGAAGTCTTCAGCCTCCCAATTCACGGAGACAAGTAGACGCATCTGCTCCATATGCAACAGCACCTAACTACTGATGCGACGCATTAGGTGCGTCATCTACGCCAAGAGCATTCCCCGACCTCGGACCATTCGCGAGGCAAGGATCTACATGTGCAGCTGCACGGAAGCAAGTCTGAGGGAGCAGGTGGAGAGCAGATTATGGTGCACACTACCGCTCAGCTGGGCGAAGTCAATCCTATGCTTGCGCTGGCATTACTTCTAGAATCAACTTGAAAGTCATTGCTTTGTTCAAGCCGTCTTGGATTCAGCTGCGGCACACATTCTACACTCTTCAATGCAGTCTGTACTAATGGCTGAGGCACAAGCTACGAGACAAACGAGCTCATCCGAACACAGTGCGGCACAGCCTGTCAAGCGTCGAGCCGCATGTGATGAGTGTAGTGTGTTGACTTACGAATACTGACTATTCATATTACCTAACACGAGGACAGGAACGAAGAAGCTGAAATGCTCAGGCGCCACGAGTGAGCGACCACGATGTACACGATGCGAACGAGAGAACATAGCCTGCGTGTTCTCAGTTCAGAAACAGATGGGAAGACCCAAGAAAAGACATGGGGAGAACACAGAGAACAACGCAATTACGAAGAGGCGCAATCGGGAGCGTACTCTGGAAATCAATACGTCTCAAAGCATTCCTGAGATGGACATCTACGAGAGCGCTTTTACGCCAGGGGGCAGTCTGCAGCCCTGGCTAAGAGACGTCTGGCCAGCCGACGTTAGCGGAGAGGGCGGACACAACGGGCACGGCAGTGATGGAGGTCTGCCCGGCCTGACACCCGATGCTGGTATGGAATCGAGTCGCAGCAGCAGCCTGGAAAACGGCCAAAACAGCCTCGTGGACGTTCAAGACGAAAGTACTTCACTACTTCTCGATCCTTCCCTCGCAGGCATAGCCGATGCCTCTACCAGTGTGCAGACGAGCTCGGTACCCAGTTGCGCTTGTTTGAGCACTCTCTACCTGACGCTAAACAATCTTCAAGCGATGGACAACGACAGATGTAGCTTTCCGTTTTCGCTACATCCCTTGCGAGAAGCAATGCAGACCGCATCGGAAGTCCTGACATGCGAGGCGTGCCCTTCGCGATTTATATCAGCAATTCAAAATACACAGATGGTCGGTACTCTGTTAATGTCCATCGTGGAACGTTTCGGCAAGGTTCTGGAGCACATTAACGCCGAGGCCGTTCGAGCGCGAGGAGCAGGCGAGAGCAAGAAGTTCACTCTGGCTGACCTCAACAGCTCAACATTGCATCTGCATACTGGTGGACTAAATTGCTCGGCCGCGTTCTCTATCGACCTTAGCCCGGATGAGTGGAAGAGCATGTGCAAGAAGGTGGTGCGAGCTGAGGTGCATGGGCCAGGGGCTGGAAACAACTGCTGTCCATATTTTGTTGGGCTATGCGCACAGATGGAGCAAAGGCAAGCCAGATGGCACTCGCGACCTCTCCCGAAAGACTTTCCTCGTGACGGTAAAGGGCTCGCAGTCGGTATGGAGCGGGAATCGATAAATCCCGGACACGCCAACGGCGAGTACTTGTGTCTTAAACTGGTCAGCTTCGCACGCAGGCTTGTGGCGACATTGGACTGGTCGTGATTTTCGCCATTGAGCTTGCCGCGTTACAGAGGCTAATAGACCAATTCATAAAACGGAGTGTCACGCGGGCTTCAACAGAAAGCTGTGTCTCCCTTTCATGAGAGTCCCTCAGCCGGGCTTCCTCAACTTGTTAAGCGCTGCCATTACTCCCTCACTGAGCGCCTCGTCGTCTTGCTTGCGCTTCTTTGACATCTCAGACGGTTCATTTCGCGTTGTTGCGGTAGTCTTCTTGACCGGAAGCATAGCCTCATTCATCGCTGCAGCAAAAGCCTCTTCGTCCTCGGTGGGCTCTTGTGTCTGTTCTGCGAGCCGACTAGGCGGGCGGCGATCGGCGTCGGCCAGACCAGTATTCGCGCGGCTGAGAGCAGGGGTAGTTGCTGCACTAGAAATTGCCTCGTCCCTCGTGACATCTCTGGACAATGTCGGCGCTCGTGATATTGGCTGGGTGCCGAGAATGTTTTCCACTTGTAGTCCTCGTTTGCCAGCTCGCTGAATACGAAATGGCTCAGTCACGCTTTGAGTCCACTGCTGCACTTTCTTCTCTCCCCAGCCCCCAATCATCGCCACTTCTTCGTGCCGTGCATTTACCGCAGTGCGAATTGTGCCAAATTGAGACACAAGTGAGACAGCATCTGTCTTGTTGATCGATCTCGGTGTGGTCACAAAGTCGACCATGCGATCACTGTAGGATGTGGACTGATGTTGCTTGATAGACGTCGGTGCCGCATTCTCATAGGTCTTGAACAATTCCAAATATCGTGCTCCTTCGGCGGCGGACCAGCACAGGATGATGGTGACATTATTGATCACACTGGTCTTACTGAGCTCCTTCAAACTCTCCTCATGGTTCTGGATATCGACCATGCACAGGATGATGCGTAATGCGTACTTGCCCTGCAGATTTTTGATCCGCGTGTAGATGTACTCGGGGTGCAGCCGGTGATATTTCAGACTGAGGAACAATGCACAGGTCGTGGCCCCTAGTACATAGTCTGCTGGTATGTCTGCATACTCCCACGGCAACGATCTGATCTTGTCCAGGATCGGATTTCCCTTCTGCCTTGGAGATACTATAATCGACGCTGGACCGGTACGTCTCGGAAGTGCTTGAGGTTTTGGTTGTTGCACGCCAGATTTTGTCGTTGATGCAGCGCCACTCTGTCTGTCTAGTCCAGGTTGTCGCAGTGGTTGTCCGTTTTGTCGTGAGCCTGATGCGTGTGACGGGTTCGAGCCTGTTGTGGCGTTTCGAGACACGCTCGGAGCTGCTCGATGCGGCCCATCATCCTCAATCTCGTCGGCCATTTTTGCTGCACATGCTCACCGCTGCATTCACCGACAGCGCATTGTTCCGTCGCCTTCTGTCAGCAGTGAATGCTGATTGTCGGTGGAAGTGAGGCGCGTTGATGCGAACAAAGGGTCATAAGGCAGAAACGCGGTAGACGGCAAGCAGGCGCACAAGCCACTCGCCCGTCGACGTCGATCCACCAAGCGCTTCTTCGCTTCTCCAGCGACGACATCCGGCCACCAGGACCAGCACCACCGCCCCCATCACCACTGGATCCCTCGCCCAGCGCCGACACCCCCTGGACCTGAAAAGCCGTTGGTCTTGATCTTCCGATGCTCGCCTGGCGCCGCGCATACTGATTCCGCCCGTTTCGGCGAGCCGACGTTCGTCTTCTGGGCCGGTCGTGCACGCTCTTCAACCATTCTTAGGCGGACATCCCCTACGGCCACGACGCTGACCTCGCCGCCGTCCTCGACTGCTGGAGCGCGCTCTGCTTCAATGTCCGCCTACGACGGCGAGCGATCACCGAAACGGCAGAGACTCGACTCCTACTCGCCCGCCAGCCCACGGCCGACCGCAGAGCCGACAAAGACCTTTGTGCCCAACTACTCCACCCCTCCGCCCAGCGTCCGTATGTCACCTTCATGGACCGCGCAATCGCAGACGAGTCAGCAGCTGCAACACCAGCCTGGAGGTAGCAATTTCCCGTCTCCACCGAGCACCGCCGGCTTTCAGAACCGGATGGCGAACCGCGACAGCGAGCACGGTGGTAGTGGGCACCACACTCCGGCCTCGCAAGATGACGGCGATGTACGGAAGGACGGAGATGGTGACTCAGAAATGACAGACCGACGAGAGAACTCTGGGGAGGGGCACAGAAGGAGCGATCACGAGCGACAGGGAGGTGAAGGTAACACTGCGGCGACATCATCTTCAATTGCAGTGCCGCAGCTATACAGAATCCGCACAACTCGTAAGTATCCCCAGCGGGTGGCGTACATGCAATATGTGCCATGCTAAACGGCCTTCCCTCTTGCAGCGATCGTACCTTCACGGCCGCATGCGAGTCAGAACCTCCTGGCGCTGTACGATCTATCAGCGATACAGAAACGAGTTGCTCGAGTAGATGATGCCGGCAACAAGATCAAGCTCAGGAAGTCTTATGCGAGCAAGGTCAAGAATCTAGGGCTCGAAGGCCTGAACAAGGCAACACCGAACCAAGGCGAGCTACGAGGTCTTGTGGATCCTGATTGGAACGTGGAGGCCGCGCCTGGGCAGACGTGGTGGGATCAAACCTGGCAGGAATTCAGGTTAGGCGATTCCGCCGCGGAAAATGAGCTTCTTGGGAAATTAGATTCGGCACTTCAATTCCAACCAGGACGCTTACCAAGGACCGAACATGAAGCGTGGAAGAAGACTTTAGGCTTGGACGAATCGACTTTGGCGGCGAAAAGTCTCGCTGCATCCAAGGACGCAAAGCGACCTGTCCCTGATGCGCATCTAGCCAAGACTGCACCGGCCACCGCCATGAGAGCCTCTGCGCCATCGTCGCCCCGGAATGGTCAGCGACTCGATCGAGCCGGAAAGAAGCGTAGCTACGGTGACAGCAGTTTTGAAGGGTATGGTGAGGGCTACGAAGACGATACAGATCTCGACGACAACGGGAGGCGACGGGATTCCTCTAAACGTCAGAAGCGCAAGGTGAGCTTCAGCCCCACTGAATCCTATCAAACCCCTAGCACGTAAAGGCTGCGCGCCCACTCAAGGTCGAAGACAGAGGTGAAAAGCACTTCTCTTGTGGCCAAGTGCATATTCGGCCAGGTCTCCGGATGAGAAATTATACACTTGCGCAGCGTCTGGGGTCGTACCGAAGCATCATATGGTGTCTCGTGACGTGAAGGTCGTCAGCTTACACTCTTGCAGGAGTTTCCTTCGAACGCGAATTCGCCCGCCTTCTCGAGTGGTGGCAGCTCAAGCATGGTGGGAGTTCGCAGCTCATGAGTGCTGCAATCCCGAATATGCATCAGTGAAGTTTGATCTTCTGACCATGGTCACTGGTCTTGTGGTTCTGCTTACCGTTTGGATGGAATCTGCTTTCGCTCTAGCACGTCTCCACTGTCCCACTCTCGAGCGACCCAGTACACACGCGACGACCCGACCCACAAAGGAGTGAGCGCGACTTTTCCTCGCCCGGATCTCAAATATCCCGCCGTTTGGAACGCTTACACGCCGATGTGCAAAACTAATCACATATCCCCGAACAACCCATGCTTTTTCAACTTTTTTTTCGCGACGATCGGAGGCAAGACATCCTCTTTCGACTTTACGTGGAATACGACAATCTCGTGCGCACGAACAAAGACTGCTATACAGCTCGGGCCACGCGCGCAAGCAATGTGCATATACAACCGAGGAAACACAAACACACACACAGTCCGTTGATACAGACTGGACTTTGAGACTGACTTTTCTGATTTTAACGAGGATGATGCAAAGAAGTGAGGAACGACAACGGAGGTCACGAAAGTGCGGAAGCTTCTTGTCTGTTTCTGGGCGCTGCTTTGCGGTTTCTGCTTTTTGCTTTTACTCGGCGCACGAAATACCCCCCCGGTATAAATCCTACTGGGAACTTTTGGTTGTTTGTTTTGGGAAAGCAGAAAGGGAGGTATACAGCGGGGATCGCGAACGGTCGTAACGTATGTGTGTGCGTGTAGAAAGAAAGAAATCACTGAAAAGGGATTTTTTCTGGTGTTGATGCACCAGATGGCTTTTTTGGTCGGCAAAATGAAAAATCTTATGAAGATTCAAAATTGTTGTGTTCTGATTGCACTTACTGCTGTGCTCGCAGTCTTGATTGGTACACTGAAGCACTAGCATTCGTACTATAAGACAGATGTTCAGACACGTTGCGTAAAAAGCAAGCTAGAAGATATAGCACAGCATTGATTCGACCGACGTAAGTATAAAGAGATGATATAAAACTAAATCACACGAAGCCCATAGATTTGACGCTTCTTGTTCCATATACACCTCACGCTGTACATTCACGTCCCGTTTTCCCCCTTGGTTACACCTTGAACTCCTCCATAATGAAAATGTATTTCGACAGAGATTGAGGATTGAGTATGGCTGGATCCGATGATCCTTTTCGACATTATTTCGACTCGGTCATATTTACCCTCGGAGCAGGGAGTTCACCGACATCACTACCAGCCATTTCGTAAATGGGAGTCTGGCCTCGCATTTCCGCCGGCACGCCCTTGACAGGCGAGTAGAACTCATGTGGGTTCTCCATTTCGGAGTATCCAATTTTGTTCGGATCGATCTTGTGTGGGCTGTCCAGTTGGTGGATTTCTTGACCTTGGAGCTCGCCGCCCATGGGGCCTGAGATGAATGGTCGGGCTTCGGTGTCCAGGGAGTAGGTTTTGTCTTCTGGTGTACTTCCTGCTGTACCGCCCGCCGCGGATTTGGCATCGAGCTCGGCAAGGCGTTGTTTTTCTGCGGTCTTCTTCTTGCGGCGGAGGAAGAAGAGAACGAGGCCGACAATTGCGACTAGGCCGACGACACCGCCGACTACGCCTCCAGCGATGGCGCCAGTGTTGGATGAGCTGTCGTCGTCGGTGCTCGTCTCGTTTCCACGGAGGATTGACTTGATCTCCTGCTGCGCTATCCGATCTGCATCCCATTCGCAAGGAGCGATGGTGAAATTTGAACGGTCGTAGTCTGCGATTACGTAGGCTTCCTGGAAGAATGTGCGCCCAAGCGTGTACTGCGATGAATTTTGCGCCCTCTTCAATGGGAAGTATCCTGTGCTGTTCACAACGTTGGGGAATCCCAGCGTTAAGTCAAAGGCCGCATACGGAAAGACGATGTCTATTGCCTCCGACGTCGCTGTGGAGTCAGCAGCTATTGTGAAGGTGACATTGGGATTCACACTTCGCAGCTGTTCACGCAGTGTGTCGTTGACCAGATAGAAATTTGTTGATTCGTCGTATGTTAAGTTGAAAGCGGCCTCGAATGCATCGCATGCTGATTGGGGAAGCCACAATTGTGCAACCGAAGAGTCGAGGAAGATTTGGATGTTGCCTTGTGGCAAGAGAAGGCCGGCAGAAGAATCGGTCTGGATTGAGCGCAAATTTACCAGCAGATCGCGGCTGATATCGGTGTTGAATGGAAGACTGAGACTCTGGTTTTGGTTGAATCTGCTCGCGTCATAGCCGCCTAGCGTGAGCGAGCCTAGATTGTTGCCGTTCAGCCTGTACTGGTTCCCAGCGGTATATGCCCAAGATACCGATGGAATGGTCCTGTTGTTCACCAGGGATTGCACAAACGAGGTCTGTGGGTTATTGAACTCTGTAACGCCGGCCGAGGTGGTGAAGTTCGTTGGTCGTGGGTTGAGACCAAAAATTCCTACAAAGAATTTGGCACTGTCCAGATTGAAGACGACATTGTGCTCTGCTGAGGCCTGTACTGCACCAGGCCAGCCGATGGTGACGCTATCATAGCCGGCCGTGCCCTCGGTATCGAGACCCAGATTTTTCGCAACTCCCACGTTGTAAATGCTGTTGGGGACCCAGGTGTTGGACTCGGAAATCTCGAAGATGCCTCCTCTTTGCTGCGGGCAATCCTCTGGGTAAGTATCCGGGCAGCCTTCTGGGGAGATTGTCAAGACGGATGTAGCGGATGTCCCAGGCATGAGGCGCACCGTCTGCGGCTGCACACCAATCTGCACAGGAAACGACGACCATGGCCCATCATTGCCATCCCAATTCTGCGCCGCCGCAATGCTCAATGCCGCCGGTATCGTCGTCGTCGAGTCATTCTGCCTCTTCTCTAACCTCTCCAACCCTGGAATGCTCCGCGATAGTAATGAGGGAATCGAGTATGCGTCAGCGAGAGGAATGGCAAGCAGAGCTGCCAGTGCTCCCGTGCGCGCCATCGCACGCGCACTATCGACTCCGTGTTCCTCGTCGGCCAGCCAGGATAGATCACGCCGGGAAGCGCAGGTTCGACGCGGTGACGGCGGTGAAAGCACGCGATGCCATTCAGGAGGGTGTGAACGAGCGACAGGACATGGTGGAGGAGGCAAGACAATACGAGGTGGTAGTAACTCTATTCTACTCTGCACTGCGACGGCGTCAATTTGCCCGCTGTCAGCCGCCGGCTCTCGGATGCTGCTGCACGTGGAGTTCCTTCTGGCCATCCCATTCAGTTCTGGACCGCTTGAAGTGTCTCTCAGAGCTTCACTTCTGTTGCCATCCTGCTTTTGAGCACACTGCGGTCCGTCAATAACTGCGAACGATGTTATCGCAGGCCGGTCATGATAACAGCCAAGAAGCTTTCCCATGGACGTCTTCACCGCTAGCGCCGAGTCTAATTGCAAGAGCCGCGGTAGAATGCGTCCTGCCGCCTGATCTCCGGCGTACATCTGGGTCCAGGAAGGCGAGATGCGCTTCAATGGCATGCTTAATTCTATTTCGAGCTGCACTCTACGCCATCCCGCCGCCTCCGCCGCCACCGCTCACGCAGGACGATGAGGTGAAATATGCCGGTGTTGTCGGCAGGTCAAATACAACATATCGCACTCCTGCAACGCGTGTTTGCTCCTTCTTGTCCGGATCCAGCCCGCTGCAGGCGATATGACCATGCATTGAGGAAACTCGCCTAAAGCTCAGCGGAGGATCTGCTGGAGTGGATCAGAGGCACATGCGCAGGCAGCTGAAGATTCCACACAGCAGAAGCAGGCGAACATAGTATCGAAAGGTCTGGCCAGGCAGGACTTCTCGTGGATGAGGCCATAGCGTTGCTGCTGACAAGCCCGCTCGCAGCTTCTAACTAATGCTCCCAACTCCAGCGGACTCCTCAAGACTGATCCTTCGACACGTGCCGGTGGTATGTTACGCCAGAAATGCAGTATCGCTTATTCCCTCCGCCACACGCGATGCTGGAGAGCACATCACATCCCTGCGACCTCCAGTGCAAGACTGCGCGCGAGACCGCCGTCGCTTGCAAGTCAGCCTCTTCGCCTCGTGGCTCTTCACTTTTCTATTCCTATGCAATTTCCTACGCTCGTTCTTCGCTCGCTACCACGCTTTCCGCGAATATGACAGTTTAGGCCCCTGTGCCCATTCACTCGCTCTGTCGTCATAACGACTGCAATATGCTGTGGTTGGCAGCACTCGCCGGCACAGCTATAGCTACGGAGGCAGGACATAGGTTCGGACTGCCAAGAGGTGGGTAGACTGCACAGTGACATTCCACAATCCTCTCTGTTGGCATCCAAGGTTGATCATGAGTAGATGCAAATGTCACGGCCGTCACAGAAACCACCCCGACGGGTCCAAATGGCTTCAACACATCGGCATACTGCGCCTCGCAGATGTCTCAATATTTCGCAACCTACAATCCGACTGGAGTCTTCACTACGTCGACTATCACGGATTACATAGGCTTCGATGACACAGGCGAACAGACTGGCAAGATTGTCACGCAGTCGTACAGCACCAGGACCATCACGTTCACCAAGGAGGCATATATGGCCTGGCAACAGGGCGGGGCCAAACCGCCATGCTGCAACACCTGCCAACTGAAGGCTGGCACGATCGAATTCTTCTGGTGGCCAGACCTGGCACAAAGCACGACAACTACCTCAGGTCCAGCAACATCCCCGACGAGCAATGTCACAGCCCTCGTAACTGTGACTGGCAAAGATGGCTTCGTATTCACTTCGCCGACCGTGTACATGGCATTCTCATCACTATATGCGAAAAACTTCTGCGGCACAGTCGGCGATATTTGGGAAAATACCACGATCGGCTTCCATCCCAGCGAGATATCGACTATCAATGAGTACTCATACACATACTATAGCTACTTCACGACTATCGAGCGAGGTTCCACCATCACCGGCGTAGCTGATGCAAAGGGAACTAGGTTACCTCCGTCTTCGCTCAAGTATGCAGACTTGGCTCAGAATTGCTCAACAATATCTGGCTACGTTTACTTTGAGAATAACCCGCAGAATGATATTGGAGGTGGTTGGGAGCACGATCCATGTCACCCTGTCCTCGCCATTCCGAAGGCTTTACTGAATATGCAACAAGCATGGCAAGACGCGCAATGCACTGTCCTAGATGGTTACGGAGCGTACGATCCACCAATGGCCCTCACGCCAGCCACAGCTGCTGCTACGCCCACTCTCCCGCCTCAGCCCGGGAAAACGGACACGCACACCGAGGCATCAGTGACCACGACTCATACTGCCTTACCGGATAGTCAATCTACGAATTTGCCGAATCAGGGAACTGTCTCTGGAGATAAACCATCTGAGACGACCTGGACGATTGGCGCTCCGACGCCTGAGACGCCCATCATTCAGCCATCACAAAGTGAACTGGACACTCCGTCCGCTCGAGGGACCGAGACTGAAACGAGACAATTCAAGCCACACGTTGAAGCATCAGGCACAGCGCTGTCCAGCATACGACGTACGCTTCAAAATGTGGGTGTCGGCCAACAGCAGCCTGTACAGACTACAGTCGAGGTCTTCACCATCATTGAAGTCACAATCAACCCTGCTGGGACCACCTCTGTTTTGACGAGAACCACCGAGGCTATCTTGCAACCTGCCAGGACAGTTATACAGGCGACAACGGACAGAGGCGGCTTTGTCACAATGATCACCATTATCGAGGCAGAAAAGGGCAAACCAGGACAACAGATTGGGAACGACGGTACTGTATACACTATTCTCCACGAGTCTACTCTGGCCGACGGCCGAACGACAGTGATTCCTTCTGTGGTGCTGCTTGGAATTGCGAATCCAGCTCAGCTCGAAGAGTCAGGAGCGCATGTTGACGTGCCTATCATCACAGCTGGTGGCAATGTGTACACCGCTAACTCTAACTCCGCATTTGACATAGATGGTACGATGCTCAAGCTGGGCGGCACAGTGACTGTTGACGGAACCACCCTTCAATTGGGCGTAGATGGAATGACAGCGACTATCAACGGACAAACTGTGCCGCTGGCGAACGTTACTGCCAGCGGAAATCCCGACACCACCATCACCGTCGGCAGCGATATACTGACTGGCAATGCATCGAGCGGTTTTTTGGTGGCACCTGGCACGACGTTGTCGATCGGCGGTTCATCTGTGACCATTAGTGGAACGGCATACGCTCTGAAGACGAACAGTGCAGGAGAGACGCTTCTTATCGCAGGCTCTACCGACACATCATCAACAGCCGGCAATGTTGCAGGTTACATCATGAGCGTTATTGGAGAGACGGATTCGAGGAATGATGCGAATGCGAGAGCCACGACATCTACGAGACGAAACGAAGGATTCCCGGCAACGAGAGAAGCCGAGACCACATCGACAGTATCTACCGGAACGACCATAATGATCAATAAGAGATGGCTTTCATCATGGTGCTTTGTCATCATATTGGCACTCATGAAAATCATATAGTAGACTCGGCGAGCCATTAGAATCTTAACGATCTGATGCATATTAGTGATTATGTAGACCAATATTAATGCATAATATATGACGATGAGTTGGACTTTGAACTTCCATGCTTAGACCGGAACACGATGGAATTGCACAAGGCATCCACCCAAGTAGAAGACCTCGCTCGTACAGCCTACAAAATCTGCTTCGTCTTACGAGTCTCCACCTCATATACCCATCCCGAAATCGTCTTTCCTAGCAAAGCAGAATGACCCCTGAGCCACTCGACATCATCTTTCACGGCTTTCTCCAGATCAGGGAAAGGTTGGAAATCGTATGTACCTGCCAAAACACCGGCTCCCACGTTTTGTGCTACGAGCGAAAGAGCGTCGGTGTTGGTGAAGGTTAGCATGCCGCAGCCAGTCTGGGGAAGAGTTGTACTACGTTAGTGACACTCCAAGTAGTGCACGACGTTTTTCGTCACGGTGACGTGGGTTGGGGTCATGAGGGATAAGACTCTGACGTGTTTGACCAATACAATCTCCCGTGTTCCGAGAAGGTGTTGAGAGATCAGGATCGATCGGAGGGCGTCTTTGGCGTTGCCTGTGTGATTTCTCCGTCAGTCGACGTGACATATGATTTGTAGAGTAAAATGGAGAGCTGTATTCCCGGCATTCCTAATCACATGCGCATCACCGAGATCGATACCAAAGGCTGCAGCGGGATCGATACGAGCATCCATGCAAGTCACTGATTGAAACAATATCAGCCTTCGTTAGGTTGATGACCAGATTGTAGTACAACTTGCCCACAAGGTACTTCTTCGCTGGTGGGAGCGCGAGATGGCCTTTCGTGAAAGATGAGCTATACTCTTCATTCTTCGAGACCAAATTCTTTTGGATATCTGTTGCCATCGTGTGTGAGCCTCAGAAGATTTACAGTGGACTCTTATTCGTTTGAGTGTCATTTCGGGATGAATACATTAGATGACGATGTATGGTGGGTCTTTCTCTGAAGAATGCTTCGGTCATCTTTGCAGCCATCTTGTTAATATATCATCGAGCTGTTGTGTAGCTGTATCGGGCGGGGAATGTGATATGGCGTGCTACAGCTAGCGCAGGTACCTGCTGAGTCCTCTCAAACACATTCGAGCTATTGCTGGCCCTGGCACGCAATTTTTTTTTTGCAGACGCATCGGGAACACACAGAAGACGATTTCGCCGACTGCATATTGCGAGCAAAAAGTGCAGTTCGACTGTAAGCGAGCATCTGCAGGTTGCACATGTGCTGACGCATCACTCATTGTCGTTCAAAATGATTTCGCACAGCTCGCACGTATGCTGGACCAGTCCGACAGCAACCGCCTATAAGTCTTGCGCCATTCGCTGTCCAGCTGTCGAGCTCAGCAGAAAGTTTCGCCAAAGCAGCAGCTCTCTCTTCCGTGTTGAGAATGTCTTCTGCGCGTTGACCATGCCAGGTCTTGCTCACCGCATCCCACACCTCTCCAGAGTTTGGATAAGCAACAAGGGGCATCTTCGTCAACTTGTGGATGTTCCCAAGGGTTTCTGCAGAAATAGCCATGGGCACGCAGTTGATGCCGAAAGCAACGACCTGTTCGGGATAGTGCTGCACCACATCGACCACGTCTTGCCAGGATGTACCATCCGCGAGGTGCTCAGTGTCCTTGACTGTGCAGCCGAGCAATGCGATAGCAGTGGGAAACTCTCTCTCGAGCAGCACCAGTAACGCTTTGATCTCATCGATGTTTGGTATCGTCTCGATCGCGAGGAGGTCAACACCGGCGTCTACCAGCGCGGCGATTCTGGGGCGATGGAAACCCATATATTGCTCAGCCGTCAATGTGTAAGCACCCGTGTACTCAGATCCATCCGAAAGGTATGCGCCATAGGGTCCGACACTGCCTGCTATGAGTAACGGCCTGTTTCGACCAACGACGCTCGTGTAAGCTTTGTCGCGAGCCTGCCTAGCCACTTCAACACTGCGCTTGACGAGTTCCTTTCCGTCAGCTTCGCTCAGCTGTAAATGCTCAGTCAAGCCCTCGGTAGCAGCTTGGTAAGAAGCTGTGATAGCGATGTATGCTCCCGCGGCGAAGTAATCGAGATGGACTTGTTCGATGCTGGCTGGGTCGTCTTGAAGGATCTTCGCAGACCAGAGAGGATGATTCAAATCGTGACCACGAGCCTCAAGCTCAGTGGCAAGCGCGCCGTCTATAATGAATGTGTCCACGGCATCGAGTAATGACTCAAAGGCATCTTTGGAGAGCATTTTCGCTGTGCCTTGAGTGGCTCTTGCTTTGTAGGAGATTCAAAAGGTCTCGTAGTCGGGATCAGCAATGCAGGAATGAACGCTAGCTTTCTGGTTTGTCAGGCCAATGGCTCCAGGGAAAGGTGATGTTTGGGCGAAGAGACATTTTCAAAAGCCGCCGCTGGGCAGTAGATGGGCCACTCCAGCTCCATGTTCAGTCAACGAGCGATGTCCCGTACGCATTGTCGCCCATTTGATACTCTCCGCCTTGTGAGCGAGATGAAGTGAAGTCGCAACAAGCAAGCCATTAAGGTCCGAGCAGGTCGGAGGCGATGCGTGGTGCAGGAATGCGTGGTGGGTAAGGTTCAATGTTCGTGTCGGCCAACTCCACGTCACTGCAGGCTGCATCTTGAGCTGTTGCCAACAGCGCGAGCTCAGAAGATCCGCGACCTCGAAACCAACAACACCCCAAACATGTCACTGTTCTCCTTCTCCACTCCGCTCGACATCGACATCGTCCTCGATAATACCGACGATCGGCCCACAGTAGACGCCAAACTCGACAAGAACCGCCGTGAGAAGTGCCCGCTGTACCTCGATGGAGAGACCGTCAAAGGCGCAGTCACAATACGACCCAAAGATGGCAAACGACTAGAGCATACCGGCATCAAAGTGCAATTCGTCGGCACGATAGAAATGTTCCTCGACCGCGGCACCCACCACGAGTTCCTCTCCCTGCAAACCGAACTGGCAGCACCCGGCGAGCTTCAACACCCCGTCACACTCCCCTTCTCCTTCAAGAATGTCGAGAAGCCCTACGAATCATACCACGGCATCAACGTCAAGCTGCGCTACTTTCTTAGAGTGACAGTATCGCGCCGCATGGCAGACGTCGTGCGCGAGA
The DNA here is from genome assembly GCA_013365195.1 of Cercospora citrullina. NCBI lineage: Eukaryota > Fungi > Ascomycota > Dothideomycetes > Mycosphaerellales > Mycosphaerellaceae > Cercospora > Cercospora citrullina. The sequence continues at coordinate 154,718 of JAASFF010000449.1, read as the reverse complement.
AAGATCTCTGGGTCTACTCATATCGCCAACCACCGGAGACGAATAGCGTGATAAAAATGGACGTCGGGATCGAAGATTGTCTACACATTGAATTCGAATACAGCAAGAGCAAATACCATCTGAAAGACGTAATCGTAGGGCGAATCTACTTCCTTCTGGTACGGTTAAAGATCCGACATATGGAATTGTCTATCATAAGGAGAGAGACGACGGGCGTGCCACCGAATCAGTACAATGAGTCGGAGACGTTGGTGAGATTTGAGATTATGGATGGGTCGCCTTCGCGTGGCGAGACAATACCTATTCGGTTGTTCTTGGGCGGCTTCGATCTCACGCCTACGTTCCGAGATGTGAATAAGAAGTACAGCACGAGATATTACCTGTCTCTGGTACTCATTGACGAGGATGCAAGGCGGTATTTCAAGCAGAGCGAGATCGTGTTGTACCGGCAGGCACCTGAGAACAGTGAACTGGCGCAGAGGCAAGCGAAGGAGATTCAGGCAAGCTAGGCAGACGCGAAAGTGGGAGGGGAACGAGGGAGTCATTAAAGGTCGCCGGACAGATATTACACCGTGAATAAATACTTGCCAGCGGTTTTCAGGGACGCTTTCACGAGATATGAACATAGCAAGGCGCTCTGGCGTACAGAGAATTCGAACTTAGGGCGATCACATCTTCGTAGTTGAGACTATGGCATACACTGCGAAGCTTTCTGGCTCGTCAAACAGCGATTAAAATATGTTTGCCGATGCTTGGTATCACATATGACATCTCTATCTCTACACTTCGATCCCAACGCGTCCCTCCCCTTCAATGGCAGCCTGGCCAAGTATGAAAGGCGTTGCTGCTCCCATTGCACCAGTGGGTCAGGCTCTTCTCTCGTAGCAGCGTGGCTCCGACACCAAGGCCCCAAGTACACTTGCCCATTCCAAGGTATTCATCACATGTGTCTCTCGCTCGCTCCTCTATGTTGAGCTCGTAGTGTAGGCACCCCTCATTTGCAGATGAACGCCGTCCCCGATGGCACATGTTTGCAAAATTGCCCACCATGCCAAATGTATGCAAAAACGCTTGAACGTATCCAGATACAACAGAAATCTGCTTCGAAATGCAGCCGGCCTTGTCATCTTATCATGACATCAGTAATTTTGGCAGTTATTGCTTGCCATCGCCTTGCTGATCAGTCTGCTCCTGCTGTGCTTGGTTTTGCGCAGCCTTCTCCTTCTCGGCCGTCTCTTTCTTTGACTTTCCGGTCCATAGATCTGAAATACCGTCCTTGAACTTCTCCCAGGGATTCCGGTTCAAATAATTGCTCAGCTGCCGGAAGTTGTACATTTCTCCCCAGCAATCGCGGCCCCACTCGCAGCCTGCCATATTTACGAGGAAATCCCGCTCCGCCTCTTGATAGTGTATGCCCTGGAGACCACATTCCTTCATATCGTCTCCGATCTTGAGCGCTCTGCAGCCGCCCGGTGGTAGGCCTCGATCGTCGCCGCAGGCTCCATTAGGGAAAGCATTGACCTTGCGTTGCGCCGCAAAGGCTACATGCGGTCGGATCCAGGGCTGATTCGTGTAGATGTACTCGAAAGCGTCCTGCTCTTTGTGCTCCCATTCCATGTGCCGCTGCTCGTAGAAAACTGGATCCCACCACATGTCGAGCACTCTGTCTGTCCATGAACTTCTGCGGACGAAGAAGGAGCCCAAATTGAAACCACCACAGTCTTGCGACAGAACCAAGTTAATGCTTTCTGGTTTGCCATCCCCAACGAGTGATAATGACTCCTCGTCCAGGTAATTCGCATACTGTCCTGCACTGGCCTTGTCAGAAGTGCAATTTGGCGGATGTTGGATTTTCAAGGGATTGTATTTGTTGATGTCGCGATATGTCGTTCCGCCGAGGTCGTTGAAAAGGTGGCTTTGTAGCGAGTACTCCGGTTCCATAATGAAGGTGTTGAGATCGAGCCACCAGAACCTGCCAAGTCATCAGCCGTGCCCATTAGTTTGCAATGTCGCCAAACTTACCACTCAGCCTGGGGATACTTCTTCATAGCATTTCGCACAATATCCACCTTCTCCCAACTCTCCCTCCATTCGTGGGCGTAGCGCTTTTTCGTGCTCATGTCCACAATGTGGAGGTCATAGCCCCATTTGGCGGCATATTTTTTCTTATTCTTAACACTGTCTCTTTCGATGGCCCATTCTCGAGCTCCCTTCCACTCCATCACACCACCTCCCTGGTTGGCGCCGAGTATGATGACGAAATTTGACCCTCCTCCTAGCCATGATGTCCTCCTATACCAGTATCGAACAGCTGTCACGTTGTTAGCCACAAACTACCTGCCGCTCGATGCGCAGAATACTCACGACTCCAAAATAATGCCAGCAATCCCAGCACGGTGATGATCAACATCGCCATGTACTTCCGTCTCCGAGACATCAGTAACCCGCATCGTCTCGGGAGGTCTGCCAATGTCCACCGCATTCCTGTCCGCCCCCGTTCAAATTTGTCCTTGCCTGATATTCGCTCTTCCTGTCCCCCGTGTGCGAAAGGCAAGCTCATGCTCAGTTTGCGCCCAAATCTCCCAAAGAAGCCTTGATTCGTGCTCTGGTAGCGCGGGTATCCGTTGACTCTGGCCGATCGCTCTTTCGCCGTCGCCCACGATACGCCGCCGTTCGGGGTCGGACTCGAGCCACGCAGTCGCCCATTTCCTTCAAAGGGAGGATTGCTCAAGCCAGGGGAGGACCAACCGCCCTCTCGTCGCGGGCTAGGACTGCGGTCGAGCGACATGCCCGCCTCGTCCTTCTCGAGGAAGGCGTCGCCGGCCGTGTGATCGGAGAACGCGCTTGCACGCCGGGTATTATCTCGCGGACATGAATTGCTCGTTCTTCGTCGATGGTTCGAGACTTGGGCGGCGGTGGTTGCTTCTGCACCACTGGCAGACTTGGAGTGCTGAGCCACTTTGGCTGAGGAGTGTCGGAGGTGACCTGCAACGAGGGCCCTCGCAATAATGGCTAATGAGGAAAATAGATTGGGCGGGTCCCGGCCTCAGCAATGCATCCAATGCTCGCCTAGACCCACCTTTTGCAGGACGGGTATGCAGATAACGCCTCGTATCGCAACGCCAGACACCGATCGACTGTCTGACTGTATGCGTTGCTGCTGTTCGTTCAACGCCACAGGTGCGTGTAGGGCTGGTCGCGTTCAGCTGCACGGCAGGGAATGCTGGCCTGGGTGGAGTGAAAGCTGTCTCTGGTGATTGCAGGTGCTGGCGAGGGGCCCTGTGCGACCAGCGAGTACACTTTTCAGACCGCTTTGAGTGCGCGTACCGTTGTATTACCGAGACATGCGGAGGACTGGCGTTCTGAGCTGAATGCGAATTTCTGGGACAGAGGCAGACAATATCGGGCAAAAGCAGAATCCCGCCATAATTCGTCAATCTGCGATGAGAGCTATTGTCAAGGGATGGCCTTCTGTGGCGTCCAATTCGACGAGTACGCGCGGACCCGCGCTCCAATGACCATGCAATTTGATGGTCTGTGATCACTTGCAACAAATCCCTACGCTACACACTACTGTACGCTATCTCAAAGCAAACTTCGCATCTTCTACATTCAACGATCAGCTCGCATGCGAAGAAGACACGCTGTCATCTTCAGCAGACCGCATCGAGAACGGTCAGATGTCGGATAATAATGCACCGACACGTTGTGGCGCTACCCACTAGCCGGTTGGCTCGACGCAGGAGAAGACCACGGCGATTTCCTATTTCGATGCACCCTAACTACTGTTGTCCATCGCATCCAGGCCAGCCAGATCGCAACAACCGTCATTTCGCGGGTCAGCATGGCGCGCAAATATACTCAACTGCTTCTTGCCCAGCCGCGCATCAGAGTGGTCTATTTGAGAAAGGGCAGGGAAACTACGAGCCACCGTTGTCGCCTTTTCAACGATCAGCAAGACCTCAAACCACAATGCCTCAAACTTCGGCGGCTGGCACGATGGTGTTCTGGCAACTGCTAACGTTTTGTCGTTTGTTCGGTAACTATATCGAGCGAGAAAATACTGTTTCCGTAACGTCGTCTTTCGTTCAGCCCGTTCTTCATCACTTCCGTCCGTGAGCATTCATCTTTAGGTTGGTAGGCGCAAGGCCCGATATTTGCAAGACCACTTCATCCTGAACTCGTATGATGCCTATTCGGTCCGCACAGTGTTGCTATGAGGCAGAGTTCGTTGATGACCTGTACAAATGCGCTGCATCATTATCAAGGAGAAATGGTCAGTAGTGTCGAGCAAAAAGAGATGAGCCGAGCATAGTAGCAACTGGACACTGAAAAAACGCTTCGTTCAGTAAGTGGCTTCGAGTCAATCTCCAAGATTCCTATTGAGAAAGCTATCTCGTTACTGAGTACGCTGTTCCGGCGATGCCTTTTGCTAAGCCAAGTGATACTTGACAGAAGCCAGTGACTCTATTCACTTCGACATCGAATTTCATCGAAGATAGCAACCTAGATCATCAAGCGTTCGACCTTGTCTTTGAGCGCGCGGATCTGTCCCATAAGATCGGAAGCCTCGTTGGTAGTGATGCTGCAGCTGATGACTGCCCGAGATACACCACAGGCGCGACCGAGAGCCATCTTGGATGGAACATACACGTATGGAGTGTTTTTGTCCTCGCAAAGAAGTGGAAGATGGAGCAGAATAGCCAGAGGGGTCTGCAGAAAATTGTTAGAGAGGAGCGACATCACGCGACTGGGTAAGAATTTGACTTACAGTGTCGGCCGCGAGAATGATGATCTCGCTGATACCACGGTTCACTGTCGAAAAATTAGCATCAGCACCTGCAAAAACTAAGAACTGTTCACATACGAGTCTTCGTAGCCTCGTTGGCTCCCTTCTTGAGCTGGCGGGCATGGCTGGCTTGCTGGACAAGGTCGAGAATTCTGATTGAAATGTTAGCGATACGTACTTTCCATCGGCGTGCACCAATAACTCACTCCTGGCTCAGTGCAGCATCGGCAATCGGCCAAGCAGCGCTCTGGTCGGCCATTTTGTCTTGGAGGGTGGATTTCTGAAGGTGTCGAATTTGGGATGGAAGTGCCTGTTGCGCATGCTTAGCAGAAGTTTTTAGGATGCGTCGAATGGAGAGTGACAACGTACTGATGTCGCGCAAGGCTCGCCCGAATAGCTATGGGTTCACGGCCCTGATGTTGTCGATGTTCGCGAGTAGCTAACAATTTTCGCGAGATGCTCCAAGAAAGTTGTAACCTTTTTTTGTGTCGTCGTACTATCGGTCCGTTCCGAAGCGCCTCAGGCGCAAGTCACGTGTAGCCAGCTCTACTTGACAGCAGCATCATCCGAAACAGCTCCTTCGAAGCGACCAAGTAGCAACACACCTCCACGCTGCCCACAACACCTTTTTCATCTTCAGAAGCCACTCGAATCCCTTTTCGCACCTTTCAGATACACATTCAAGATGGCCACCGATCTCTGGTAAGTGCAGCGACTCCAGGCGCTCCGGGAATCATGATGGGGGCAAAACGCGCATCATGAAGCTGGCTAGGAGCCTCTGCGGGCGATGAGCAGGTTGCATGCTGGATTACAAGTAGCCGTGAAGCTGACAAGTCGTGTGTTCAGTCCCGTCTATGCCGTAAGTGCCGCCACGAACCGCTACACCGCAAGCATCGCACTCCTTGCCCAACCACTTCCCACCGCTACGCCATCGAGCTGGAAAGCCCTCGCCACGGCCTACACTTGTACCGAGAGACATAATGGGCGATGCAGATGATGAAGGGATCGGGCGGAATGCTAATTTGATGGTCACAGCCTTTCTTCGGTGCCATGGGCTGCACCAGCGCCATTGTGTTCACCTGCTTTGGCGCCGCGTACGGCACAGCGAAGGCCGGTGTGGGTATCTCATCTATGGGTGTCCTCCGACCTGACCTGATCGTCAAGAGTATGTCCTACAAGTCCCCTGGACGCAGGAGCCTCGAAATGCAAGAGTTGGAGCATGGAACAAGTGGCTAACGCTATGATGCAGACATCATTCCAGTCATTATGGCTGGTATCATTGCTATCTACGGGTTGGTGGTGTCAGTGTTGATCTCCAACGAATTGACGCAGAAGACGCCGTTGTTCACTGGCTTCATTCAACTGGGCGCTGGTCTCTCTGTCGGTCTTGCTGGTTTGGCCGCTGGGTTCGCCATCGGAATCGTTGGTGATGCCGGTGTGCGTGGTACAGCACAACAACCCAGATTGTTCGTCGGAATGATTCTGATCCTCATTTTCGCTGAAGTTTTGGGTACGTTGGCTGCAAGCTCGATGCTGTTGGCGCAGATACTAATGTGTGTGCTCAGGTCTGTACGGTCTCATTGTCGCCTTGCTCATGAACTCGCGCGCAAGCCAAGACGCCGAGTGCTAGATAACTGATGATGAGAAATGACAAGGACGCGGACAAGATATTACGACAACCAAAGCGCGTCAATATGGTGGTGGCAGAGGAAGGCTATGGACGGGCGCGCGCATGAGCCGTCTCGACTGAAGATGGTGCACAGTCCGCATCGACATCGACGCATTCGGAAGAGTGCGCCATAGGATAGCATCAGGGAGCATGTAACGTTAGTTGTATATTCAAAGCAGCAGGCGTTCACGAAGGGGCAGACAGTGTATATGGACCATTTGATCACGATTTCTTCCCAACTGCCTTGGACAGTCACATGTTTACGCGTGCCCTAAAACAAAGTACTGAAAGCTACGAAAGTTTCCGGGCGAAGCAATGCTAGGTACAGCAGCTGGAAGGCGTACTGGTTGTCGTGTATGCGCAGGCTCAAGGATGAGCGAGCTGAAACAGGCAAGTGCGCCCGCATTGCAAGAGCGCAAGGCGGCAAGATTGCGGATCGCAACGGGTCGGAGGTCTGTTCTTGGCTTTTTGCAAGGCCCCCGGAGCTCTGAGGAGGACATTGCCGGCAGACTGGAGGCGGAAACGCAGGCCGTGTTCAAGCAGAACAGCCCCTCTTGACATCAGAGAGCCCCGCCATACATGAGAGGTAAATGTGCGAGGGACACTGCAACTCAAACTTACATTGACAGGCAAGAGTTTTTCCCCTTCTCCTCTTCTGCTGCAAACTACATCTTTCTCCTCCTCTCACTGCTGCCGTGACCATCAAGGTATCACATTGAACCCGCAGCTGCACCCACCCATCCACCCAATCCGCGAAGCACTAATACAAAGCTTCCACCATGTCCGACACTGCAGGAAAGACCATCACCTGCAAAGCCGCCGTAGCATGGGAGGCGGGCAAGGACCTCGTGGTCGAGGACATCGAGGTTCTGCCTCCACGAGCTCATGAAGTCCGCATACAAGTCTACTACACTGGTGTGTGCCACACAGATGCGTACATGCTGAGCGGAAAGGACCCCGAGGGTGCTTTCCCAGTCATTGCAGGACATGAGGGCGCTGGTATCGTCGAGAGCGTCGGCGAGGGTGTCACCAACGTGAAGGTTGGCGACACTGTCGTCGCCTTATAGCAAGTCTCGCCGCCCAACGATCGTTGAAATTGAGGTCGATTCGACGTTGCAAGTCCAAAACTGACAACATTTCCACAGCACGCCAGAATGCAAAGAGTGCAAATTCTGCAAGTCCGGCAAGACCAACCTCTGCGGCAAGATTCGCGCAACTCAAGGAAAGGGTGTCATGCCTGACGGCACTTCACGCTTCAAGTGCAAGGGCAAGGACCTCCTCCACTTCATGGGCTGCTCCACCTTCTCGCAATACACCGTGCTCGCTGACATCTCCGTCGTCGCTGTGACGCCAGATGCGCCAATGGACAGGACATGCTTGTTGGGCTGCGGTATCACAACCGGCTACGGTGCAGCTGTTATCACAGCAGGACGCGGAGGCGTAGAGAAGGGTTCCAACGTTGCAATCTTCGGTGCTGGTTGCGTTGGTCTCTCCGTCATCCAGGGTGCCGTAAAGCAGGGCGCCTCTAAGATCATTGTCGTCGATGTCAACGATGCGAAGAAGGAATGGGCAAAGAAGTTCGGTGCTACTGACTTCGTGAACCCAGCCAAGGATCTCAAGGAGGGCGAGAACATCCAGAGCAGACTCATTGATATGACCGATGGTGGATGCGACTACACATTCGACTGCACAGGAAACGTTCACGTCATGAGATCAGCGCTGGAGGCCTGCCACAAGGGCTGGGGTGAGAGCATTATCATTGGTGTCGCTGCTGCCGGACAGGAGATTTCCACTAGACGTAAGTGAAGTCATTCTTATCTCGATGAACATGACGCTAATTCTCATTACAGCATTCCAACTCGTCACTGGCCGTGTATGGAAGGGATGCGCTTTCGGTGGTGTCAAGGGCCGCAGCCAAATGGGTCAACTCGTGCAAGATTACATGGACAACAAGCTCAAGGTTGACGAATTCATCACACACCGACAGCCACTCGGCGGCATCAACGAGGCTTTCCACGACATGCACGCCGGAGACTGCATCCGCTGCGTCGTGGACATGCGCAAGGTTTAAACAATGTTAGATTTGGCAAATGAAAAAACAACTTGTGAATAGTGAAGTTAGCGTTGCTGCAACCAAATTGTGAAGCCATAGGTGTAAAAAGAGATGTTCACATTCATACTGGAGCTTCCGGTTCTTCCTGCCTCCGCATCTCTCTCTATTCGCTACATGTCAGCATCCTGGGAATGGAAGGAGGCGGGGTTGCTTGGAACATGTCATGAGTACGAGCCGGAACAGCATCGGTTTATCTTTCTACTTCATACAGACGTGACGGCTGGCGGGGTGCCGCGATGTTGGAGCGCCATCCATGCTATGCGATCATTTCTACAAGTTGGTGAGGTAGTCTTCGATCTCTTGCGGACTCAGAGTTCTGAAGCGTGGGCCGGTAGCCCCCTCGACTCCTTCGTACCCGAGCAGATGGTCGGCAGGATCCCCAATGATGCCAATCTCGACTGTGTCGCCGTTCATCTCGCCTTCGATCGTCTCTTTCAGTGTCAGGAGTGCAATGTGCACCGCATCCTCCAGCTCCAGACCCTCTGTGTACCGCTTCTCCAGGAATGTCTTTGCGCTTGTTGCACTCTTGCCAATGGCTGTGGCCTTCCATGGGAAGTAGCTGCCGCTGGGGTCGACTTGGTACAAGCTTGGTCCGCCCTTCAGAATACCGCCTGTCTTCCCCGATTTCTTCTTCTTGTCATCCAGATCCATCTCCTCTGCAGCTTCTGCTTGCTCCTGCTCTGGTAGAATCCCATCGTCCCAACCAGCAATCAACAAGCTCACGCCGTACGGCCGCACACCTCCACTCTGCGTCGCCTCTTGCATCACTCGCGCCACGTCTTGCACTAATATCCGCGTTGGCGGATACTCGTTGTATATCCGCTTGTAGCCTGTGTGGCTGACTTTGCGCGCCTTGTCGACGAGTACGCGGTAGTCGGGACCCATGCCAGAGTAGACCATGCCGATGTTGGGCGTGATGAGCGAGACTTTCGAGGACGATGAGGCATCGATCAGCGGTGTGGAGGACTTCTTTTCGGTGGCAAGGACGACGCCGTTGGCAGCTTTGATACCAAGCGATGTGACACCTTGGTTGACTGCATTGAGCGCATATTCTGGGTGAAGTCAGTGGTGCAGCGAACGGTGTGGTTGTGATTTGTCTTACCGATCTGCACCAGTTTTCCACTGTAGAGATGTTAGCAGCGGCAATTAGCAGTTGGAAGATGCGAATCTGACATACCTGGGCGAGAAGGTGGTGAGCGAGAAAGAGTATCGGTCGGCCATGATGGCCGCTGGTAGTTCAGAGCGCGCGGCGTTTGAGTGCTGTCAGTCCGAGCAGATGGTGGAGAGACGGCGGTGGTTATGTGTGCGGATACGGCAATGGAGTGTCGTGGTGGTGGTCGTCGCGAAAGTGAGAGATGGACGCATCAAGCTCTCAGTGTGTTGCAGGCGACCAGCTAGGTACGTGTTGCACCTTCCGTCGCTAAAAGTGGTTTAGCGCGGCTGCTCTTCTGAGCAGTCTTTGGCGAAGACATCTCTCCGCTTCTCTTGCTCACCACGGCCCATCCACCGACGCTGCTTTGTCTGCTCGCCAACCATGAGCTCGTGCGCACCTTTCATTCACCTTGCTCGCGACACTGGCTGATTGTCCCTACTCCACACTCCTTTCCAACACCTTTCAATTGACAAATCTCACTGATCAAAATTCGGCATGGCAGCCTACTCCACTGGGGCCAGCTGGTCGTTCCCAGCCGACTTGCCTGGTGCTTTCGAGCAACAATCTTCGCCTGAGCCACCATTGGCAGGCGTCGATGACCCGTTAATGAATGGATCTCACCATACCGCAGAGGCCGAAACGAAGCCCGCCGAAGAGCCGGAGCCAAATCGCAGACGGACCCATTACCGAGCCCGCAAGTGCAGAATATGCCTCGAGGAGGTTGAGCCCACTTTCCACTATGATCCGGATTCGACACTCCCCGCCTCAATGCAACCTCCGCCGCGCGTGACGTACGAGAGTGAAGATGGAGGGCGCCTCTTGTCGCCTTGCAAGTGCAAGGGCTCACAGAAATATGTTCATGAAGAGTGCTTGGGCGCCTGGCGGCGTGCAGACCCGCTCCAGCAGCGCAACTACTGGGAATGCCCTACATGTCGCTACAAATATAAGCTGCAGCGCTTGACCTGGTCTGCTTGGATTTCGAGCACGTCTGCTCAGCTGTGCCTGACGGCCGTGATCCTCGTGGCTTCAGTTTTCTTGCTGGGATTCGTCGCCGATCCGATCATTAACCTCTACATCGACCCTTACACCACAATCGCTACTGGAGGAGGTCCCCGAGACTCGCTGCTCTTCGAAGACGAGCCCACCACATGGTTCGAGCACATGCTGAAAGGTCTCGCTTCGCTAGGTCTTGTCGGCTTTGCTAAGTTCCTATTCACACTTTCTCCCTTTCAGTGGTTCAATGTGCGGACTTCGTTTGGAAGAAGCACAGTTGGGGGTAACGGCAGGGATCGTCTACAGCAGATCAGCTGGATCACAATACTCATCGGTATCATCACCGCGTCCTATGCCATATATAAGCTGGTTCGTGCGTGGTCCAGACGCACACTGGAGTCAGCCAGTGAGCGCGTGATGGATGTCGGAGGTAATGATGACGAGGACGAGGATGACTGAGGTTGAACAGCAGACGTCGCGGCGAGTAGACATCGTTATACTGACCAACTTTTACATTCTGTGCCAGGCTTGTTCAATTCTCTATCATGTCTCGCTACGGTGAGTGCCGGCCCTTCCTTTGGCCTCTAGCAGGTATCCGCCCTAACTTAAGTTGGCTCGTCTCGGACTTGTTCCCATTCAAAGACTTGACAATTAGTCAAGGGGCGCAGATTGAATCGCTCGTACGAATCTTGATCTCAGCGTTATGCTCGAGAACGTGGAGGAATGCGTGGCTTTCTCCAGCGCATCATGCTGCATTCGTGCGGCGCCATACTCTTCCGACCACTCGAAAGAGACGTTAGCGGCCTGGAAGACTGGCACGCGACTGGTACATTCTTGCCATCTCTGGATGCAGAAGTGCAGAATAGTTGATATGTAGATAGCCTTCACAGCCTTCACATGATCTTCCCTTTCAAGGCGCACGGCTTGGCACCAGTTGCCTAGTCCCGCCACTCCCCGCCAGCGCAAGGTGTGGTTGACGGTGGCAGTGTTTCTACAGTTCTGTAATTTAGTCACGCGGTCCAGACACATCTTGCAGAGCTCGAGCATTCTCTCTGCAACTTCCTACAACGGAGCTGATCCCTGCCGTTCCTGTTGCTGACTGGTCGCTTCGTGGTTCTGCGTCTGGAAGCCGTCTTAAACGGCTAGAAGCCCAGAAGTGATGCATTCGCACCTGACCCGGCACCGAACCCTCTTTCCAGGTTCTCGACTTGCCGCTACTCCTCCCTGCCCAACGGCACTTCTCTACAAGCCATGAGACGGAGACCGCGATGAGCTTCTGTACAAACGAGTTCGAGCTGGTGCGAAGGACCCACAATGAGTCTGCGATTGGCTTCGCTGGACCCCAACGAGCCGCGAGCTGCCAAGGACTGTAGGAATTGCAATCGCAGACGCATCAAATGTGACAGAAGCATTCCTACCTGCAAGAAATGCGGCCTCCGGTCGTTGGAGTGTCCCGGCTATGGACTGCGCATACGCTGGGACCAGGGCGTAGCGAGTCGAGGGAAGCTGAGTGGCATGAAGATACCTGTGCTCGGCGGTCAGCCAGCTGCTCCTCTGGTCAAGACGCCCACGCCTCCTCGTAGCGAGAGTCCTATCCCACACATTCGCCATGCGGCAACATTCCCAGCTCGGGTGGACATCACGAGTCTACTCGCGTCGCCTGCGCCTGTAATTGCGGGGTCCAGTCGAGATGATCCCCAACAAAACGCGCCTGGAATAATATTCGACAATCCACATGCGCTGAACATCAACCTGAGCGAACGAGAAGTCCCGTCCCCTCTGGAAGACCCAGCGGCGCAACGGCTATTCAAATACTATGACCACTTTGTGTCTGCCACTTTCCCGTGGGTTGAAGGGCCTGACAACCACTGGCGAACAGTAATGTTACCACTATCACTCGAGTACAGGGCGCTGCTCCTCGCGCTGCTGGCAATGGCGGCTGAGCAATATTCGTCGAAAACAGGGTTTGAATGGATTTTCGCGGACGGATCGTGTGGCTCTGCCCAGTTGCGAGACGACTGTCTCCGTCTACTTTCGCAAGATCTGAAGGACGAAGTCTCGGGCGCGGCGTCGGATCAGCAACGGCACTCAAGTGGATTGCTTGCAGCCATCCTCGCGTTGTGCAATCTTGAAATGGTGCGCTCCGATTCTGCACTGTGGCGTGTGCATTGGAGTGCAGCTCGAGCTATCACACACCGGTGGACGAGTCCCCCAAATTCAGCTACGACGCTGAACTACAACGACAGATTCCTCGTGGTTGATGCATTCACTTATGATGCTCATGCCTCATGCACTACGTTCGATGGATATCGACAGATTCCCAACGACGCTGTTCATCCACAAGATGTGGACATATTCATTGAATACTTCAGGCTGGTGCAAGACGTTACTCGTTTTGAACGAGCCCGTTTCGAGAATTACAACCACCCAATACCCGAGTGGCTACAAGACAGACACCGAATACGCGCCGAATTTGAGGCTGTACGAAGACGAAACCTTGGCTTCAGCCAGCTGTTTCAATTGGCATCGGAAGAAAGAAAACACGACTTTGACGCCTTGATCGACATGTACCACTACTCAGCAATGTTGTACGCATTCCAGGTCGCTCTGCATCCTGTGGCAGATCTACTGCTGCGCCACGAATGCGCAGAAGGAGCCATTGATAGCTTGAACCGAATCAAGAGTCCAGAGGGCATTCAACAGAACTTCGTGTGGCCGCTTTTCGTGGTCGCAACAGAAGCGAGAGGCATGGAGGAGGCACAGAAATTTTGCGAGTGGCACCTTCTCGACGCTATGGCGGGAACAGGCTGGGGGAACTTCTATCCCGCTCTCGAATTCTTGAAAAGATTTTGGAAGACTACTCCAGGCTTGCATCCCACCTGGATAACTTTCGCGAGGGAGGAGTCAGCAAGAGGGATCAAGCTCCTGGTGATATGAGTGATTAGAGCATGTTTGAACAGTACACAGGTCGGGAGGGCAACAGCACCCAAGTAACACAGACCACGCAGCAATGCATTAATGAATTGATCCTTCTCAGACGCACGGCTTCAGGATGAATACGAGGACGCCATGCTCTTTTCCTGATCAAGCGGATGCTGTCTCTTTGCGGCCAGATGTATTCGGTAATCAGGTCACTCGTGGGCAGACACTAACCGTGGATACCTCTGAATGCAACAACCTCTGAGTGCAGGCGCCGAAGTAGACTGGCTTTCGATCCACGAGAAGCTTTGCTGATTGGCTTAGCGACCTGCGTTTGCACTCAGAGGTAGTTGCACTCAGAGGTAGCCATGGTTATAGGACTGCGATGCAGTCTGTATCACACTCACAGCAAGACTGATGCCTGTGGGCCACGGCTTGAGCACGTGTTGCCAAGTTCCTTCGTCAGGCTGGACACCAATGAAACGGGTGAAGTTTGTTGTCGGCAGCGACGCCGTCCAGACAACGCGGCTTAGGGCGAGCCACCCTGTTCGCGCAACCTTGCATTTGTTCCACAGACCCTCCACTTTTCCCCGTCAACACGCTCGCGCAAACTCGCTGCGGCACCACAGTCATTTGATACATTCTTGCCACTGTGTTGATATAGGGAAGTGGTGCGCCGTCCTCTACAGTACGTCTGTTCTCATGCGCCATCGAAATTACTGGTTCGGTTCGGATGTTGACATGGGTTGCCCATAGCTCCTTATCACTGTCGACCTCGAGAAAATCGACAGCTGTTCACCTTCGACACGATCACCAACACCACCGGTCGTCCCCATCAATACTTCAATTCACAATGCGCGCCTCGAACCTCATACTCGTGCTGCCAGCACTCGCTGCTGCGCAAGAGCAAATCCCGATGATCGACCAACTCAAAGGGTGGTTTGCAAAGGCCACAGCATCGGTGTCGACGGCTGTGGAGAAGGCAACACAAGCTTCTATTCCAGACCCAGTCGCTGCAGCTGCCGCAAAAGTGGCAGATTTGAAGGTTGAGAGGTTGACCTTGGACAACCACAAGGAATTGATCCAGCCAGGTTCTTCGGAAGCTGCTCCTGGAATTCAGACGTGGGAGGTGTTTGTGACGGGAGGCAACAAGACATGCTATGGCCGATGCGCTCGCGCCGAGACAGCATTCAACGAATCTGTCGCGTTGGTCGCAGCTTCACCGAACCCACCAAACCTTGCTCTCCTCAACTGTGAAACCGATGGCGTTCTCTGCCACGCTTGGGCTGTCTCTCCTCCAACTGTGCTCCACCTGCAGCTCCCACAGCCTCTGGCCGATCAATCAACTCCTGCCTCAACTGTGCGCTCGATCAGGGTGAACGCAACCACTGTGACTGCAGCGGACATTGCTGCGATCCATCTGCAAGAGAAATACCTGGAGACTGAGCCGGTAAGCTAGCTACTGGAATCCTATGGTCGCATCGGTGACTGACTTCGACTTGCAGTACGAGGGATTCTTCCATCCCTTTGATGGACCACTTGCGCAGTACGGATTGACCATCCCATTCGGCTACCTCGTCTGGGGCTTCTCACAGATCCCATCATGGATGTTTATGATCGGCATTAGCTTCTTCTCCCGAACTATCAGTAAGTCAAAGTGGTAAAAGCTTGTAGATTCCATGCTAACATTCAGCAGTGGGTCGACGTATGGCACCACCTGCCCAACGAGGCGACGCTCCTGCCGCAGCCCAGTAAGAGCATGACATGAAAGCAATGTAATTTGTGGATGGCATAATATACAAAATATCTTTTGAGACGAAAGAATATGCACGAGGAGGACTACGATACCCTACGGTCATTTTTTGAGCAGCAAATCTGTGCACGCGAAATCAGGGTACCATTTTGGCATATGAAAGTGTGCTTGGAACACAATTTAATGCCCGACAGCTCGCTAGGGTGGGGATCTTTGGCTAGAATCAATGTCGTCCACCTCATGCAAAGTGTAATTACAGAGCCAACCAGAAATTTCACGAAACGCCTTAACTCCGCGCTAAAAGTTTCACATGTGAATGCCGTTGCGTGAGGGTCATTGCATTCTCGGGCCAGCTTCTGCGAGTCCTTCCAGTCCTTGCATTGGATCTGCGGGTCCATTGCCATTCTGTACTTCTGAGGCAGCATCGCCTTCTTCTCCGACGTTGTACTTGGCTGCGTAGCCTTCCTGTGGAAAACGTTAGCATTATGCTCTGAGAACACACAAGTGATCTACTCGCCTGCTCCCAGACCGCCGTCCGACTTCCAAGGCCTTCTTCGTGGTTCTTCTGCGGCTTTGCTTGGTTGACCTTGATTACTCGTCCATACAGTTCGGACTGGTCCATGTTGTCGATTGCTTCGCGGGCATCTTCTGCGAGAGAAAATTCGACATAGCCGAATCCTCGGTGGGGGTCTCGATTCGACGCTCTAAATTTTGTTAGTATGTCTGGGGAAATTGATTTGGATATGATTTTGCTTGCAGTTCAGGTTTTGGTAGAGATACTTCGACGATCTCGCCAAAAGGTATGAAGGCGTCGTGGAGCGTCTGCTGCGTGACTTGGTGATCGAGCCCGCCCACGAAGACTGTCTTGGTCTGTTTCGCTGCGTCTGCCATTTCTGCTGGCCGAGTGGTTTCGATGTGAGTTATTCTTATCACGTGCAAGAGCGGAGGAGAGAAAGAGTGAAGCAAAGCTCGCCAAGCTGACGTATCTGGTTGCACTAACTACTTGTCCTCAGGGTTCAAGGGAATCAATCTATAAACATCTCCAGGCGTTTAAGGAGATCTGTTACCAATTCCACCAGTCTCGCTCCTCTTCTCCTTCCCACTTGTCCTCTAATGCACATGCACGGCCTGTAGACAAGCGTGTAGATTTTCTCTCTTTACTTCAACCACCAGCATCGCGGCCCCTCCACCATGGTCCGCCTGCGAGAGATCCCGCGCACCGCCGTTTTCGCATGGCTACCAGGCAGCGCCGCGCCGCTCGTGGTGACGGGTACGAGGACCGGTGCTGTCAGTGATGACTTCTCGAGCGAGGTCAAGTTGGAGCTTTGGGACCTACGACTTCATGAGCTGGATGGTGACGGCGAACTAACGCCAGCTGGCAGCATCACGACCGATTCCGGCTTCAACGACATTGCCTGGAGTGCACCTGACGACGACCACCCTCTTGGTGTGATCGCGGGTGCTTTGGAGAATGGCAGCGTTGACCTATGGGACGCTGAGAAGCTACGCAATGGATCCTCCGACGCCTTCATCTCGCGCACTACGAAGCACACTGGAAGTGTACGAGCCCTCCAATGGAACCCCTACAGACATAATCTATTGGCGTCTGTGGGTGCCAAAGGCGAGATCTACATCTACGACCTGAACAACATGGCCAACCCATTCAGGCTGGGGGCGTCGGCAGCTCGGGCAGACGATATCGAGTGCCTGGATTGGAACAAGCAAGAGAAGACCGCACACATCTTGGCTACGGGTAGCAGTGGAGGCTTTGTGACAGTCTGGGACGTCAAGCAAAAGCGGGACATTTTGACCTTGAACAATCAGGGCCGTAAGGCGGTCAGCGCGGTGGCATGGGACCCTCAAGAGAGCACAAAGCTAGCCACAGCAACACCGAGTGATCAGGAGCCATTGATCTTCTTGTGGAGCTTGCGCAACAGCAGTGCACCAGAGCGGACATTGAAGGGTCACGAGCTAGGTGTGTTGGGCTTGTCGTGGTGTATACAGGATCCAGACCTGCTCCTATCCTGCGGCAAGGACAACCGAACTATATGCTGGAACCCAAAGACTGGCGAGCGCTATGGAGACTTTGCCGCTGGATCGAACTGGGCGTTCCAGACTGCATGGAACCCGCATAACCCGAGCCTGATCGCGAGTGCCTCATTCGATGGAAAGATACTGATCACGTCAATACAAAGCACAAATTCGAAATCAGACGACCAGGGGGCGGCCAACCAAAATCTCGACGGCGAGGACTTCTTTGCCAAGGCACAGTCTCAACCTCTCGGAATTTCTTTCACTTTGCCCAAAGCGCCCAAATGGGCCGGTCGACCAGCCAGTGTTTCGTTTGGCTTTGGCGGGAAACTTATTCGGGTAGGCGCAGATGCGTCGCGAAAGAGCAAGATCTCGATAGAGGCATTCGAGGTGGACAGCTCTATCGGAGAAGCGACGACCAATTTTGAGAATAAGCTTGCTTCTGGAGACCTCACGAAAATCTTAGCTTCGAAGCTTGAGGACGCGAAGACAGACGAGGAGAAATCTGACTGGCAAGTGATCGACACACTGAATGCAGGGAGCTCCAGAAAGAAGCTTAGGCAATATTTGGGCTTTGAAGATCCAGCGACCAGCGAACTCACTGAAGGCACAGAGAAGCTCGCGGTCAATGGTGATGCGGAGAATAAAACAAATGGCGACAAGGACGATGACTTCTTCGGAAGTGGTGAGGCTGATGACAATTTCCTTGCGAATTTGGCTGGCTCTAAGGGCGCCAGGATCAACAATCCATTCAAGGTCTACACTGGAACGGAGTCTGAAGCCGATAAAAGCATCACGCAGGCGTTGATGTTGGGTGATTTCGAGAAGGCTTTGGACGTCTGCCTGAAAGAAGATCGCATGTCTGACGCATTCATGATTGCGGTGTGTGGTGGTCAAAAGTGCATTGACAAGGCGCAAGCGGCCTACCTCAAGCAGCAGGCTAATGGACCAAATTATCTGCGACTCCTCGCGAGTATTGTTGGCAAGAATCTGTGGGATGTCGTTCACAATGCCGATTTGAGCAACTGGAAGGAAGTCATGGCTACCCTGTGCACATATGCAGACGAGAAGGAGTTCTCCGATCTGTGCGAAGCGTTGGGTGATCGCCTCGAAGAAGCTTTCCAGAGCGGTGATGGCCCGAAAACGCTTCGCCGAGACGCATCCTTTTGCTATCTTGCTGGAGCGAAGCTTGAGAAGGTCGTGATCAACTGGGTTGCCGAGCTCGAAGAGCAGGAGAAGGATGCTCAAGAACAGTCTGAGACTGATAACGGATTCTCTGTGCACGCCAAGTGCTTGCAAGCGTTCATCGAGAAGGTCTCCGTATTCCGCAAAGTTACCAACTTCAGGGATCCAGAGCTGCAAGCGCCAGCGGATTGGAAGCTGGCACCGCTGTACACCCTCTATGCCGAGTATGCAGAGATTCTCGCCTCTCACGGGCAGCTCACTGCTGCCGAGCGATATCTGGATCTGTTGCCGGCCAAGTTTGCCGGGGCCGAGACATCACAGCAGCGCATCAAGCAAGCAACTAGAAAAGCCACTACTGCAGCTCGACAACCTGCTACAGCGCAGCGTGGTGGACGAGCACAGCCCTCACTGAATGTATTCGCGCCAGCTCAGCCAATCGCGCCCATCCAGGCACAGCCACCGGCACCACTTGTTAACCAGGCTCGCAATGCTGCACCATCTCCATACGCTCCCGTCGCGAACAATACGAGCATGCCACAGCCGGTGAATCCATACGCGCCCACGAACAACGCCTATGCTCCATCTGGCTACACTCCTGCGCAGCCATCTGCACCATATGGCCAGCCTTCATATGGAGGGTACCAGCCGCCTCAGGCTCAGTCTGCATTGCCACCACCTCCTCGAGCGGGGACTTCATCACCAGCAGTACTGCCGGCCGCATTAGCAAAGAAGACTGGCGATTGGAACGACATGCCAGAGGGCTTCCTCAAGGAGCGACAGCCGACACCTCGCCGCAACACTCCTGGTCCACAGCCCGTGGCTGCACCTTTCCCAGGTGCACAAAACCCAATGTCTCCGCCACCAGGCCCGCCATCGGCGTACAGCTTCCAAAAGCCGACGCCTCCTTTGCCGCCGCCTCCAAAAGCTGGCGAAGGTCCACCTCGTGTCACTTCTCCGCCTATGCAGCCACCTGTCGCCCGTCCATCGTCTGCCGCTAATGTTTACTCACCACAAACGCCAACGCAGAACCTTGGCTCGACGTTACCAGCTCCGTCTGCACCTCCTGTTCAGCGTGGCGCTTCCCCATATCAGCCTCCACCTTCAACGTCGTCAGCGGCACCATCGAATAGATACGCTCCTGCTCCTGGCTCCCAGCCGTCGACTCTGCCAGGCCAGGTGCCGCAGCAAAGAAGTGTGGCGCCTAACCCATATCAGGCTCAAGCTCCACCACAAGGACCGTACGCGCCACAACAACCACCCCAGCAGACGCCGTACGGCCAGCCTCAGCAAGCAGCCGCACCTCCCCCACCGAGAGCGCCTGTGGGACCGCCCCCGAGCGGGCCACCACGAGGACCGCCCAAAGCGTCCAACGGCCCTCCTCGCGGGGCGCCCAATACGGGCGGCCAAGAGCTTCCTTCGCCTCAGCGAGAGCATCCGCCGCAGGGCCTCCCACCGCAACAGCAACAACAAGCTCCTCCTGCACAGCCAAAGTATCCCCGCGGTGATCGCTCACACATTCCTGCCAGCGCACAGCCAATTGTCGATCTGCTCACACCTGAAGTTTCGCGTGTCAAGGCTGTGGCACCGCAGAATTTCAAGCCTCAAGTCGACGACATGGAAAAGCGCATCAACATCCTGTTCGACCATCTCAACAACGAGGATCTTCTTCAACCCGATACCGTGCAGCAAATGGTACAAATTGCCCAGCACATCCAGCAGAAGGACTTTGAACAAGCGCAAGCGCGTTTCAATGAAATGCAACAAGCGAAGCTCGAAACCGAGGGCACGCACTGGATGGTAAGTTGCATGAATCATTTGATCTCGACATGACCCTTGCTGACCTAAACTTTTTTCTTCAGGTTGGTGTAAAACGCTTGATCGCGATCGGCAAGGCTACAGTACGCGCCTGAGAGCTGAAACTCTTGCCGTTGAAGAGCGTTATTGAACGATGAAATAAAAGCATATAGAAAAGATGAAGCGTTACGTTCAAAGCATGCTGTTCGATCGTTCCCGTGAAAGCGCAACGTTTGATGACTGGTTTCTCATCGAACTGTGTAACGAGTTCCACGTGGTGGACGACCGTATCCAGCGTTGAGATGCCTAGAATGCTCCCAGATTTACGAGAACAAGAATGTGTGTGTGTCCGTGTCATTCATGCAAGTCAACTCCTGCGTTGCTCGGTTCCCGATCGGGGTGTGGCAGCTTCGGCCGGTGCCAATACGGCCAGCTATCCGTTGTCAATGCTGCAACGAGGC
Source organism: Cercospora citrullina (assembly GCA_013365195.1). NCBI lineage: Eukaryota > Fungi > Ascomycota > Dothideomycetes > Mycosphaerellales > Mycosphaerellaceae > Cercospora > Cercospora citrullina. Next base: position 133,858 of record JAASFF010000449.1, on the reverse strand, counting down.
AAGACACGACCTTGCTCGTCATGCCAGTTGGGATTGAGTTCGCATTGAGATTGACGGGACAGGTCATCAATTCCTATATATTCCAGAGCACTGACGGGAAGCGACGGTCGGGGTGGACATGTTCACACGGAAAAGCACAAGCAGAGCCTCAAAACCATGATTGAGTGCGTACCTGCTTTCCAACTCCAATAGCGTACAGACTATCACACGCGATTGTGCGATGGATTTATATTGACCCACTATCGGAAGGAGAGGAATGGAAATGACGCGCCGTTGAAAGAGGACACACCATGGGAAGGCCACAGCAGCAGCAGCACACCACGATTCGCATTAATATGGGCTGTGGCTGGTACGGCACAGATCGTCAACGCTGGGCGGCGTGCCATGAAAAGCTTGTTAGAGCAGGTCAATTGCCCTCAACCTTGTTGCTTCAGCTTGGCGGCGATTGTCCGGCGGGAAGGCAAGGGAAGCTCTGACAGTGACAGGCTGACTCGGGGCGCGAGCCGCGTCGGAAGATCTTGAGAGGAAAGATCTCCGTGAGGCTGATCGAAGTTTGATGGGGTTATGCTTGAAGTTTGCTGATGGTGATGAGGTTTGATGGGAGATGGTTAGATGGGACGTTTGTAGATTCGAGGGTCTCGATGAATGATCAAGGTGAGAGAGTCTCGCCCAAATGTGTTCACGCACAGGACACGCGTGGGCGTGCATCAACAATCGGGAGCATCATGAGCATGCGATGCATGAGCAACGCTGTGAACAGCGAGGTCCGGCCTTCGTCAAAGACTCTCAAGCGACATGGCGAAGAGATAAACCCGGGATGCTGCCGAAACGAGGAGAGCACAGGTCTCCAATTTTCTCTCCACAGCTGACGGTCGTCGTGCTGATAGCGCAGATCTGGCACGGGCATTCGCATGCGGCACATGCGTGTGTGGGCCCTCTGGATCGCAATATAGACTCCCACCAACCGGCGCGCCAGTCAGACCGCTGAAATGTCCGGCGGGGGTCGCGGTCTGAGACAACAGTTGTACACCCGCCATCTCACGCGTTCGCGCGCTGTTCTCGCCAGAACTATCGTCTGCTCGCTCGCCTCAGCGTCTGCTGGTTTGCAGGAGTCGTGCTGGTCGATCACATCTCAGCATTCGTTCACTCGCGATGCATGCCGACTGTCAGTGATGGCTCGAACCCCGAGCATGGATCGGCGAATCAGGACCAGACCAAAGAAGCAGTGGTGCACAAACACTTGGGGCACTGCATACTATGGGGTGCCTGAGGGGGGATTGTGAGCGTGGTGCATGCGGTGATGTTGTGGCACTGGTATGGTATGCATTGAAGCAGACAAGACACTCCTGATGCCGCACCGTCCCGTCGCTGGACCAGAATCCTTTGTACCTCTTGGCGTTCTCTCCGTGTCGCACAGCATTAGCCTTCGAGCTGTGTGCCGGCGGGTCGGGAGGCGTGTGGGAGGAGGTGGTACCGCCTTTCATCATGCAGCCTGCCACGACCGCGCCGACCGTTCATGGCCATCGGATGCGTACCAAGCAAAGCCTCGGCTGCGTGGCGGCCGTGAACTCTGGTACGCTCGATGCTCTTCACCACGAGGCTACGCCAGATATAGCAACTGCAACATTGTCGCCAGAGTGTGTGGAGGATGGAGCGAGACTCGACGGAGTGAGGTCCTGGTGGTGACAGAACACATGCTGCCGTCGACCACCATGACACCTGAATCGCGCATACCCAGGAATGACGATGCGGGAGGTGTTGAAGAGGTGGGCCTTAGCCGTGAAATGTCGTATGCGTGGACACTGCATAAGCGCGCGAACCTAACAGCCACTACCGCTTGTTTCCGCTAAGATCACGGACCTGTGCGTTAGGTCCACAGACCACCCCAGTAGGTTGTGTGCTGGTCAGCCTTCTAGCCCTTACCCAGCGCAGGAGTGCGACTGGAGAAGCTCGTCGTCGTCTTCCTTTTCCACCATCTTTCGTGCTCTGCTCTGCCTCGTCCGCGCCCTCCCCCTCTGCATGCTCTCTTCCACGAGCCCACCCGCGCTCTTGTTGCCCGACTCCCACGCCGGGCTATTGTTTCTCTTCCGTCTCTGCTCTTCTCTCGCCCACTGAGACTGTCCTTTCTCCGAGGTCACTGGCGCGCGAAGCAGGTACGTGGAAAACGTCACTGGCTCGTGACAGCATTCGACGCCCACGACACGCCCCTCCACCCACCACATGCATTGACATTCGCGCTCCAGCAGTGACACTCCCATTCTCGACACAGCAGCATGGCTGCGCAGCAATCGCCGACGGGGCCACTGTCGCATCAACACCATTACGGAGGCCCTGCGCGTCCACCTCCGCCTCCCAACGGTGCCATGCCCATGCAGCAAATTCCTCCTGGCAAGTCCGCCGCAGAATACCTTCGAGCTACCAACGAGTCGGTATGGCTGCAGCTAGGCAATCTGTCGGAGGTCATGGGCGAGCTCGACGGCGCGACTCAAGCCTACGAACGCGCCATGAACTTCAACCAGTGGTCGGTGCCAGCTATGCTTGCCATCTCGTGTATCCTGCGCTCCAAAGACCAGTTCACAGCCGCTGTGGAATACCTTAGGCAGATTCTCAAGGTGGAGCCCACGAATGGCGAGGTCTGGTCTAGCTTAGGTCACTGCTATCTCATGATGGACGACCTACAGCAGGCATACTCTGCCTATCAACAAGCATTGTACCACTTGCCTGATCCTAAGGAGCCCAAGCTGTGGTACGGCATCGGTATTCTCTATGATCGATACGGTAGCTTGGAGCACGCAGAGGAGGCATTCTCTCAAGTCATGCGCATGGAGCCTGGCTTCGAGAAAGCAAACGAGATCTACTTCCGGCTGGGTATCATATACAAACAGCAACAGAAGTTTGCGCAAAGTCTGGAGGTACGTCGCTGGCATCACTTCGCGTCGAACGGAGCCAGGTATACTAACATTGTGAAAAGTGCTTCCGTTATATCGTCACCGACCCGCCGCGTCCTCTTAGTGAAGAAGACATCTGGTTCCAGATCGGTCACGTTCATGAACAACAAAAAGACGTACGTTTCTCACATTCAGACAGCATCATCAGACGTTGACAGCGAGCAGTACGACTCGGCAAAGGCGGCGTATACTCGCGTGCTCGAACGCGATCCCAATCACGCCAAGGTATTACAGCAGCTTGGCTGGCTTCACCATCAACAGAGCAGCAGCTTCACCAGTCAAGAGCAAGCTATTGAGTACCTCGAGAAATCGGTCGCCTCGGGTATGTCACCTGTCTCATCATCGTCTCGCCGTGTACGCTAACATTGACACCAGACCAAAATGATGCTCAGAGTTGGTATCTGCTCGGCAGATGCTACATGTCCCAGCAAAAGTATCCAAAAGCATATGAAGCCTACCAACAGGCAGTTTACCGCGATGGTCGCAATCCTACGTTTTGGTGCTCGATCGGTGTTCTCTACTACCAGATCAATCAGTACCGAGACGCGCTGGACGCGTATTCTCGGGCAATTCGTCTCAACCCTAACATCTCTGAGGTGTGGTACGATCTGGGTACCTTGGTAAGTACAATATAGTCTCAATTGTGAGGCTTTCGCACACTGACTAGCTCCAGTATGAATCGTGTAACAACCAAACAAGTGATGCCTTGGACGCCTACACTCGAGCAGCGGATCTCGACCCAACGAACGTTCACATCAAAGCACGCCTCGCTCTGCTAAAAGGTCAGCCAACTAACGGTTTGCCCAACCAAGGCGGCGCGCCACTGCCGCAGGACGTGCACCCACAAGCCTACCAACCTGGCGCGCTCGGAGGCGGACCTCCCGGCCCTCAATGGGGAGCTCACTCCCAGAATGCTCCACCGCCAGGGCCCGCGCCGCCGCCACTTGCAGCTGGCAACAACTGGGGCGGCAATCGCTTGGCTGATTTGCAAAATCCTCAGATGCAGCCGCAGCCTCTGAACCCCTACGACCAACGTGAACGTCTGCCACCTCAACAGCAACAACAAGGGCCACAACAAGGTCCTCAGCAAGGCCCTCAGCAGGGACCTCCTTCCAATGCTCAGCAACAGCAGCCTGCTCCAGCGAGGCAGCAGAGTCCACCACCGTCTCGCCAGTATCAAGAACAGCAGCCACAGCGCCCGCCACCTCCGTCTCACAGAGGGCTCTCCCCATCGCCAAAAGGTCAGCAATCGACGCCCGCATCTTTCCAGGGAGGTCCACATCATCAGAGCTCGCAGCAGCAACAACAGCAAGGCCCTCCTTCTCATCATGGTCCACCAGCACAAGAGCAGCCGCCCCAGAGACCGCCATTCATGTCTCATCCATCGAACGGGCAATTGCCACCACAGACTAATGGCGTCTCGACGCCGAGCGCATCTCACACCCTGCCACCATATGGCCGACAGGGTGAGGGCCAGCCTGAGATTCGACCTCTGATCAACAATCCTGCTCCATCGCCAAGCGCTAGTCAATTCGGCGGGCCTCGCACGCCATTTGAGCATCATCCAAACCCAGCAGCACCCAGCATCGCCAGTGGCGCTCCTCCTCCAACGTCTGCACAGACTGCTGCCGATGCTGCTGCACGCGATCGGGAAGAAAGACCTGGCAGCGCTGCTCCGAAGCGACACCGCGAGTGGGAAGATGACCCGAATCCAGGAGCGGCTAAGAAACCTATGGGCGAGGAAAACAGGTCGAGACTGGACGAGATTAAGATGCATCGCCCATCTCCGCCTTCAAAGATGGGCACGCCACCACACCGAAGTCCATCTGAGCTTCGACGAATGGAGGAGCCACGTCCCACATCTGCCTACAACCCGTCTGAAGCTGCGCACCATCCCCCTTCGCTGCCTTCGATGCAGTCAATCACGCAGAGGTCGCCACGTACTTCGGCTACGCCTCAAGAGGAACATCGCGCTCCTCCGCCACCCCAGCCTGCGCCGCCTCAAGTATTTGAGCCGGCTGCTCGCAAGATGGACGTGGACGAAAATTATGATGACAGCGGCGATGAGGAGAAACGGTCGACCACGAAGCAAGAAAGTCGCAAGAACAGTCCGAAGCCCGCAAACGGCACTGCGGCCGCTGCGACGACGAATGGCTCCGGCGAACAGCAATCTTGATGACCATATGAAATAACCAGAGAAATATGCGCACGACACCGTGATGATTTCCCGATGCAGCTTGCCAGGCAGCACAGCTTTTGATATGTCATTGTAGCTGCAACCCGCTTCTAGCATATGTATAGGCACATACTCAAATTCGACATCTTCATCAACTTATTCTTGTGCTACTCGCGCGATCGTCGGCAGGTCTCCTATTTGAATTGGTTGTGCAAAGCTCATTGCTTCTGACAATTGGGTTTTGCGAGCCGCTTAGACGGATTTGTGGACTGTCCTGACGTAACGGCATCCAGACGCAACAACGTTCAGCTCTCCGTGCATTATATCTTCAATACTGTACACCAAGCAGAGTACAGATCACCATTTCAGATCATCAATTATCATGGCACCCAGAGGTCTCGCAATCTTGCTAGGAGCTGGGCCAGCAACCGGAGCGGTGAGTTCGAATTTGACCTGGCGGGCTTTCATCATCTCTCTAACACCTTCAACAGGGCATCGCTCGCGTCCTTTCGCACCCAGCACAAGGCAACATGGTATTCAACTCCCCCAAGACATCTGCCTACCCAATTCTCCCTTCTAATGATCCAGGCCGTCGCCCTCCTCGCCCGCCGCCCCGAAGCCCTGGACGAACTAATCCAATCTCTCCGCTCCTCGAACTCGGACGCCATCGTCGAAGCCTTTCCCACCGATACCCAACCCGAAAACTTACGAAAAGCATTCCAAGACATTCGCTCTCATAGCTCTTTCAAAGATCTGAAATTACGCGTGGCGATTTTTTCAATCAAGAATAGTTCCAAGAAACCTTTTATGCAGGAGACGTTTGAGGAATTTATGGCGCCGCTGGAATCCTATGTGGGAGGTGAGTATGACCTTTATCCTCCCTCTGTGAACCAAATAGTTTTTAATATGAAGACGTCGAGACACCTTGTGTTGATGCTGATGATCTATGAATAGGCGCAATGGTCTTCTCCCAAGAATCTATCAAATTAATGTTTGAACACCACGGCGAAAAGACTTTAGCTGAAGGAGCCGAGAAGAAGGGCACGCTCATTTTTACGGGCACGCTTGGTGCGTTGAGATGCAATGCCGAATTCGCGAGCTATGGAGCTTCGAGGTCAAGTGTGAGACAGCTTGCTCAGGCTTTGGCGAGGGAGATGAGTCCCAAGGGGATTCATGTTGCACATGCGATTGCGAATGGGAGGATTGTAGATGCGGATTCGGATGATACGAGGACAGGTGAGAACACTTTCATCCTTTTCTGAAAGAAGCTTGAGTACTGACTTGAGTTGCAGGCAAACATATTGCGGCCGAAGCTGTTGGGCAGACATATTTGTATCTGCACAATCAGCATCCCACGCTTTGGTATGGCATCATTCGTTGTGCATCTTCTTTCACATGCTAACTCGTATTCAGGACCCACGAGCTTGACCTTCGACCCGCACAGGAGAAGTTCTAAGATACAGCACGTGCTTGAAGAAAGAATGGCGTATACTGGTCCATACGCAAACGACGATGTCTGCGCATGTTGATGCATATGCAGACATTGCATGCGGAATGGAGCACGGCATATCATTCGACCGTTGTTGAGAGGCCAATGTATCCAACGATTACAGCAGTCCATACCACCGTATTCATGGCACTTTGGCACATCTTCGGTCATGCGGATGAAGAGTCCAGATTAAATGTGTCTCAGGCCTGATTGACTCCACTGCGCGAGCAGATAGAGATCTATCGACGTGCTCATGCCGAGCCCATATCAGAGCAGGCTACATATACCACCGGAGCTTGCATGTGACAGTATCGCTCGAAACAATCTAAGCCGGAGTGAAGCGCAGATCGGGCAAGGCAGGCCCCGTCTTACAACGTTCAGCCACGCTTACGCAAAAGTACGGGCACAAGTCGATGCGCTCCGCGACACCCTTCCCCTATGGGCCAATTGTTGGAGCTGAAAGAGTACCGGGCAGCTTGGTCCAAGCCATATCCGCCACATTGCGGAAGAGGCAGATGTTGATGCGTGAAGCGCGGTCAGGCACTGGACATTAGCCACGTCGATGACTGACCAGGTTTTCTGCGCAAATACATATGTCGGAGATGGTAGATCAGTCGCAGCCTGGCGAGTAGTCATGCCGATCCAGCTCGCGGGCCCCGACGAAACAACCAGCGACAAGTCCCCGAGCCGCCGGACCGCTGTCCACGAAACAGGTTTGTCAAGTGGCGGGTTAAGCTTGTTAGTGGAATCAGGGTGCAAGCCGCGCTATACTCGAGCTTAACAATGCTAACGTTGGCGTGCCTCTGTGAGCGAAGGAAGAGCGGAGCGCAGCAGTTCAGCCACGGCTGCAGCATCCCCAGGTTGCACAGACCGAGCGTTGTAGCATTGTACCTGCAGAATCCTGCTCTCAAGACCGACCATGAGCGACGATAGCCGCATTGCTCGTCATGAAGTGTGCGCTGCTGTAGCTCAGACGTGCCGAGACCGACGGGCTGAACGTTGTGGTGGTTAGGTTACACGAACAACGGTTGAACTCACATGTGTGTCGCGTGGGGAAAGATGCTTGCAGGGCACGTGCGAACCTGGCCACTTGACTCGCGGGCTGGGCCTTGGTAGTACTGCAGCAGCGGAGGAGATGCTGAAAAAGCAAATACGACCTCGCGATGGGAGCAGTCCGTCGCGATGGCCTTGCTGATCCTGTGGCGCTTGCTTGCCCAGACTGCCCTCGTTCTTCGTCTCGTGGCGCTGCGACGAGAGGCTAACAGCTGGGGCCCCTCTTCTGGAGGAGGAGAAGCCCGTGCTGCAACGATACGACCCGGCGGCGCCGTCGTTGCATACGGCGGCGGTCTAGCAGACGCCGGGTGTTGCGGGCAAGCGGAGGAGCGAGAGGCGATGGGGTCACCCTCCTCCCACAGCACCGCGCAGATGGCGGCGACGATGAAGGCGTCAGGTCTGCGCAGGAGCACGAGCTGGGGCAGCGGTCGGTCGGCTGCGCTGCCACTATCTTCCACCCATGCAGGGCAGGTATTCCAGAAGCCTCGGCCAGATAACAGAAGGATGCGATCGCCACGGAATTGCGAGCTGCCATTGGCGGGCGCTGGGTGTCGATGGCGTGCCTACACCCGAGCTTGCTGCTGCGTCCGCTTGGATATTGTCCGCCTGCGTCCAGGAGCCGTGTCGGCTGATGCAAGCGGCGCGCGTGAAGCTGTGTTGGCAGGCGGAAGTAGGCCTCTTTCGGTCGTGCTGGAGATGGAGGGCAGACAGGAACACGCTGCTGCTGCTGCTGTTGCTGTCAGGGCCTGGCCAATAGCAGCCGATGCGGCCGGAGATGGAGCGGCGTGTCCTGGAGCGGATCTCGCAGCGCAGCGTCGCTGCTTAGCCTGTGCACGGCCATTCGCCTCGCGCCTACCAAGTACCTCTACCAATCTATCGCGGTGCTTTAGTGCGATGGCACAGGTGCAGCTCGTGGTGGCCCGCGTGGGCTGCCAGCCAGAAAGTCCGTCCGCTTCCACAAAGGCTCCCTCTCCCACAGTTCGTATCGTGAATCCTCTTCTCTCAGGCGCGCGTTGTGGTCACGGAAGGAATAGTCGTTAAATGTCTTGTTGCTCCCTCCACGGCTCCTCGTACTACACATAAGCATGGCTCACGACCCGGTCGACGCCACGACAGCTCCACCTGCTCGCAAACGGCGCAGACGAACGGCTGCCAGTGGTGCCACCGATGACTGCTTTACCTGGTAAGTGCAGACGGGAGACCGCAGACACCTGGATGGCCATACGCTGACCCCAGAGCAGTCGCAAGAGGAACGTGAAGTGTGACCGAACCAGGCCTTACTGCGCCCAGTGTATACAGATCGGCAAGGAATGCTCAGGGTATAAGACCACGCTGACCTGGGGCGTTGGTGTTGCCAGCCGGGGCAAGCTTCGAGGCCTGTCGTGTCCCATCGCGGGCACCAGTGGCGAAGCTGCAGACATCGTGAGACCGTCCGAAGCCAGTACCACAAGACGTCGAAAGAGTTCCGTGAGCAGGCCAAATGCTCCTGGCCCAGTGGACATCCCCAGGAACAATGCCGCCTCTTTCCACAACAACCATGTCGCCGGTGTCACCTCCATGCCTTCCACAACGCATGCAGCCTTCCAGCCGACGCTACCAACAATCAATGCTGGGCAGCAGGGCTGGAACATCAACGGCTTTGGACTGAATCGACCAAATCCATTGCGGCACCATTCGCTGCAGCATATACACACTGCACTTGGACCACAGTACGATAATGGACCCAACTCTGCCAGCTCGGGCGACTCTTTCCCAGATCATGGCTTCAGTTCGCCTCCGGATTATCCGCTATCATCAGATCTCAATGGCTACAGCGAGTCGTATCCGCCTGGCACGTCTGCATCGTACACGAGCCAGCCTCTCAGCAGTTCGATTGATAGCCTCAGCTCACATTTCAATTCCTCCTCTGTCGGCTCCTTCGGTGACCACATGAGCTCCAGCATGGAGTCCATAAACAGCGCAGGCTCGTTCGGTCAGAGCACTCCTACTGAGACGCCACTTTACAGCACACGTCCCTTCCAACAGGACGAGATTCTATTCAGCCCCATGTCGGAATCCATGTTCCAGCAAAACCCTTTCGAGCAAATCGATTTCAATAATTTCACAGAGGAAGAAGAGGACACGAACCAGACGCAGCTCGCCATCTTTGACGCGCGATGGAGCAGTCCTTTCTTCACATTGAGTCCTCGGATGCAATGTCTGATGGAATATTACGACCGACATATTTGTCCTTACCTGATAGCTTTCGATGGACCCAACAATCCCTACAGAAAACACATTTTGCAGCTGGCGATACAAAATGAGGGTCTGCAGAATGCGATTGCCGCTTTGGCGACAAACAACATCCGAATGAGGAAGCAACCACCGCCGAGGCGGAGGGGCTTTGTGGAGGAAATCACGGATGCTTTTGATGGGACCGCGAAACCGAAGGAGCTCAACGAGCCCACTGCAGAAGAGACGTGCTACAAGCAAATGTCGATTGACCAGCTGAATATGCAGCTCACCGATACGCGCGCCGCGCAAGACGACTCTGTAATCGCCACTCTGCTGATTCTGTGTCTTTTCCACGTCTGCGATTCCGGGTTCAGTAAATTCAAGACTCAATTGGCTGGTGTGCAGAAGCTGCTTTCTTTGCGCGCACCGAGTGGCCAGTCTGAATTCACGGGTTGGGTCGAAATGTTCTTCATTTGGTTCGATGTCATGACTTCGGCTGTCAATGATCGCGAGACGCAGATCAAGAGCGAGTCGCTTGACATGCTGGATTACTCTTCTAACCTGGGAGCGCTGGAACACTTCTCAGGATGCGATGGACGATTATTCAAGTTGATTGCCAGACTCGGTCGTCTCAGTCTTCTCGCCCAAGGTCGACCGGTTCGACCACAGAACAATATGCCACGACCACCTCCCACGCACAACGGACATAGCGCGCCTCTGCGCAAGAGGCCCTCGTCCAGCAGAAACCGCTCTCCATTCCACACGGATAGTCTCGAAAGCAACGGCTGGGGCACACCTGTCATTTCCTCGGACGACGAAATGGCCGGCTCCCCAGAAGAGAACATCTTCACCACAAACAACAACTCCTACCCCGACAGTCGCGCAGAATTCTGGTCCGAATGGAACGACATTCGCGCTCGTCTCAATGCCTGGCAAATGGACACCACACCATCTCGACAAAACACTCCCCCACTCGACAGCCGAGAAATGGAGCTGGGTCAGCGCGATCTTCTCCACATCAACGAATCCTTTCGCTACTCGGCCCTTCTCTATACCGAACGCCTGGGCTCGCCACTCCTTCCGTCATCTCATCCCAATTTCCAAAAATACGTCTCCAATGCCCTTTTCCATATCACAGCATTAGACATTACTTCCTGCGTGAACAAATTCCTCCTTTGGCCACTTTTCATCGTCGGAACGGAATGTGTGGATGAAGGACATCGGAATATCATTCGAGCGAGATGTATTGAAGTGCAGATTGAAAGTGGATTTTGGAATAATATTTCGGGATTGGATGTTTTGGAGAAGGTGTGGAAGGAGTTGGGGAATAATGCGCCAGGAGGAGGAGCGGGGATGATGGAGGCTGCGGAGATTAAAGCGAGAAGGAGAGATTCTGAGGCGGGGAGGACGGGGAGGTATGGACAGGCGCTGAGGTGGAGGAAGGCCATGTCGAGGGTTGATGGGGAGTATATTTTGATATGAGACGATGTGATGTGATGGGATGAGATGAGATTTGTGACGACAGGACAGCACAGACAGATGCAAGCTTTACTGGTTTAATGCTTGGCTGAAATGGATATCGACAGTATTTATTCAGAAGTTTTATGAACATGCTTGTAACGAATTTTTGGACATGTGTGTATGAGCGGCAAAGTAGTTTCAGGAGCTTCCCGTTGGCACGACGAGTTTATCGACGTAGGCAAAAGGTGGTATGGATGCCGCCAGTGAGCGAGTAGCAGGCACTGGACTCGTTCTTCTCTTTGGGCGCAACAATGATTAGACAGGTGAAACAGATGCGATCTTGCCACAGTTCTCGATTCTGTCAGAAAATTAGAATTGCTGTGTATGGCGACGGTTTACCCACAGCAGATACTCTGCGCACCATTGTACAGAGTGCGGGCAGAAAGGCATTGCACACGAGAGAGCTTTTGTAGCATCTGCGTTAGTATATGTTGGTCTCCGGAGAGTAGAGTGAGAATATCGAGACACGAGAAGAGATGTGCAAGAGCCAAAGTGAATAATCGAGACAATGCTGTCGCTCGATTCCGTAATGCACTGGGTAGCTAGAATTACACTTCTGGGCCACGCCGGGCTCCCTCATGACATGAACCATCGCTCATCAATGCCCCATGAATTAAGCATGCACGTAATGGGGTACACCATTAGTCCATTTTCTCCCATCCTTTGTTACGCCTTGAGCACCAACGCTGAGTTTCTGAGTTTCGTTTCATGCAAATCGTGTGAAGAAAGCATCGAGTCGTGAAGAACGTTGAAAGCGTTGTTGTAATCTCAATCAATCAGTGTGAAGATGTGATTGTGCGACAACAACTTTCGTCGTGGTGCTTGGTCGTTTAGAGGTAGACCAAAGCTGCCATGATGGCGGCGAGGCCGACCACGCTTGGCTTCTTCATGTCGGCTGCACCAGTAGCAGCAGGTGGAGCTGGGGTGGATTCAGCAGCTGATGGAGCGGTGCTGCTCTGGGAGCCGGTGTTGGAAGCGGACTCGCTGGCGGAGGTGGCCAAGGTGGTGGACTCGGGACCGCCCTCGGTAGAGCCAGGAGTGGTGGATGGGACTGGGGCTCCCTCCGTGGTCGAGGCGGTCTCAGAAGTGACTGGACCTGGAGCAGTTGGGACACCGGTGCCGGAGGTGCCAGCTGGTGAGACCTCGGTGGAGCCAGACGTCTGGACAGTGGCCGTGGACTGAACGACGCTGGTGCTCTGAACGGTCACCGTAGACGACTCGCCATAGCCTGGTGGGTTGGTAGCGCCGGTTGGGCCTGTGGAGGTAAATTGTGAGCTTTCCGCGCTCACCGAGCCAGACGTGGGAGATGAAGGGGATGTGGAGGTCAACTGTGAGCTTCCCGCGCTCACCGAGCCAGGTGTGGGAAACGAGGGGAACGCGGAGGCAGGATATGAAGTGGGGTTCTCCACGGTGAGGGCACTAAGGAGGACGGAGAGGGCATTTATTGTGGAAGGGAACGTTTGCGTGGAGGCCATTTCCAGGACCGTCAGGGCATTGGGGGTGGAGTCAGAGGCAGAGGGGTCCGGTTCACACTCACTGGCCTCGCAGTTGGACGGGAAGACGGTCACTGGCGGCGACTGTTAGCAGTTGTCGCGCGTTTCAACGTGGACGGATCAACCTACCAGTCACCTCTGCGACGGCGACGGAGAAGAGGCCAAAGGCGCTGGCGACGATGGAGTAACGCATGTTGATGCCTGGTCTTGGGTATCTGAAGCGACGGTAATGCTGGAAAGCGATAGAGTGGCGGTGATGGTAGACGTTGACGATGGCCGACGGTTTGTGGTTGGTAGGAGAGAGAGGAAAAGAGTGCTATGTGATGTGCGAAATAAAAGTGGCTGGACGGTGGAAACGGTGGCTGGCTTGCGTGTTTGTGTGCGCGACACTGCTGCACTTCACGCGTCGACGGCGACCTCGCTTCCGCCGCACCGCTCACTTGCGTCGCACCGCATGGCACAAGGGCCCAACGGCTTCCACTCGGTCGAGACGACATCGCTCCGCCGTGCGATGGCCCGGCCCTGTTTGTGTGAAAGACGGCGTCGCGCGTGCGATCCTGGAGGCGGCACGCAGGCCATGATGAAGCTACAGCGGTGAGCTGCTGACCACGCGCATCTTACTCTGCTACTATATCGCCCTGCGCTCGCCGCGCGCTTCTGCCGCAATGCGCAGACATTATTGATGAAGTGAAAGTGGAAGTGAAGCTGGAGTTGCACATGGAGACGGCAGGACCCACCCGGCAGCCGCCGCCAGCCACCAAACCTTGCATCGAGGCTGGGCGTACCAAGATTTACCACCACGTTGGATACCATACCATACTACGATCGCTTGATCTAAATGTCGTGCGAGCCGCTGGAAGCACGGCTGGCACACCCATACAAGCTACTTCTTTCGTCATGCATCGGACAGCCGCAGCTTCAATGCCAGACATCACAGAGGCCCAGACGCGCAATTCTACGCAACCACCTGCAGGCAACGCAGTGGCAAGCAGTGGCATGCGCTTTGAGCCTTACTTCGCGGTAGCGCTTGTAATCATGCTGCTGGCCTTGTCGCACAAGGCACTGATGGCAAGATCAGGGCAGGACGATGCATCTCCACTGCAATGTAACCACTGGTGGTCGATCTTTGCTCATCGCAAACGACCACGGGCCCGTGTGTCCACCTGAAGCACCCAAGGGCTCACGAGTTGCAGAGTGCCTGGCACTGGACTGACGTGGGCCAGGCAAGCTGGAGATTGCGCTCCCGGACGCCGGCCTGTCGACAGTGGACACGTAGATCTGAGAGAATTGTCAGCTGATGCTCTCTCTATTGCATCAAGCGCGAAGGCGATAAGTGAGTAGCAGTCAGACAGCAGTTGGATCAATAGCTGTTCCACAGTGTAGTTCAGAACAGGTCTGTGTGTTATTGTATTGTCATCATGGTAAGGAAGTAGGAAGTGTTGGTCAACGTACCTTGGGATCCTGGTGCCACGCTTGAGTACCTGGCTTGCGACCCAGTCACAATGACAGAACTTTCGAAGCTCTCAGCTGGTTCTTTGACGTTTGAAAAAGCCGTCCAGCTTCTGCTGTCCTTCATCATGTTTCGATCGACCAATGCCACCTCTCTGCCGTTTCAAGCCAATGAGATGGTCCTTCCGGTCGATTGAGACGATGAGCAGCTTGTGCTGCGCAATAACTGAAGCCAGCCGGGGCGGCCGCTCGACAGCATTGTCTTTGGAAGAGACGCTTGCTTCAACAGCTTCGGCGGTGGACACTCCAACAACAGACTCCGCAGTTGCACTGTCGTCATTTGCAGGCTTTGAAGCTTCGGTCTTGCTCAGAGCCAGCTCGAGGTAGCCTGTATTCGACCAACCGCCCAAATGCTGAAGAATTATCTGACCTTTGACAGCCGTCACCTCGGGAGCGATTGTCACGCTCTTCGGTGGTAACTTCAGCAGCAACCGCTTCCAGAGTTGGGATAGCAGTATGCCATGAGACACAACTGCTACCACAAGCTTCTGTTCAGGAGCAGGTGCGCCGAGCAGAGGGAGGAGATGCTGGTCCAGAAAATCATCTGCCCGCTTGGCCATGGCCTCTTTGCTCTCCACATCGACGAACCCTGGGTCATTGAGATGACGCTCCCGGTGTGCTTCTCTTCCAGTCTTCCGAGCATCGGCACGAGCCTGAAAGGTCTTCTTTTCGTAGAAGCCAAAATTTTGCTCAATCAAATTCTGCACTTTCGTGATTTCGACTGGCGTCTCGGAGGATGGCTGCGCAGATTGGATTGCTTGTGCAGTCTTGAAGGCTCGGGACAATGGCGAAGCAAAGATGTGAGTGAACAAAACTTTGTTGCTGGCGAAGTGCTCGCCTAGACGCTTGATTTGGTCTACGCCATGGTTTGTGAGGGCGGAATCGGTGACGCCGGCGTATAATCCAGCTACGTTATCCACTGTCTCGCCGTGGCGGATGAGATAGAGGTCCATGTGGTGGGCATTGTCGTGGTGGACGAGGCGGCGATGATCATGACGATGATGAAGGGACAGGAAACAAAGATGCAAAAACCAGAGGGGAGGATTCGAGCTAGCTCTATGACGTGCAGAAGCTCGGAGCTCTGTCTCTCTCCTCGAAGGCCAAACTCCCCAAACAATGCCTTGACACAAACCAACCTCATTGAGCCATGTGCTCACTCCTCGCAAAGAATGCTACTGTAGCACGCAGTTGGCAATCCTTCTGGAAACTCCCTCCCGCAATCCGCGCCTACGCCATCCAAGCTCCCGGTGCCCCAACAGTCGAGGTCTTCGACACGAGAACCAAATGGCTACAGAAAGAACGAGCAGCAGCAAACACAAAACACAGCCGCGAAGTAGACTACCTCCGCGATGAAGTCGCCGCCCGCCTCTGCGATCGAATCCTCGATATCAACAGAAACTTCCCCAAAGTCCTCGACTTCGGCGCCAATGCCTGCAACATCGCCCGCATCCTCACAAGACCCGACCCAGATCCCGATTCTGCAAAGCCCTCAGTAGACCCGATCAGCAAGAGAATCGACGAGATTGTTTGTGCGGAGAGTAGTCCGACTCTACTTTACAGAGACAAATATGAAGCATTCAACAAGGACATCGAAATCAGAAGAGAAGTGTTGACGAACCCGGAATACGTACCATACGAGACGGACACATTCGACATGGTCATGTCGTCATTATCATTGCACTGGGTCAACGATCTCCCATCAGTCCTGACGCAAATCAACAACTGCCTGAAGCCCGACGCGCCTTTCATTGCAGCCATGTTCGGCGGAGATAATCTGTACGAGCTCCGTGGCTCTCTACAACTAGCCGAGCAAGAACGACTTGGTGGAATCGGAACTCATATGTCTCCATTAGCAGACGTACGCGACGTAGGGAACTTGTTGAATCGTGCTGGCTTCAAGCTTCTCACGATTGATGTCGAAGATATCATTGTCGATTATCCGCATATTTCAGCTTTGATGGCGGATTTGCAAGCTATGGGTGAAGGGAATGCTGCGTTGAGGAGAAGTTCGGGGCCGATCTCGAGGGAGGTGCTGCTGGCAACTGAGGCCATTTATCGAGAATTGTATGGTGAGGAGCAGGAAGATGGGACGGTGGCGCTGCCGGCTTCTTTCAGGATCATTTTCTTGATTGGGTGGAAAGAGAGTGAGAATACGCCTAAGCCACTGGAGCGTGGGTCTGGAGAGGTGAACTTGAAGGACCTATTTGAAGCAGATAACAAGAAGAATTGAACGAGTTTCTACATGTACAGATGCAGTTCGAACGTTGAGTCCATCTTTCCAATGTTGTTCATTAGATCTCGACTCCGTTGTTTCCGCCCTAGCCCGCGAAACGATGGCCACGCAATTGCGCTCCTCGTCGACCAGAGTAGAAGTAGCCAGCCTAGAGCTTTATCAAATGCATTTCCATGGTTCTTCCCATATTAGAGAAAAATGCTCGTCGGGCAAATCGACGCAGTGGAGCCTGTGGTTCTTGGAACTTCATTAATGCTGTGTGATTTAGTTGCACCACCGCAAACAAAGTGAATCATCTTTGCCTCCAAGGACAAGGAATGAACATTGATGCAAATACAAGGTCGACAAATTGTCATGACAGTCCATGAGTTCTCGATCCTCACCATGGGATTCTGCCTTCGATACCGCGAACCATACAGAGGTCACGCTAGTGCCCAGAAGATGGATCAATAGAAAAAAAAATGTTCACCTCAGCATCATGACATTAAATCTCCAAAAGAACTTGGTAGCCTCGTAGAGAAGTGGGCAAAAAGAAAGTTGAAACGACCGAAGTCGTGGTGTTACTGAGGCCTGCCTGGGGATCTGGAGGATTGTTAGTTGATGTTGTGGTAAGCAATTGTATTGAGGAATGAACATACCGAACCCAGAATCTCCTGATAACGTGGAATCGTAGTCAGACGCCTTACCATTGGGCCAACAGGCCGATTCCGTTGGTTGTAACCCATCTTGTGAGCTGTTTGATGGAGGTCAAAAATTTGTGTGAAATTATTGAGGTGAAATTTCGAGGTGTCTAGTGGACCCCGAAATGATGCCGATGCAGACTTGTTGGACCAGACAACCCAGAGCCCAAGCTTGTCGACTTCAGAGACTGTCAGAAGTCATCGGACGACCGCGATGTGAGGTCCACCGGCTTTTGGTTTCGAAAAGGGTTGGGTGGTGAAAATGTGGCATTCCGTCTAGTCGTGGTAGCTATCGATGGTGACGTTCGATAGTCGACATTTGTGTTGGTCTGCTCTCGCGTGCTCAGAAACGAAGCAACATGCTCGGATGTGTCAGCACTGGATGCAAGCTGGCTTCATCGATCCAGTGTCGTAGGCTGGTGGCCTCGAATCCTTGGTGCAACTGTCGGCTGTGCAAACAAACGCGACAGGTCTGCCAGACAGGTTCAGCTTTCCCCATAGTTGATCCTGTCGCCATCCACTTCAATCGGCCGGAACATCGTCAAATTCGAGCCTCATGGGTCGCGTTGCTGCTTTGGAGAGCGTAGCATATTTGCTGTCTGCGTTCATTCATGGAGCATGTTTTGCGGTTATTGCTGTATCGACGGTGGTCATGTCTCGTCTCATCGTTTCCGTCGTGGTTTTCAGGACAGTGGATCGATCCTGTTGAATCCTTCTATTGTTATCTCCAACCACCCACTCTACCATCGTCCCATCTGGACTTCCGCTCTCGCCTCATGAAAGCAGTCTTCCTAGCATCTTTCGCCCGCCTGACAAATTCAGTGACTTCTCGCTCACTGGCTACGCCATCTTCCTCAAGCCAACTCTCTTCAATACCCCTCAGTAGTAGCTCCTGCTCTTGCACACTCGCGTTCAACCTCTGGTATAGAGCTTGGGGACTAAAGTCTCTCAAGGCAGCTTCCGTCTCTGATATCTTACTTCGATGCTGTTGTTCCAACGCACGTAGAGCCAGAAGACGAGATTGTGTTTGTTCACGTAACGCTGCCAGCCGAGCTTCTGTTTCCATCAATTGAGAAGTGGCTGCGATGTTGGCTTGTACCAGTGGTGTCAGATGTTGCTCGGATGCGGGAATGGCTGGATGTGTTGTGTGAGGGCTACCGAGAAGCGCAGACTGTAGGCTGGGAGTGTTGAGGACATCCTGAAGGTCTGTGACACTTGAAACGCTCAGCCTATGCTTGGAGTTGAGCCTTTGGGCGTGTGAACGGTCACTACATACGACTTGTCCTTCAGTACTTCCGGCAGCCAATGCCCTTCTATGGGAGGTATATATGGCTGTGGAGGCCCCTGCTGCTGCTGTGGATGTTGCGATTGCGGGCGATATGTCTGGCTGCCATCTAGCTCAGATAGCTCACGTCCTGGTGGTGGTGGAGGGAGCGGGGGACCTCGGGGCTGCGGCGTGTTTGACGACGACTGCTGCTTGGGTGGAGGCGGAGGAGGCGTGGACGCCGCCATGCCGTAGTCCGCCATGGTGACTGCAAGATATTGGTCGGATGCAGGTGAATGTCGTCGTAGGATCCGAAGGTGGGCATGAGTTGCGCGTTCGTCCCACGCTTGGCTACGTGAGCCGCAAGCACTTCGTCCTCTTCGGACAGCTGGCTTTGATCAACACCAATGCGCCATGAGCGGCCAGCAGCAGCAGAAGAAGGGCTGGGGATCGCTGCTGGCGGGTACGCTCTCGTCGCTCGAATCGCGCCTTGACAACATCCTCATCGACGACGAGACGGCCCAAGCAGCTGCGCAAGCCCGTGCTCAAGGAAAGACCAATACTGCTGCCGCCGCGACCTCATCCACCACTACCACAAGACTGCGCAGCAATTCAAACAAGCTCGCTCCGAATGGCTCCGCTACAGCTTCAAGAGACTCTTCAAGGACGAGAGTCAATGATCGCTTGGCGGAGAAATTGGCCAGAGCGACGGCACAGAAGTCGTCCAGGCCATCCACACCCGCGGTCGACGAAGATGGGCGCGCGAGCGTGGATTCGAAGCGCGCAGATGACGCGACCGTGCCTGTGCCGGAGATAGCGATTCAAACAGAGGAGCAAGCGGAATCGAAGGTGGATCGGAGTGCAGACAAGCAGAACGAGGTCAATGGAACGACTACGGACGAAGCCAGTAGTGCAGCAACTGCTGAACCAGCAGCTTTGAAGAGTTCCGATCTACCTATAAATCCTGCTCGCCAGTCAACAGAGGGATCCAGAGCTTCAGTGGATAACGGCTCGAGAGCTTCTTTGGAGGTCGCAAACGGAGTCCATGCGCCGAGCGGACGCACGGATGATTCACAGTCTCAGGAGCAGTCCGATATCCACGCATATATGGAACGAATCGATGCTCTCCAAGCAAAACTTACCTATCTGGCAAAGGAGACGGTGGCAGAGGCTAAGAAAGCCAATGCATCCACGGACAGCTCTAGCTTGGAAAAGCAACTGGCCATCAAAGACGAGAAGATTGCACTACTTATGGATGAAGGCGAGAAGCTGAGCAAGAACGAGCTGAAGCACCTCCAAACTATCAAGAAATTGCGTTCGAAGACAGAGGAAGCTGACAAGACTTCGGCCGATCTGAAGAAGAGGCTTGAACGGGCAGAAAAGTCCGAGACGGAATTGCAAGCGAAATTGAAAAGGGCTGAGGCAGCTGAACGGCAGGCGAACGATAAGATGAAGCAGATAGCAACCATTGACAAACAAGTCGAGGAATTGCGGACTGATCGCGAGAACGCTGCCGAGCTGATACGCAATCTTACCACGCAGCTGAAGGAGGCCAACGAAAGGGCAAACCGGGCAGAGAAGACCGCAGCAAATAAGGCCTCCGAAGCCGACAAGGGCACGATAGCACATCTACAGAATGAGCTCGAGGATGCGCAAATTGAGAAGAAGCTGGCAGAGGACCGAGCCGCATCAGAAATGCGCAAGATTCGCGAGGAAGCTGAGCGGCAGAAGGAGAAGTTCGGCGTACGGGAGCTTGAGTTCAAAAGTGAGATCTCGAACCTCGAATCACGACTGGAGGCGATGCGTGCCCGGGCAGAGGAGGCCAGTGCCACTCCAGGAGCTGGCGATGGCGAAAGCAACATCAAGCTGATCAGACAGGTCGAGACGCTACAGCAACAGTATGCACTTGCTAAAGGGAACTGGGAGACGATAGAAGGCTCTCTTAATGCCAGGGTAGCTGCTCTTGAACGAGAAAAGGACGAGGCGACCAAGCGAGAGGTCGATGTTCGTAAAAAGGCACGAGAAGCAGGAGCCAAGTCAAGGAAGGCCGAGGAGGAGCTTGAGGCTGCCACTGATCGAGTCAAGAGCCTTGTCCAGGAACTTGAGGTCCAACAACAACGTCTCAGCATGCTGCAGCAAAAGCTGGATCAAGCTGAAACTTCACAATCAGACGCAAAGGCAGACACCGAGCGTCAGCGCAAACAGCTTGAAGCCGAGTTCGCCAACCGGTTGGAAGAGGAGAAGCACAGGTTGCGGCGCGAACTGCAAACCTCTCCTCATTTGGGCTCTCTACAGTCGTCGACAACCTCGAGCTCTCGCAAGGCACCGTTCGCTGATATAACGAGCATTCGTGGCAAAGGGCTACAACGCCTCACGTCTCACGATCTATCCGCATTACACACCGACCACCAACGCCCATCAAGCGCTCATCGCCGGCCCTCTGCCCTGCCGAGCTCAACAACAACTTCGGCACGCGGTGGTCTGGGCACCCCAACCGACGCGTCCCCTTCAATCAGCAGACGGGAGTCCATGCTTTCGCTGCAGCCTGGAGATATCCCAGCCACCCCTTCCATCGAAATCCCAGATCGTCTCAGCGAAGGCGGTAGTTCCTCACCTCAGCGAACCATCGCAGACCTCGTTTCAAACTCTACAGCAGGTCCTGGCGCTGGCCCATCTGTGCAACTTGTCGAACGCATGAGCTCTCTTGTCCGCAAGTTGGAATCAGAGAAGGCTAGTTTCAAGGATGAGCTGTCGCGGTTGCAGCAGCAGCGGGATTCTGCGAGGAATGAAGTTGTGGAGTTAATGCGTGAGGTAGAGAGTAAGAGGAGTAGTGAGGTGAAGATGACGGAGATGAGTAGTGAGTTAGATGGATTGAAGAAGAGGTATGAGGCTTCTCTTGAGATGCTTGGGGAGCGGGAGGAGGAAGTTGAGGAGTTGAGGGCCGATGTTGTTGAGCTGAAACGAATCTACAAGGAACTTGTAGAGACGAAGGTAGCGAGGTGAAATGGATGCTCCTGAGCATCAGTTTTTCGAATACTACAAATGCATTCTGAGCTCTTGCTCGAGACGATTTGGCCCGTGGTGACTTCGTTTCTCTGCGTCATTTATTCTATTGGGTGATGGTGGCAGCAAAGGCCACTACTCTTGCCAACATAGAGACCTCAATTCGACGCGCAGCGCCTTGTTTTGAAGCTGGGAAGTCGGCGTGCGAACATCCCTCAAGTCCTCGGACGCAGGCTCGTCACTTGGAAACCACACGTAAGCACAACCAAGTTTAACAGACACTGCGTCCTGCTGGTACCTCGCTGCTCGTTCGCCTTTCTCGCGATTATTGCACCGAAAGCTCCGTTGCCATACGACAATCTACATTGCAAACTTGTCGTTTCGTAGATCCGCCAGAGTTGGCAGAATCTCCATTTAGCCTACCTGAGGACCCGCGGGGTCTTGATGACATCGTAGTGAGTCTGTGTGAATGTCACTATCATCTTATCTCCGGAAAGGAGTGTATTTTGGGAATTGGTGTGGTAGGACATGCGTCTGAAGATTCCGGCAGAGAAGTGCCGTAGTTTCGGAGGTTCTGGGTGTGTTGGGCACCATTGCCCGGGCTCCAGTGCTCGTCCACGCACTATTTGTGCGCAGAAACAACAAGGGGACTTCTTGCACCCGAGGTTGAGATGAAAGTCACCATTTTAGACATTCGAGACAACGTTACCGGTACAATGGATGCGGTGGGGACTCCGAGGAGGTGGGATTCGGACCACTGATCGAATGTGCGCATAGCTACGCACGATCCGTATGGTACCGGCCTCTTTTTCGCGAAGTCTGCAGATTGTCGCTAGAAGGTGATTTGCGTTCTGGAAACACGATATGGAGATTCACTGTTCGCGGCCCTGTCAGTTCTGCTTCGTCTAAAGCTTCGAGAACGCGCTAGAGGGAAATTCTTGTAGTCGAGATTATCAATGGCGATCTGCCGATATGAACTCGGGATGTGGTTATGATGGGTCCGAACGAAGAGTGCTCGTGCTCTCGAGTTTCAGGGTGGTGGAATGGGTGAGCAGCGATGAGGTTGTCGTTGCAGTCGGATAGATTGCGTAGAAATTGCCATCGTGTCGCTGCTGAGACATAGTGCCGGGTTCGAGGTGTTTGGTACAGTGGCTGTGTGATCTTCGACACCGTCGTGCATATCTTGTTCGGAAAATAGGCTAAAATCTCTGGATGTCTTGAGAGGGAGTATCATGCTCGGTCGTGGTCGGTCAGCGTGCGGAGGAGTTGGTGTTGTCGTGAGGAAGGATGTTTTGGCGGTCACGAAAATTCGGACGCAATTTACCCAGTGCTTCATGCTCTAGTACTGACCGCAACTCTGGTGAATCGCAGATCTCGTCGGTGAAGAACGACTATCTCACACCGCCGCCACCAACACGGTGCTCGGTGAGCTCGTCTCGTAGTGTCGGTCCAGTGAAGATCAAGTGCAAGGATTGGGACATCGTCTTCGTGGCAGTTGCGCCGTCGCGTGTTCTTGCATGTCTTTTGCCGGGGTTACTTCGCCCTCGTCTGACACCGTGTGATGTTGGCCCGCCGACCGTGCCCCCGGAGGCAGTAGCTTGATGACCTGCTCGCGGCACATCAGTGTCTTACGTGGAGCGACCATAATCGAGCAGCAGACGAGCAGGCGATCTCTAGTGGACGCGTGCAACCGCCGTTGCTTGGGATATCGTGCGCACGAGGTTGCTGAGTCGACTTAGCTCGCGGAATGTCAAGATATCCATGTCGTCTTGCTCGTCCGGCTTCAACGCAACAGTCAGATCGTGTACTGGGCGGGCGTGGTTGTTTTCCATCATGCCGCGGCACAGCATCCAGATTCGAGGACGCTCTTGGTCTGCGTCACGCCAATGCTTCGACTTCTCAGCTGCCAGGAAATAGGACATCGCAGCACGACCTCTTGGACATGGTTGCCACGAAGGAGGCCGTGGTGAGGTAGAAGCACATTTATCAGGGCACAGTGAGGGCATAACACGAGGAGGTCACATGGGAATCGTAGCTAGAGGTGGTGCGTCTCGAGCATCGTGCCACTCCTTTCAAAATAACGTCTCAAGCCTGAGGGATGCGGGGGTCGATGAGCTGCTGTGCAGACCGATGTGAAGGCTGGCTGTTGCACACGGTGAGATGGATGCCTCGAGTCGCGTGGTGAACAGCATCGGACAGAGATCGAGCGTGTCTCGAACGGTGAGGTCACCTCTTCTGATTCCGTCTGCAATTCCTGGCGATCTTTCATGGTTGCAACGAGAGCGGCAAGGCGTCCGCAAAGGGAACACCTCCCCCCGGTGGCGGGCCGGGCAGACCAGGGACGAATGCCTGATTGATGCCGGGGAAGCAAAGATGGCGTTGGGAGCGAACCACGGGAAGTCATGGCGGGCGAGCAGGGTCTGGTGTAGGCAATTTGGTCGTGACTGCCATTTAAGCACTCATTTCACGATGGGCTTCGGTGACCGTGTGCGGCAGGAAGGCAGTAATCTCAGTGCTTCTGCGAGTCAGGCTGGCGGTCCCTATGCATCGCATCTAAATGGATGCAGATGCAGCTGCACGACCGGGCATGGCCGGCATCTGCATCAACATGATACAGTACATGGTCGGATGATGGGGGAGGTGGCGGTGGTGGCCGTGGTGGCACGCCTTCACCTGCAGCATATGCGCAGCACGGTGAGAGCAGCGCAGTGAGCGCACCATGGTCGATTGGTGCGAGACAGTTGCGCCGTGCCGCTGGTTCTTTTGGCGACGAGGGGAGACTTGGGACACAAAACAGGGCAGCGGTGCCAGGGGAGACGGGCATTATTGTGGGATAGTCAGGGGAGCAGCCGGCACGAAAGTCAGTCCTGCCGCGTGCAAAACTCGGCGTATTGGACAGGCGGGACTCGCAGCGCAGCGCAGGCAGGACGAAAAGAGGGTGCGAGGTTGCGGGCGAGCGGCGCGTGCTGCTGCTGCTGCTGGAGTCTGAGCCAGGCGTCAGGCGTCGCTGCGGTGGACGTGGTACAGCATCATCAGCAACTCCATCATCGTCATCACGACATGGCCCGTCGCGAGCTGTACCTGCAGCCGGGCTGGCTGGCTCGTGGGGTGGGCGCGCGTGCGTACCGCGTTCCGAGCAGCAGCTGTCCGACAGCAGTTCATCGCGCACCGCAAAGCAACGCACCTGGCTGGGCATCGGCAGCATCCCGCCTGGCAGCAGAGGCGTGTCGC